>OY987326.1:115749009-116349009 GCA_963920685.1 Polydrusus tereticollis
TTCCTGCGTATCTTTTGACATCCGGGCCCAGTCTAGGCAGGCATACGTGATGACTGATCTTTGTTTTAGTATAGCGTCAATTTTGTATTGATGCCCATTTTTCTTGATGAGATTAGGGGGCCCAGTTTTCGAAGTGCTCCACTTTGCCTTTGCTGCTCTAACCTTTATTGTTCTGTGTTGCTGCTATTATGTTAGTGTAATCCTTCCAGGTAAGGCGCTTGTGCGAGTCCTATAGGTATTTTTGGATTCTTTGTTCCTCTATAGGCCAGTTCAGTTTTTCATATACGAGCGTTTAGAAGACTGATAGGTGAGCACGTGACTAGTTACCAATTACTAGTCACTGAATATACTATAAGTAATCATAGGAGCTAGCAGGGTTGCCACCCGTCCTGAAATTCGGAGGACGTCCTGCATTTGAGGCGTGTTTTGCCGTTTGTCCTGTGAAGGGCCCTTGCAGGACGCCTAATGTCCTTAATTTAAAACACTATAGACTGGTTTTTACTTCGTTTACCTTTAAAAATAGATATTTGTGTTCGTTAAAAAAAAAATTTTAAATGTCCACAATTTTTCAATCATGTCCTTAATTTTTATCTGCTTTGTTCTGAGAATTTAAAAATAATAGGTGGCAACCCTAATGGGAGCCTCTGTCATTTGTGTAATCTATAAATACTCGCAGATAAAATAATAATGCCAAAGTCACATGTGCAAATTTCAAGTTTTGAGAAAACACGCAGGTTTTTAAATATTGATATTATACCTAATAGCAAACAAAAATGAAATCTAACTTTTGAAACTATACCTACCTTATTTCTTATTTGCTTTTCATGGTCAACAAGATATGTCTATCGTTTTTTTGGCTTGCAAAATAAAAGAAAAATTATTTTTCGCTACATTAGAAAAGTAAACATTTGTTAGGAAAAATGGTTTAATGAACACACATTTTTAATAATTTTTCAAATTGTCAAAACACGACAAAATTAAACAAAATGTTGGTCATTAAAATTATTTGGAGCTGAACTTAAATCGCAGAAAACCAAAACAACATTGAAATTTCTTTTAATAGCTAGGTCGGTAGCCTAAACTTTGTTAATAAAATATTTTTGGGAGGACGACCTCGGTTTTTCGCTTTACAAACAATGGTATACCCCAACAAACTCTCATGCATAAAAAATCAGTCTTGTAATGGCTGCTCTCTTAAGTAAGGCTTAAGGGAGTTTGAAATCTGAAATAATTGCCTTAAAAAGCGTTTGAAAGTGATCTGGTGATATCCAAACATGTCGTATTAATTGCGTCCAACCTTCAGTAGTATACACTGTTCATACGCTGCCTTTTTCTCAAATATTTTAGAGTGAATTAAGTCGCACTCCATTTGTGTAATCATCATTTTGAAAAAAAAGACGGTGATCGATTACCTCCAACTTTCTGATTACCCAAATTGTAAAATGTTAAACTGTAGATTTGCTATATAATATACCTTTCTCTTCGTCGCGGGCTTTTCTTGCAGCGGGTTTATCAAAATGCCTTTTGAACTCACCTTCCTTCATATCTTTTTCATCTTCGGTCAATACCTTTGTCAAACATTTCTTGCATTCATAAGTTTTGGGTTTGAGAAAACCCAAATTGTAATCGCTGAATATTTGCCTGTATTTTTCAAAAGTGGTCGGTCTTACATTCCTTGTAATCAAAAAGAGTCAATAATGTCAATGTTTTTCTTGGTACAAATGCCTGGTAATCATAGACTAAAGTCCTCATAGACAAGAGAGATGCGCTTATGGTGGAAATAATGAAACTGAAATGAAGGGTAAGAATGAATGTGTGAACTAATATTTTCCGTGTTTGACAACTCATTTTATAACAAGAACAATATCACAAAATGTAATAAATTGCACTGTATATATATTACTTTCAATAATATATAATCAAATGTTTCGATTGATAGTCTTAAAATATCCAAGAATCGTGCCTCAGTCCAGATAATACCTTATAACTGATTTTGTTCCATTTTTTAAAATGAAGCATTTGTAGCGCTGAATTCTCCATAAGCCAATACTTTTGCACTAGCGGCATTTTTTGTTGAAAAGTTAACACACAACCAGGGACCGTTAACTGCGAAAAACCGAATCGGAACAGATACTTTTTGTGGACCGCCATCGAAACCAAACACGTCATGCCTTACCTGCAAAAAATTTTCAGGTGCAGAACCCGACCTAACTATAACCTAAAAATTAAAACCGTTTTTGTTTTAATTTGCTAGGCACGAACTTAGCAAAACTAAATCGCAACATTCGAGGCCATGTGAGACCTGTGAACCAGCAAGAAATAGACCTTTCACAGTTTTGAGAGTTTGCAGCAGGGACCCGGACCAAAACCGTATTGTAAATTTGAATTAAAATGTAGGTACTGATTTTTTTGCACGAGATGAGATCGAAACTATGAAAAATTGATCCAAAACGGTAGTTTCCGGACAGGAACTGAATCTAAATTTTTTATTTTGTATAGAATCATTAAAAATTGGTACAAACCAAATCGAAATTATTGTTCCGGAACCTGAACTCTAACGGGATCTAAATTTTGTAGTTCATTTGTGCACTTGCGAACACATTCGTAACTTTAGCGTTGCCAATATTTAGGGTTAATACGTTTACCATTGTACATAGACGAAAAATACGAAATTTGCAATTATTGCACTGTATTCTTAAAAATAAATGAGAAAAAAAAATACAATCTCATATTTTTAGATGTGTGAAATCTCCTCCACACACACACACACACACGCATACTTGAAACATATAAATGACGCCCAGAGCGGCAAGTTTCTTTGGTGTGCCTCTGTTGTTTGACGTTCGACTAACTATACCAACCAAAAAAAGTTCCTTTACAAATTTCAATTCGCATAAAGTTTTTAAAGCTTGTGCATATTATCTTTACATCAAAATCTAGTCGAATAAAACCACTGCAATTAAAGATCCCCACTAATTTTACCAATTGGCACATAATATTATTATATACATTTTTAATCTACGCAAACATTCAACATGAAACTCAGGAAGAGTCCAATCGATTTGCAAGTTTTTCAATAGTTCGATTTAAAGCCTGATCCTGTTTATGTTGAATATCCAAAGTTGTTAAATTAGGAGATCCTTCTTCACCCAAGCAATTTTTATAATATGAGATGGCTGAATATTTCCCTAAACGCTTTCGATCCCAAACGTAGGAAATATATTTTGTTTCTCCATTACGCTTATTCTTCAGTCGCCTTTTGTCTGTCGCTTGAACTGGGGTCTGGTTCGGGTTAGTTTTATGTTTAATGGTGTCATTTGTATTACAGTTTAATTTTTGATCATCTTCACTTTTAGCACTATTATTATAGGAACTGTCTTCAAAATCATCTTTCCTATCAACCGGATTCGTGGGCGTGTCCGTATGAACGTCACTTGCCCAATCCTCATTTATAACATTATCTTCTTGTACAGCTTCACTTTTAGCTGTAGGTTTTTTAACTGAAATTGTTCGTTTTCTTTTAATTCCTTTTGACATGTGTCCACTTTCCCTATCCACTACATTATGAGACTTTTTATAATGCATGTTCAAGCCTATCTTCGATAAAAACGAATTACTACACAGATTACAAACAAAAAGACTATGAACATTTGATACATTTAAAACTGGACTACAATCACTAATATTTTCTCTGATTTGTTTGCCATTTATTAATTCCCGTACTGCAAACGAACTAAAATTTTTGTAAAATTCCAAATATTTCTGTTTCTTGTCCGACGTTGGGCTATCGTCCAGGTTACGTGTTACAACGCTTTGCTTCAGATTTTCCTCGGCTTCGCTTTCTGATGATAACTCATCTATTTTAATATATCTGAATTTACCAATCTTTTCGTAATTCATCTTCTCCAAAATATTTTCCAGAGGCTCAAGCTCCACTATTGGACTAAAAGCTTTTAATGAATCGATGTTAACTTTGACAACATTTTTTTTCCTCATCTGCTTAAAATTTTTTGTCAGAGTTCCAGTTGTAGTAGAGCATACTGTTGCATTAATTCCAATATTCCTTGTGGTTGGTGTTGTAGTACTTTCTGTATTCGTACTGGCATCTTTTCTAAATGTCAATGTTGTCCAGTCATAATCTCCATTATCCTCTAAAGATAAAAGGGTGGACCTGACGCTTTCGTTGAGACCAACAATGTCCTAAAACAAAAATATTTCATACTAAAATCCCCATTTACTCATTTTCCTTAAAGTTTACACGTTAGAGAAACCTACCAAAAATTCTTGTGATGTATCATCAGTTCTCTTTTCCAATCTATTTGTCCTTTTTGAATTGCTAACTGATTGGACATTTGTAAGAATTTCTATTGGTGATGCTAAATTTTTATTACAGGTACATACATTTCTTGTGTGTGCATTGGTCGATCCACCTATATCCATTTTCAGAGGTTCAGTCTTGATATCTTGCCTGTCTTCCAAAGTACTACATATGTCATCCTAATAAAAAATAAGAATATAGTCTGCTTGCACAGTATAGTATAACAGGGTGGTGAATCGATCCACAAACATAGGAAACCCCATGCAAATTTTAAGGTGATCAAATATTGAACCTAAGTAGTTTAGAAAAAAATTCCATTAAGATTTGTTGAAGAGCGCCAGGAGCTGCACCCAATGGAGGAGGGTCAGTCAGTTAGAAGTAAACTGCTAAAACCTTTTTACAACTTTGTAATTATTATGAACAAGGCGGTGTGTAATTTCAACAAGAAATGTATGTGCTGTCCATGCTAATTTTTGCCTGCGGCGCATTTTTCTTTTCCCAGTCTTTTGTCTTTATTAAGTTCACTTTATTGCGCGTTAAAAACGTAGAAATTAAACTGATTTAATTAGGGCAGGGTATTTTAGAACTTATTTCCTTTTGGATTCAATCTATTTATGCGCGTTGTCCGTTTAAGCAACAGAATGTGCCATACTGTGGTACAGAGTAGAATATGCAGATCTGCACTAAAAGGTTAAAGTTTCATTAGAATTTCTGATTGGCTTATCAAATTCAAATATGGAATAGAGGGTTTGGCTTCCTCTTCCTTTATGCAATTTTGTTTATGTATTGTTAGTGTTTCGATTTCTGTTTCTTGATGAATTTAATTGTTACTCATGAGCTATGAATCGTTTGTTATTTTTCTGAGGGCGATTTCTTGGTACTGCTTAGAGTTTCTGTCTTTGCTTTTTGATCATCTGTGCCCATGCTGGGCAGGCGTATTTGTTTATCGGTCTGATAATTCGTTTCACTAGGGATATTTTGGTTCTCAGAGGCATTTTCCTTGATAACAGTAGTGACCTTAGTTTTCCTAGTGCGTTTTTTCCTTTTGCTGCTGTAATATTTTTGTGGTTCTTCCATGTGAGTCCTTTGTGATAGGTAAGTACGAGGTACTTTACTTTTTGCTTCCATTCAGTTTGGGTATTTTCAATTCTTATTTTTTGTCTTGGCACTTTCCTGGTTCTTGTGAATATGATGGGTTGTGTGTCTGGTTTAGTTTGATTTTCGATCCAAGTCATCAGTATGTTCAAATGTTCTTGTAGGTTGGTGTTACTTTTTCTGGGCCCTCGTCCGTTGATATGATGGCAGTATCGTCCGCGTACAGGGCAACTTTTTTTGTTTTGCTGGTTCGGCATGTCGTTAATGAATAATATGTTGAACAGGAATGGCGACATAGGTATTGGTGAACCCTGTAGCACTCCTGCTGTTACCATTCTTGTCGCTGATTTTGCCTTCGCTGTTTTATTGACATCGTAAATTATTAATTTGAAGTTTCATTGTTAAAACTATTGGTGTTTTTATTATTTTTCACTACTACAGAGTTCATAATAAATAACAAAGTTTGCAAAAATGTTTTGTCAGTTAACTCTAACTGGTTGACTGTAAAGTTTGTCCTTTCAGTGCAACTCTTAACGCTCTTCAATTAATTACACTAGTATTTTTTCTAAAATAATTACGAAAGCCAATATTTGACCATCTTTAAATTTGCATGGCGCTTCCTATGCTGCGTGGATCGATGCACCACCCTGTACAGTATAAACTGTGATTTAACTTGAGTTTAAAAATAAAATGCGCTGTACATTTACAAAACATAAATCTACTAAAACAAACAGAGACTAATAATAAAATCAGTATTTATAAAAAAATATAGTTATTACGTTACCAGAACAGCTTCATCCAGATGAAAATACCTATATTTTCTCTTTTTGAAACTGCCATTCTTCAGTCGCCTATATTTGAGATATTCTTGAGTATTTTCTAATGGTTCGACATTTATACTTAATGGACATATCGCTTCAATGTTCGATAAGGACACACGGACTCTTGGCGAACTGCTTCCATATACAATTTTCGTATTATTCTTCTTCATATTATTATTATATGGGGACTTACTTGGACTATTGGTTGGTGTAGTAGAATAATATGATGAACTTTGTTCATTGTTGGAAACCTTAAAAGATCAAAACAATGTAATACGATCTCATATCCTACTAATTTGATAGCAGGCTACATTTCTCTCATTGAATCATGTCAGTTATAAAAGGATAAAGGGACATCATAGTGACCGCAGCCTACTTTCCAGAGGGCACTCGACATCCATCACCAACCAGCGCGTAGCATGCAAACCCTTGTAAGTTGGTAAAGCAGAGAAAACAGACAACTAATTTTGAGCTGCGAGGCAAACGCACAGCATTCGGAATATAGGTCAGCACAGGCCCTCAACGATAGAGGCGAGTATCTTTTAGAATACATATCCATCAACAACCTAATAACAGTTAGAAGTAAAACGTTCACCTCGATGAATGCTACTAGGAACGAGGTAGGTACTAGACTTAACCATATAACTATATCACCAAATAAAAATCTGGCACATATCAAATGAATTATTAATGTTGGAGAATAATTATGCACATAGAGGCGGAGATTAAACATGTGAATAAATTAATAGAGCTCAACATACCTACAGTCGGAAGTAGAAGGGTTACTCCAATCTACCAAAACTGAAGAGGAACTAGACAAAGATAGATGGATAGTTTATTTAGTGACAGTATATCGCGTCCTTAAACCAGTTAATACAAATTTATAAAAAATCTATGTACAAACCATTCATTTCAACCAGAAGAATCAAAATTCGTAAATGTTAGTTTAGGTTAGAAGGCATTCTGTAAATTTTTGACATGACCTTTAAATTGCTTCAGCGGTGGTTTATTAAAGAATTTAATTGCGCAACACTCCTGTCCATCTTAAGATCTGCTCAAAAGGTAATATTAGGTTATTAAATATATTGCGTGACGAGTATCGTAATCATGAACATCTATTCTCCATATGTCACATACACAGATCGTCGCTCCTCCTGACATACAGAAGGCACTTAAAAATATAAACTGAGGGCAGGATTAAGATGTTAAAGCTCCAAAATGCAGGTCTACAATCGCCCATGTAGCCAAGTCCCGCCATCAATTTGTAGTCCAAAAATTCTCTGAGGCTAAGGGTACCCAAGAACTTGACCCCTTGGGCACCCGCATCGATCGTATCAATACGCTGCAGTAAAAAAAAACATTCTGCTGGATTTATCCGCATTAAGAAATAACTGCTTGAGCACCTCAGTAGCAACAGAGACTGCTGTGTCATCCGCAAAGAGGCACCGACCATTGGTAAGTAATTATTAAAAATTACAAACAAAAACAAAATGGGCCTAAGAACAGATGCACGCGGGACTTCAAAGGTGACCTCCCTCTGTACTCGTACTCGGTACTAGTATGTACTGTTATTTTTATTCTACATTAATAACTTGGTAACAGTGCAAATCTCGGGAAGGTTTACAGAGTTTGCCGATTACACGACAATAATTCTTTGGCAGACCGACGATGTTGATAGTCTAAATACAATTATTAATTATGTTTTAATAAAAATTCATGAATGGCGCGCCGCTAATCTTTTGATGATGAATGTTTCTAAAACTAATATTCTCTCATTTAAATATCACCTTAACGAAGTATTTTTGAACGACCAATCATTGTTACCAAGTATTGGAGTTAATAGGTTAATGGGAAAACAGTCAAGGGAATGCTATGCATTGAGAGTGGTTTCGCTTGAACTTGATATTTCCGTGGCAAGGAGTGTATATTTTGCGTTGATTGAGTCCCATTTACGGTGGGGCATCTCTTTATGGGTTCTTGCCCAGAGAACCTTTTTGGAATTATTTTTATTTTGCAAAAAATATGATTACGTTTTACGTTCAATATCCAGGGAAACGTGCAGACTCTTGTTTATTGAGCATACATTCTTGACCGTTACTTGTTGGTAAAATTTAGAGACTGCTTGCCTAGTTCACTCCAAATTTCAATTCAAAGATTCAAGGGGACTCTGTACACTTTATGCCTCTGTACAAGTAGTGTTTTAAGTTCGCTTCTAAATATTATTTTGCATACAATTTTTCGTATATGTAATGGTGGTTTATTTTTAAAAATTTTACCTTGGTATGTGAGATTTATGTGTTAATGAAGTTGGAATAGGAAAACTTGCTCCATATGCTGATCACGTAAACTTTACGCAAAATAATATTTAGAAGCGAACTTAAAAAGCTACTTGTAGAGAAACCCTATACTACTCATACTTGTAGAATATTTTAGTGAATAAATTTCGAAGTGCCAACTTTAAGTTTGTGATGGTAAATGTTGTGTGCTCCGTAATCATAATGATAATACTAAATTATTTTAGTAACATATGCTACTCTAATCTCTGTCAAGTTACTACTATATTATGATTGTTATCCTTCATTTTATGTAAGTACGACCCTACGTTCCTAAGAGCGATATTGACTAATTTGAAAAGATTTTAGTGTGGCACACCTGGTTATGATTTTAACATGATGTTTAAGACAGTGTTCGCCCTGGCCTCACATAGACACTGTATCACCCACAGTATAATTTTTGCTAGACCAATTTAACACAACTTATTTAGCTATGTCTTTTTATTCCTTCACTATTGACCACTCTTACAATATTAGAATATTTACATTGTTAACCACGGGTACATTATCTTAACACCCCCAAAGCACTGCACCGAGATACAGTTAGGATATATCATTGGTTTTTACCCTAGACAATAAATCAGAACTTAACTGCGGAATTCACGGTACTTATACTGTAGGTCTAAAAGAATAGTAATCTGTGTTACCGGGCAGGCGTCCCCAAAATATCGATTAATTTAACATTAGAAAATTACTTTGTCTGACATACATGTCAGATCAAAATACGGGCTATTATTTTTTTCAGCCACGTGGAGTATCTGCTTACTTTGAAGTCTAACAGGACACTCAGTTGTATATGGTGCTACAGCGCTGTGGTCTGCGAGGTCCACCAATCACATGTGGTCACGTGGACCCTATTGACCAACCAACGAGAAGCGATCGTTGAAGCATCCAAGTGATGTTTGCCCGTTATCGGTCAAAACATCACAAAACCTAATTTACATAATCTTGAAGCCGCAAACCTATTGCAAAGCTACCGATTAACGGTTTTCGTAGACGTGAATTTAATATTATTTAGTTTAGAATATAGCACGTTTTTATGCTTACAGAAGACTTGATGTTTTTCGTTTTTAATTTATGTTTATTACTTTGATTATTGAAAACATGTTTCCCAAACACATGATAAAATACCTCTTCCATTTTTTAATGAATTGTTCTCTTATGGTCGCTGTGACAGGATAGAAATCGACATAATGTGTGTTTTGTCAACGAAATTTTTTATTTTTATGATAATAAAACTATGTTAAGGTAGAGTTTAGTTGCCAATGACACCCCATCCACTTTCACTGCCTGTACTCGTCCAGAGAGATATGATCTAATAAACATACATTAAAATAATTAGGCGAGATGTTACCAACCCCTGTCTCGTTCCAATCTATGCCCCCATACTTCGCATAATTTATCCAATATCACCGATCACGATCAGCCTGGTTTCTTACCGAACAATGCTACTTCCATTAAAGAAACGCTATTATGTTATACTTTTATGTTTTTAGGATTGTCTCAGCTCAATGGGGTGGTAAATGATCGCAACACAATCCTTTGTCAACTTTGGTCTTACTTCAGTTAAAAACTGCAATGGGTTGGTAGATTGTGAGCCTTATCACCCAGCTTGGAGCTCTCAATTAACTGTAGTAGAATAGTATATTTAAACTCGCCTGATTGCTTTTATTATGATTTTAAAAATGCCGATTTTGACGCCATGAATAACTATTTTGTATCATACAATTGACACTCAATTTTGGGATGTCAATTTGGATGGAACTGTTGTAACTTTTATTCTGTCGCTTTCAATTGCTTTGATTTGTTTGTACCGAAAAAAAGCAATTTCTAATCACAGATATCCCAGTTGGTTCTCATCCGCACTTAAAGACCTTACAACACGTAAGAAATTAGCTCATAAGAGTTATAAACAATCAAACACTGAAGCAGATTACAATACATTTGATCTGCTGAGAAGTGAATGTAAAAATCTAACTCGGGAATGTTATAATGCTTATGTTGCTGATGCAGAAAATTCTATAACCAATAATACTTAGTTCTTCTGGAGATATATCCGGCCTCAGTCCAATCATGCTGCTATTCCAAATGAGGTGTTTCTTGAGGGTGACAGAGTCGATAACGTCCAAGGTATCGCAAATCTCCTTTCTCGCTATTTTTCCTTAGTTTATAACCCCATCGATAACAATAGTGCTGGTGTTGATTCTTTCGGAAGGTCTGTATCTATTTCTAGGGTCATCAAACATCATTAAACTGATATGGAAACAGCTCTCGCCAGGCTTAATATTAATACGGGTGCTGGTTCAGAGAATATACCCAATAGATGACTAAAATACTGCTCCAATTCTCTTTATCTACCCCTTTACTATATCTTTTCTAGATCTCTAGGCTCTGGAGTATTTCCTAAGAGATGGAAATTGTCGTACGTTTCCCCATCTGTAAGTCAGGTAACAAAAATAAAATTAACAATTATAGACCAATTAGCATCCCATCAGCTATTCCCAAGCTTTTCAAACACTGTTGAGAAAGTTCTCACAGGTGTCTTTGAGTCACTCATAGTAAATCAGTAGCATGGTTTTATTTCAGGGAGATCTATGGATACCAATCTGTTCATATTTCAAATTACTTGTAGAGCTTCTTTGCAAGGGGCCACGAATGTCACGCAACCTATACCGATTTTAGCAAGGCATTCGTTAAAGTTGACCACATCATTCTTATTTCTAAACTCTCGAGTCTTGGAGTGTCTGGTCAACTGCTATCGTGAATTGTGTCTTACCTGTACGACAAGGAGTAACAGGCCAAGGTGGATGGATACCTTCCTAACCCTTTTAAGATAACATCAGGGGTTCTCCAAGGTTCTCACTTGGGTCCGCCCTTTATTTAGTTTGTTTGTTAAAGACCTTGCACACCTATTATCATCGAATTGCTTGTTGTTTGCTGAGGACTTAAAGCTATTTAGACCGATCTCATCTTCATTCGATATGAGAGCCTTACAAAACGATGTTGACATAATTTTTTCTTGGTCTGAACGTAATAGAATGTCACTTAATTCTGATAAATGTCAGTTCATAAGATTAAGTAGGTTGATGCGTACTGTCCCTTTTCAATATTCAATCAATAGCATTCCTCTGGTTGAAGTCTCCCATGTAAAAGATCTCGAAGTTCTTTTGGACAGCAAATCATCTTTCTCATATCACTTTGGGGACATTATAGGTAGGGCAAATAGAATGTTGGGTTTTATAAAGAGGTCATGTAACGACTTCACAAATATAAATGTGCTTCGGTTGCTATATACTTCTTATGTGAGATCAATTTTGCAGTTTTCAAACATAGTTTGGTCACCGTATTTTCTAATTCATGTAAAAAGACTGTAAAATGTCCAACATAAATTCATAAAATTTTCTAGATACCATTTACTTTTAAAACAGATATAAATTTAAGTTGTGATTAAACTATGTCATACATGAATCTAAACATTCTTACTTGCATTGCAGAAGGGAGTTTTACGACGTTGCTTCTAAAGTCTTAAACAATATCATTAAAAAGTACAACAAGCGCCTGTAAAATTTCATAATATGTCTTGTAAAATAATGTTGATACGTAAATAAGCAAGTAAATAATAAACATGCATTTGGAGGGATTATTAAATGCATTTATTAAATTATCACTGCTAGAGTCCTGACAGCCTTTATAGCCTTTTTATATTGTAATTTATAGGAGCGATACTATAACCCATAGTGTCTATATAGCTCACCCAGTCAGCAATTTTCAGCTCATCATTGAACCAACTGATATTATGACCCTGGTCTGGTCTTACACGGTATGTTGTGTCGGGAAATGAATCGAGATAAGCCTTACTCAGAAGCTGAATCAACAGCTTGAACTGTCATCGGCATTGAGCTCCACAGTCAACAAAACCCCATTAGAGATCAGCAACTGCATCAATGAACAAGGTTAGTCCCCCCTGTGTAATTGGTTTGCATACCTTCCAATTCTGTCAGAGTTAATCCGACTTCAAAACTCACGAGCTGGCCAAGATGATCGACGACAACCAGATCAACATTACAATTGATTTTACATTGATAGGATCTATGCAGTGACTCCTGAAAACATTGTCAAGGCAAGCCTCGTCTCTGCTGGGGGCGAACAATGTCTGTCTAAGACCATGGTTCTCGAAAGTATCTTCCAGGGAAACTGCCTCAACTTGATTTGTTCCCAGAGACATATTAAAATCACCCAATACAATTTACCTTTTCTGATTTCCTATTTTATTTAGGATATATGAAACAACCTGAAGATGGTCTATAGACAGGTAGAACATATAAATTAAAAAGAATGAAAACCCCACGAACCTGAATACATTTCTCGATATTCATCAATTTTAAAATTATTATATCTGGTGACAAATATTCCTCTCTTTTTAAATTCAAATTGCTTATTCACGTTAATACATAATATAATGCATTTACACATGTCAATATATATACAGAAATATTAATAAAGCATAGAACTACAGCAAAATCCAATTTAAAGGAACATAAAAAGGGGAAGAGCTAGTTACAAAGCTTACTAAAAGTAAAAAAACACAAAAGAAAACATTCACAACAGGTTAAAAGTTATCATAAAAAATCAGTAAAATTATGATTTAAATATTCGGTAATACTATAAAAGCCCTTACTGAGGAAAGAAAAAATTTAACAACCCTTCTGAAAACAACCGGGGCCATTCCCTGGACGCGAAAAGGCAACCTATTAAAAAGACGGACTCCAGGGAAGCCATGCAGTTTCATAAGAATGAACATCCTCGTGTCTTTGGCGTACTTTTTTCTTTAAGTCTTCATTTTTCATAGGCATCCCTTTTCAATATTTTTGGTTTTTCGGTTACTGCAAGTTGGTTGGTTAAATATGTTATTATTCCAGTCGTGAAATAAACAGCCAGACCCTTTTCTCCGCAGGTTTTAGTTGTTAACAGACTTTTATTGGTTCAGGATAAATTTGTTTATTTCATTTGATTTCTTTAACCGTTTAACCTCGTAACCTCAAATTCAAAGTTTTCGCTAATGGGCAAAACCAACCGGTTAACGTAATGTAAATAACCGGTTGTTTTTTTTTCAGCGGTTAAACCTAATAACCTTACGCGATACCTAATAACCGAAGGCCCGTTATTTAATAAATAAAAACGAATATAATACTAATAATATTATACCGGGCGTTGCATCGTCGAGCGGGACATAGGAAATCCCATGTAATTTTAAATGGGGTCAATTATTGGCTTCCCTAATTATTTTAGAGAAAAATTCTATTTAGGTTTATTAAAGAGCACTAAAACCCACATTCAAAAGAATAACTTTAGATATTTTTGATGAGCCCGTTTACGGGTTATCGCCGATTTCTTTTTAACTATTTCTCCTTTTTATGGCCCCGTATTTGCGGGCACCAGTCCAAGGTAAAAGATGACTGTCAAATAAAGTTGTCATTTTGAAATGTGTGCTTTATTGTTATAAAAACTCGTACATCGAAAATATTAAAGGTGTATTTATGAGTACAAATTAATCTGAATAAAACTAACATAAAGTATCCAATTACAAGGTTAATTATGACATTTTACATGTTTCAATATTTTAATAATTAATAGGTAGGTACTATTAAATTGTTAGAACTTTAGGATTTAAGAAGATGTTCAAATATTCCTCAAAATGACAACTTTATTTGACAGTCATCTTTTACCTTGACTGGTGCCCGCAAATACGGGGCCATAAAAAGGAGAAATAGTTAAAAAGAAATCGGCGATAACCCGTAAACGGGCTCATCAAAAATATCTAAAGTTATTCTTTTGAATGTGGGTTTTAGTGCTCTTTAATAAACCTAAATAGAATTTTTCTCTAAAATAATTAGGGAAGCCAATAATTGACCCCATTTAAAATTACATGGGATTTCCTATGTCCCGCTCGACGATGCAACACCCGGTATATATAATAATATAAAACCTAGAATTACACGTTCGTTTACAATCAACAGAATAAAATCACATACCACCTCCAAAGACATCACAACCTAGAAAAAAAAAATTTCTTTCTTGGCACACACCAAAGTTTGAGAAGTTTAATAGCGAGTTCGATTGGTAAAAGAAGTGCGGCACCAGTATGTCAGTAAAACTGCACCAGTGCACAAAAAGTGTTGCACTATTTCAGTACCAATGGCTTTCAGATTAGACCTTGAGTGCATTTTTCCAACAAACTTGATGATAATACTCGTCAATCCTCAATGATTTTAGTTACCACTGGATAAAGTTTGAGACAAAATAGAATTTTAAAGATCGAAAAAATCACAAAACACTGTGTTTTTTGACATTTTCATCCAGTTTCGGTGCAGCACGGCCTCCAAGAGCACGTGCGGAACTTGATTGCACTCGGTGCAACACTTGTTGCACCGATTTCCCAATGGTTTACAAATACTTGCACTGAAATGTCCAATGGTTTTCAAATTTTGCACTCGTTCCGCACTTTTTTTGCCAATGGAATTCGCTATATTATGTGATAATGTAATATTGTCATATCTGGACTTGATCGTGTATTGTGGTTTTCACATTAAGAAATATTTTTATAATAACCGGTTTAACACCTTTGAGGGTTATTATTATCAAAAACATTAACCATTAACCGGTTATATTAGCATAACCGCCCATCACTAGTTTATGTACAAGAGCCATCGCTGTTTTTTGGCGGCTATTGACCGTCAACGTTAACTTCACTTCGATCACGTTCATCAATTCATCATAATATAATTTGTAGGAGTTTTAGGATGAAGGATTCGAGGTGCTAAGTTGATTTTGTCTTTATTGCGGATGTTTCTCCTACGCTTTTTTTAGTCACGAGGCTTTGTTTACGCTTACATCGGTTGGCCTATGTTTCCAATTTAAATTGGATAGCCTCCAGACACCTGGAGGAAACTATTATTTCATGCTATTAAAAAAAACTAACCCATTCAACGAGGAGGACCCTCTAGACAGGTACCGACTTAACCGACTAAAGGTTATATCTGGAAAGCCTCTAATGTATGCAAAACTACGGGCAACTGGCATAATTACCACAACCAACGCCCTTATAAATTACTATAAAAAATTAAGGAAATCTAAATGGAAAACCTGGGGCGATTCACACTCAAAAAGTTCTTATAAAAGGCCACTCAGACAAGATAAACCTAATGAAAAGATCATAATAATTATCATGTCACCATGCAGACAACGTTTCGCTGATAAAAGTAAGACCTATTTGAAACCAAGTTTCCCGGGTACACAATTATTGAAGAGGTATAATCGCAGGGCATTCCAACCTGCAGCGTTGATCGACCCAAAAAAGATATAAAATGCCTGCCAAGTAAAATATTTACAGATAACAAAACCAGATGGGAAATCAACAGCCTTCAACATGGAACTATGACATGCTTTCCTAAATACACGAAGAAGCTCGTTGAGCTACAAAAATATGAACTAAAACCAGTCACCCCAAAATGGGAAACACTGAGGACGAATAATGTAGGTTCTGCAATGAAAGAGACGAAATTGAGTGTAAGTGTATTTACTGTGCCGTGACATGAATAAATTATCCATCTATCTAGCTATAGACTAAACCTATGTTAAGGGAGTGAATGAATGAAGATAATATATAAGTAAACTCGCGCCCCAGAAACTTAAAAATTTATTAGTTGGGGTAAAACTAGTGCAGGATATCCGCAAAACATCTTTTTAGTGTGAAGCGGCAAAGAGCTAAAGAACTGAACCTGAACTAACCCAAAACCTCCATTACATAGAATACAATGTCAAGTATAGTCAAAAGTTACAAAGCTAGTCTCGTAGCCTGACTACAAAGTTACACCTAATAAGTAACTAACCTAAAAACAAGAGACAGTATTTTAATTAATTTGGTGTTAACTTTTGTATAATATAATATCGTAAGTGAGAGGCGTTCAGGAATTAAGTAAATTTTGTAACCTGACACCTCGAGCATATTTACACTAGGAAAAAGCAGTTGTCTGACTTGTAATAATCGAAAATGTAACTAGAAGATCAACAAAAATAAATATTTTTTAAATTTCTATTTTAAACTGAAATAATTGGCAACAACCACTCTTTGCTTTAGGAGTCTTTGTATGAATGTCAAATAATGGTAAATAGTGATTCTGTATCCACACAAGCACTCCTATGTGTAAAGTAGGCAGACTTTTTATGCAAGTCGAGCCTTTTATACATATATACCTTCCCTAATTAATCACTTTATGCAGATATTTACCAAATGTTAGGATTGTTAATTTTAAACAATTAAAAATAATGGTTCGTTTACAAAAAAAAGATAAATTGTAAAACTGTTTTCATATTAATTTGTTAGTTTATAAACGAACTTTTCTTTATGTGTTAAGAAAGACAAATTAAATAAATACAGGTAAACCGATTTATTAATTATTTTGAAAAAATCCATTTGAAGAATAAACACTTTATGAACCTATTGTAAGCAAATCCTAACATTTGTTTTTTTTTCGTTTTTATTTTTAAATCATTCTAACAATAGACACTTCTAAGGTATATATAGGTATGTAGGTATGTATTCTATAGCATATTTTATGTAAACTTTATATTTGTGATAATAAAATAAATGTACCTAAATGAGTATAGTAGCTATTTAATTTCATCTCTAACCCAGACTTGGATAAAGTTCATAATATTCATTAGGAAGGTATTAGGTACTAAACATGCTTGCAGATGCAGCAAAAGTCACTAGACCGCATCTGTGCATGTTCTCAGTAAAAAAATACTTTTGTTTCAAGTTTCAATAATGTGTAAATAGGTATGCATAGGTTCTCCACATAAACAAATCTATTGTATCATAATATGACAAAAACAAATAATGTAGAAGTAGGTACTAGCCTTTTAGGAATAAGTCCAGTTGTAAGTATAGGTTATATACAGGGTGTTAATGTGATCATGTTACAAACTTCTAGGTTAGATTAAACACATGTTTATATGTACTTTATTTTTTTTTTCATGTGTTCTATCTACCCTAGAAGTTTGTAACCTGATCACATTAACACCCGGTATAGGTAGGACTCCGGCTAACTTCAATGTTTTAGGTTTAACTAGTAGAATAGGTTTCAGCAATTGGTTAATCTATGTAGGTTAAATCATATATTATGTAACTATATGGATCAAACTATATTGTTAAAGATAATTTAAACATAACATACAACTGGACATTAAGGTGACTAACCTTCTCGATACTTTTATGATCCAAAGGTTGTTCTTCGAAGCTGCTACAATTTTGACTTTTTAAGATTTCCTGGTTTTTTTGAAAGGTATTTCTAACTTGCAAAATATATTCTATAAGTTGAATACATTCACTGCATATATCTTTTGAAAAAGGATCGGTGACATCAACCTAGAAAATAAAAATAGATGCATCTTCCATTCGATTTTTGATGTAGGTATTATAGGTATCTGTTTTCCGGTCTGTGTTGTATATTTACTTATATTCAAATCAAAGATTAAACAATATGATCCTAAAGGATCCACCCTATATCTATACCTACGAATCCCAATAACTACTATGTAGATCGTAGATACTATAGTGTCCAAACAACACAGCTCACTAATACCTATATTATGGATATTAAACTTGTTACAAGCTGAATTACAAATTGGTTTTTAAAGCGTTTTTAGCGATATGATTTTAAAGTTTGTGGTTAGGATTGTAAAAATTTCTTACTTCTATTGAGAAAATCCAAAAGAGAACATCAACTAGAGAGTCTTCTGTATGTTGAATGGTGCATTGAAACACGTTTCTTAGGGTTTCCCTAGAATTTTCCGTTGAGCAAAGACGGCAAAAAAGGACCATAGTATTATACGATGAGTGAAATGTTATTTTACATATCTTAAAAAGAGCATTTACTTTACTCTTTCTTTCTCTACTCTTTCAACACGTTCACGTTTCCGTTCCCGTCGCGCTTGAATTTCACGCATGCGCTTTTTTCGAAGTTCGCGAAAATTGATCCGATGTTGCCGTTTCAGGGAAAGATATAGGGTATGCCCTCCATAATATAGGGACGAAGGGATAGCATTGAGGTTTGGGCAAAGAGTAACATTGGTTATGTTACTCTTTGGTTTGGGTATGGTTTGGGATATGTCTTTACGAGTACTAACCTTTATTGTTCTGTGCATGGTGGGAGCACGAAACTCAATCACTGGACCTTTTTTGGCAAAGAGCCGAAATTGGGGGCACGAAACTCGTTAAATCGAGTCCTTATTCCTTATCTGTTTTGTGTCGAGTCCATTCGATCAAAATTTCTGGTAGGGGCACAATACATATTATGAGGGGCAGGGCTGCAGGGCAGTTGAGTCGCTAGATTTTGAGGTTAGATTTAGGATTAATTTTTCTTGTTTTATATGGCATTATATTATAATGGACTCCAAAACCAAATAGACCTGGTGGAAATTAAAGATGTTTAGTTCGGTATTTACGATTTTTGAGAAAGCATTGTGTATTAGAGGTCGAAAATCGCACCCTTAATTATTTACCTAATCAGCCTGCCTTGATAATGTATTTGTGAGTAGAGATGTGGATGTCTTATCGTGCTGAAGTGGTGCGGATCTGGACATATCTGACCACATGGGTCAGATTGTTGACATTGCTGTTTGGTGTTGTAGGTAATAATAACAATTTCTTTCAAAATAAAAGCAAATTTAGGCCCATTCCTCGGCAGGGTTTATTTACATTTTATAATTAGCTCTCCACAGGATCATGGGATGTTGTCGATTGTATGGATCTTGATGCGGATAGTAAGTGTGAGAGGTTTGTGAGTGTTTTGAATGAAGCATTCTTGGAGAGTTTTCCAGAGAAACGGTAGGTATGTCATGCGTACGGACAATGGAACTGAGAACTATGAGGGAGCATTTAGGGTTGTTGGGTGATATTAGTAGGCAGTACAATTCTCATACAAATAGACATCACTAAGCAATATAAACAAGAATATTATAGGAAAGCAATCCGCAAAGCGAGAATTACTGCAAATGATAATCACATTAGTTCTTCTAGGTAGTAATCCTATTAAAAACATGTGGTAAATTATTAACAAAAACAGTGGTAACATTAAGAAGAATATCGAGTCTAATAATCTTACATGTGATGACTTTAATAATTATTTTTTAAGCATTGCTCATAAACTTGTCCAGGGTAGGTATGCCAGAGTCAGACACTGACCCCCTGGATAATCTAAGTAATATTTCTGTTCCAAGTAATTTTTCCTTCTTGGAAGTATGCTTTACATAACGAAGTTAGAGATATACTCAATAATGAACTTAAAAACAAGGATAGCCTCGATATATAATGGCTTAAATGTTAAAATAATAAAATCTGTGAATAATCTGATTCTGGTGCCCCTCACAAAACTTATTGTTAACTATTGCATTGGGGAGGGAACATTTCCGGAGTGCATGAAGAGGGCAATCGTGGTTCCTTTGTTTAAGAAGGGTAGTCTAGAGGAAGCAGAGAACTATCGACCTATACCTATCATTGCTCCCTTATATATGTACATATAGGTACTATCTAAGATTTTTGAAAAGTGCATAGCTCGGCAAATTGTACATTTCTTTGAGCATAATAATCTATTTAATGAGAATCAGTTTGGATTCAGAAAAAATAAAAGCACCGTTCAGGGAATTCTCAATCTGATATCGGATATTATGGATGCTTTCGATGGACAGTACTGCTGTGTGACCTTAGCAAGGCTTTCGACCGTGTCGACCATGGGATTCTGTTAGGTAAATTGAAGGCCCATAGATTCAATAATAACAGTCTTACATTGCTGAAATAATATCTGATGGGAAGGTGGCAGGCTGTGCGGTACGGTGACATTTGCAGAACAGGAGATAATTAAGGATCGGGGTACCCCAGGGTTCAATCTTAGGACCCATATACTTTTCCTTATTTATATAAATAACCTGTCATTGATAGATCCAAATGTAGATTATACTCTTTTCGCGGATGACACAACCATCTCTGTTACGGCTGCTACCCTTGAGGCTTCTCTGCGGGGTTCCCTGGAGGCACAGCGGATGGCTGAAGAATGGTTTAATTCTAATATTAAATAAGACCAAGACAGAGAGAATCGTGTTTTCACTGAGAGATGTGGGGACTTTGAATGATCATGTGTGCGGAAATAAATTCCTTCGAGTATACATTAACCCAAAAGTACAGTGGAGTTTGCATGTTGATGTTATTGCATCAAAATTGAATAAAAATCTATATCTGCTGCGGAGATGAAGGAATTGCCATTTCCTAGGTTCCAGGAGAAAATGAAACAAATTTTAATATGTAAAGCCTTTTATTCGAATGAGGAGTATTTTAAACATTTTAATGGAAGATAGAGGTTAGATATACACGGTGTCCCATATAAGAATGCACACTACAGGGATGTCGTAAACCACAGGAGATACAGAGATGGTTAAATTAGAGAAAAGTTGCGCTTTGCTAAACCCTTCAAAGTCACGAATTGAAATCTGAAAAAATCCGATTACTTCCGAAGATATTTGCGAAAAACCGAATTTTCCCGATTTTGATTGATCAATATTATTTGATGATTATTACGAAGGAACGAAACGTCGGATCAAAAATTTAATTACGTTATCATGTAGAGGAGAAAAAATTACATAGGAATGTGGTTTTTATTTTGACCTGTCTTCTTTTGTGAAATCAGAAAAAAAATTAATTGCCAAAATTTATGTTTAAAATTTCAAGAATGCGTAGATTTTTTTCTGATTCTACTGTAAGAGATAGATTAAAATAAATTTTACATTTTTATTGTCTTTTTCTCCTCTACAGCATGACGTCATTCAATTCTTGATATTACGTTTTGGCTTTTCTCGACCATTATATATCAACTTTTTTAAAAATAATCCCAAAATTTTAAGCTTTAACTATTATTAGGGCAAGTAAGCAAAATGTTATTATCAAATAATTAATTGCGAGTTATTCCAGTAGATTTGTTCGGAAATTACCGATTGAATTTAAACTTTTTCTTGTCTTGACATAGTGTGAGTGTTTTTTAATGATGGCACATTCTTCAAATGAAGAAAAATCGGAAATGTTATGTTGTTATATTGAAAGCCATAAAAATTGTTTTTACGCTGAAAGGCAATATTTGCTCAAATATCCAGAACGACGCCAACCTAATATCTCAATTTTCAAAAGACTTTTCACAAACCTAGGGGAATATGGCGCATTTCAAAAACCAGTGTCGCATAGAGTAAAGACGAACGATCTAGAATTCTAGAAGAAACATTAACCGTTTTGTTGGCTGTACAAGAAGAAGATACTGTGGTATTAAGATAAATCGAAAAAGAGCACAATGTTCCTAAGTTCAATGCTCAAAGAATACTTCACAAGGAAGGTTTTCGTCCATTCAAATTCCGGATTTGTCATAGTTTAGTACCTGGTGATCAAACAGCGCAGAATGATTTTCTGCGAGTGGCTGACTAGAATGTGTGATGAAAATCGTGAATTTCTAAGAACTATTTTTTGGTCAGACGAAAGTTATTTTTGTAACAATGGAATTTTTAATCGACACAATCGACATTATTGGGCAAAGCATAATAAACATCGTGTACGACCATTGAGGCACCAGCAACGCTTTGGCTTTAATGTGTGGTGTGGTATTTTAGGAACAATGATTATCGGACCAATAATTTATGAAGGTACTTTAAATGCAGAAAGATATTTCCAGTTCTTAAATAACGATATTGAAGATTTTCTTGATAACATTCCTCTGGCAGAAAACAACAGTATTTGGTTTCAGCAAGATGGGGCACCTCCCCATAATTCTCGAAACAACATTGAATATCTAACAGAACGTTTCCAGAACAAAGTAATCGCCACTAATGGCCCCATAAAATGGCCTGCACGATCTCCCGACATCACTCCGTTGGATTTTTTCTTGTGGGGGGTTTTCAACGATGAAGTCTACTGGAAAACGTACGAAAATGTAGAACAACTTAGAGCCGAGGTTCAAGCCGCTATTGCAAGGATAACTCCAATGATGCTAGGAAACGTAATGAATGAAATTATTTACCGTTGCTACGTTTGTTTAGAGAATAAGGGCATTTTGAACATATGATTAAATAAGATTGTTTCAATGAACAATTTGTAGCGTAAAAATAAAATATTTTGTTTTTTGATAATAACATTTTGCTTACTTGCCCTAATAATAGTTAAAGCTTAAAATTTTGGGATTATGTATTTAAAAAAAAGTCGATAATGGTCGAGAAAAGCCAAAACGTAGAATCAAGAATTGAATGACGTCATGCTGTAGAGGAGAAAAAGACAATAAAAATGTAAAATTTATTTTAATATATCTCTTACAGTAGAATCAGAAAAAAATCTACGCATTCTTGAAATTTTAAACATAAATTTTGGCAATTAATTTTTTTTTGATTTCACAAAAGAAGACAGGTCAAAATAAAAACCACATTCCTATGTAATTTTTTCTCCTCTACATGATAACGTAATTAAATTTTTGATCCGACGTTTCGTTCCTTCGTAATAATCATCAAATAATATTGATGATGATTTTTTCGTCCAAAACGTCGGATAAATGTAGGAAACGATATGTCGTGGGATTTAGAATTAAAGTTAGAATTTTTTAGGGAGAACACAAAATTTTTCGACTATTTAAAAAAATGAAGTTAATGATGGTTGAGAAGAAACGAAACGTCGTATTGAAAATCTAAGAACGCCGGCTTGTAGAGCAGAAAAAGTGGCAATGAGAATGTGAAATTTATTTTGTCATATCTTTTTAAATAGAGACAGAAAAAAATAAAAACGAAATCGGGAAAATTCGGTTTTTCCCAAATATCTTCGGAAGTAATCGGATTTTTTTAAATTTCGAATCGTGACTTTGAAGGGTTTAGCAAAGCGCAACTTTTCTCTAATTTAACCATCTCTGTATCTCCTGTGGTTTACGAGATCCCTGAAGTGTGCATTTTTATATGTGACCCCGTGTATACCTACATCTGTGTTATGTTTTAGTTAAGTTTTTTAATTTGCTGCAAAATGATATAGTTTTACTATTAGACGTATGTGCATGGCAACCTGTAATTTTAACATAAATAAATAACCTGAATCTGAATCTGATTTATAGAACTATAAACGGAAATTTTTCCAAGTAGTGAACTTAACTCGAAAATTAGATTAGATTATTAATTCATTACTTAACCTCAAATATTTTTCTTTTCAAGTATTTTTTAATAGCACGAAGCCAAAAAGGTCGAGAACCGAAGACTGCCGAAATCTAACTAGATCGAATTTTGTGGCATATCTACCTTCACTCGATCGAGTCGAGTATCGAATTGTTCGATTGTTTCGTATCAAGTATCGTGCTCCCACTGCTGTTCTCCAACCTCTTTAGCTTCGTGTCATCAAAAAAATAGAAGAATATTTTTGGTTAATTATTTGGGATTGCCAGGATTGCCGGTAGAAAACTTTAGATACCTAATCGACCTAGATAGAAAGCAGCTATGTACTGTCAAAAATGTGAGGTTACATATGATTTTTTCATGTTTTTTAGAAGTTTTTACGTTATTTTAGGGGGGTATTTCGAAGTACCTTAGGCTGGCAATTCTATAGCAGATATAAAAAATCACCACGTCGCAATCAGATATAATGACCTTAAATCAGAAGTAGAGAAACCGTTTGTTAAAAATGGACATGATGTGTGTGCGGCATTAAAATGAAAATTGAAATTAGCTCTGATAACATTCATTGAATGCAAGTAATTGATCAGACGTTTCAATGACTTTGTCTTATTATCATATCCCCTGTCGTATGCAGTCAGTATATCTGACGCTGTCATGTGGCTGCCACATTGTCGGTAAATTGTCACTGGTATGGCCAGTGCCGAAACAACAGTATGCTACAAACGATTTTCTTCTTTTGCTTAAATTTCGAGCATCGCCAGTGACATAAAGTTGCCATGCTAGCAAGGTAAAAAATTGGCCTGCACTTTGCCATTATTGCCTTTATTGGGTCACAAAATGGCCACAGATATTCTGTTAGCTGGGATATGTCGAAAACCAGTTTTCTGCTGCAGCAGGAACACGAAACTTGATACGAAACAACTGCCTAAGGCTAAGCACATACTGGATCGAGCAGCGAGCAAAGCAAAGATGAGAGCGGAGAGTTAGGAGCAAGGCAACGATGCATGAGTTTAACTAATATCTAGGTTGCATCGATGGGTAGGATGGATTTATTCTTTGTACGGAAGTTGAATGTGTCGATCATGCGCAGATGTGGGTAGATCAAATGCCGCCATACTGGAGTCAGCCCATGCTCTCCGGAATGAAAACGACGAGCTTAAAAACATACTCATCCAAAGGGAGAAGTATATCTCAAGCCGGAGTGTTCGTAACAAAAATTTACAGCTAAAAGCTCTCTTTGATGAAATGAGCCCCAGCTTGATTGGTATTTGTGAGCATTGGCTGCCAGAGGACGAATTGCAGTTATACAGTATTGACAATTATACTCTGATTAGTCGATTTTGTCGAGAGTATTGCCATTTTTGCAAGACAAAATTTCAAAACAAAATAAGTGAATTTGAACGTTGTGAACTCGCAGGGTGTCTTTGAATATGCACTGTGCGAGTTCAAGTTACATACGAAAAGGGCAATATTTCTAGCAATACCTATATCACCCTCCTGATAGGGCTCGGGGTCATTTGCCTATGTTTCTTGACCAGTTGAATTCCGTATTAAGCTCTGTGTCAGTGGGAGGTATGATTTGTTCGTTGGGGTTGACTATACACTGACAGAAATGGATTTACCGATGTCGTGTTTTGCAGAATTAGAGCTACTTTAACGCACGTTTCTATGTTGTTCAAACTGTGCCTACGAATTATCACAAATCATTTAAAAACGCTACAATAACTCAGCTTCTTTTGGTTCGCCTCAACACAGAAATATCAACATTTTAAACACATTTGGGATTACCACAATCCTTCATTTTGTAACCATTTCATGCGTTACCTGAACTCAGTTTTTGGATTGGGAAAACTTACTAACTGATTTTAAAGTGCCGTTTTGACCCAGACGTGCATTATTTTAACTCATTACCATGTGTAAATTATTTTTAGTTGAAATAAGTCATAAAGAGTGCTCTAAAAACCCATATATATATGTCGAGAGTAAATCACCGATCGAAAGACCACGGAAAGTTCCGAATTCGCGCGGTAACTTCATCCCATTGTTATTAGTACCTCCTACACGTCGCGTCGTCATGGACCACATAACTGGACTTACTATCCGCGCAATCGTTGATCGGAGGGATCTTTTTTTATTTTTGTTCAGAGTTTGTTCTCATACAGGTGCGTGAAAATGAGAATACTCCAACTTTAGGACATATTAAATCTATAGTCGTTAAGTAAGGTAGAACAACTGAAAGGTTCAGTTTCGATAGCTCGAATCATGAATTAATCTAGCCCGAGTAGTAACGCATCACAATTCCCATATTGGTATCTGACAGCTTAAACAATGAATTGCTGCAGCCCACGTCGCATGTGTTCGTTAAACCCAGTTACGATTAGCCAAGCTTTCGTCAAACCCAGTTATGATTAGCTAAGCTAGCTAGCTAAAACAACCCATCTTTAGGGCTATTATAACTGATGAACAGTGATTTTATGCAACTTTTTCGATTTAGTTGCCGTAATTCAGAGGTCTGAGCTGTCCTCTATTAGCAAGACGCGGCGGTTTAGGATAACTCATATTTGAGTTATATCAACTCGATATTTTGCTCAGTGTTAAGTCGATTGTAGGGAGTATTAGTTAAACAGAAATAAAAATAAGAACACATCATTAGATACTTTCTCAGCGCGACAAGATTTATTTCCGGCACGCTACTCGACTTTATTTTTACGAATTGCCTGGGGTGTGAGATTCCCCAATTGCTAAGAACGTGACTCTCGGACCACTTGGTCATCTCAGTGGACCTGGGCTGTTTGACTAATCCTGAAGAGAAACGTCGGAATGTAAAAAAGAAGTTTTCTCAGAGAACCATAAAAATATTTTTCTGTGAGCTGTTGGAGCGGAAGGACTGGCTGGCGGTTTACTCTTCCATGGATCTGGATTCTAAGTTTGAAGTATTTTTGAACACTCTCCAAGCAGCATTTAACCAGGCTTTTCCTGAGAAGAAGATGCAGGTCGGACATAATACAAGGAATTGGATTACCCCGTAAATAAAAAAAAATGTCCAAAAAAGTAATAAGAGATCTACACTGGCTTTTTCAATAAAGCAAAAATAAGAACATCCAGAAACGATATGTTCAATTGAAGGGACTTTTAGGAAAAACAAAGTGGAAACACAACGAGAATTTTACTAAGAATGCATCAAACATGAACTCAGCAAACCTGGTCTTTTAATAAACAAAAAATAGGGAATAATTTAAAATTAGCGTCAGAATTGCAACCTCTGAATGGAGGGAGTACTCTTGTTGAGAACCCGCAAGCTTTGTGATATGTACACTGACTACTTTGTTTGTTCGTGTTCAATTTGTTAATAAAAAATGTAAATATTTAAACTTTGATACCCTGTATTTACTATTTCGGGTTAATTTAACATTTTTAGATTAACGTAAGTTTGGATAAATACTTACTAATTTTATTACAGCGAATGGTTTTGCAAAACATAACCTATGTGTGAAGAATAATATCTTGGTAAATAATAGCAAAATAAATTGTTTGCTTAATTAGGTACTGTAATAATTTTAGAAAATCCATAACGCATTCTGAAATAAATAATATCACATTTCTAAGTAATTTGTCACTTGTGAGTTTAAAGCTACATAATTGTAAAACGGTATTTTAGGCACTTGTACATATGTTAAATTAAACTAACCATCTAATTAAAATTCAGAAATATGCAACAACGCTATAACCATGTGTCATTTAAAATATAACTACCGCGAAATTTTTTATTTTGGGTCAACCAAAACATAACAAATATTTAAAATAAACGACTAATGATGCAGAAAATGTTAATGTGTCCTACAAAATTATGTTGGCTATTTTGTTTTGCAATTCTCTGGTAAAATGTAATTTCTTTTTTCAAAAATATTTACAGTGTTGTAAACTGGTTTCTATAACTACCTAGTTCTTATAACTAGACATTAAAACACTTTCTATACCCAACAGCTTGGTTAAAAAATTATTAGCAATGCTATATAGTAAGCACATAGATTGTTATACACTCAGCTCTGCAATTTTTTCTGAACACTGCGACTGACATCTTTACTTAGAGAAATTTCAATTATTTTATGAAACTTAACTGTCGCTATTAATAGAACTACAAAATAACATATCTAAATTAAAAAAAAAACAAAACACTAAGCGGTCATACAAAAAGAATCAAAATGTTTCTTTTGCAATGGACACCGGAGCCAACTTTGTTTGTTGTTCTTTTTGATATTAACGATTTTCGCTTAATAATGACCTGGAGATATCAAAAGAGATTTTATAATTATTGTTATCATAATATTGCTCTCTTCCAAATCGTAAATTTTACAACAAAAATTAAATAGAATAATATTTTCGTTTAGAATTTAACCATAATAATAATAATAATTTTAAGGTCAGAATGTGTGTTCTTATAATCGAATAATCTATGTAGAAACTTATTTAGTTTTGCTAGACATTCTTGCTCCAAATCGGAAAATAATTGAATCTTCCGCACTCTGTATCGAAATTCAAACATTTTTGGATATAGTGTTATGTTTATCTATGAATTTTTCTACCAGTTCCAGTATCACCCATAAGAATAAGTAGATATCTACCATGTTTTATACTTAGATATATTATTAGATATTTATACTAACCCTAGAATAATATCGTTATTGAAAGATCGGTTATTACTATCGACACGTAAAATTTACGTATAACAAAAAAAAACAAGCAAGGGCATTAAATATCAACTATTAACATTCATCTCTATCATGGGAAACTAAGCAGAAATTCCAAAATAATTTAAATTAACAATATAATTTTTAATAAAATAAATAAATAAAAAATAAAAATAGAAGTTACACAGTTTTTCTTTTGAACAAAAAGAGCATATTTTTACTTGGTGCTTACCACGTATTGACTTTTTGCATTTTTCTTAGCGGTACCCAGTGGTGCAACCAGAAAATAAGGTCGGGGGGGGGGTTAGGAAAAAATAGTGTCGGCGAAAACTTTTTGGGTGCCACGCCCTGTTTTTAATAGTGGTGCTTGGTTTTCAAGTAGGAAAAATAGATAGTGAGACGACCCGAACTTTTAGAAGGGGGGGGGGGGGTGCACCACCGCCGGTTTCTCATACATTTGTGACAGTATTTTCGGGGGGTCTGTCTTCTCGTCGAGCTTGATTGGTAATCCAGCGCTCGGTGGGGCACATAGCCCAGAGAATGTTTAAACTAAATTTTCAGTACCTTCACATCACATTTTCCATGATAATATATAGAGATTATAATATGTGTAAAGAGTTGTGTGTTGGAAATATTTTAAAGACAGCTAAGAACTAATGTTTAACGGTGGGACTTCTTTTTGTGTTTATTAAAAAGTAAGAATAAGAAGGAAATATCAAAAACGAAGTGAATGGTATATAAAGTGTCAAAAAATATTTTACTTATATTAAGCGGGCCAATTCTTCATTAATGTCACAGCTTTTTGGGACAATATTTTTTAAACACTTAAATTTTAAATACTTTAATATATTTAGCAATTTTGTATTTTTTCTATGTTCTGTAACTACTTTTTTGTTTTTATGTTCTGATTCTGCGCAATTATGGCATAATGGATAGTCCCGTTAGAGAACAGCAGTGCGAACAAGAGCGAATCCTCAATCACCGTGACCAAGGGATTCTCAACAACGCAAGTCGTGAATGTGAAAGCTACGAAACCAATAGGTCCGGTGGCCGAACCTTCAGGAGGAGGGAGATCCCAGCCGCTATGCCACAAAGCTCACCGTCATTGAACAAGTCATTCGCAAACAGTGTCAACATGACCCTTAAGTAATCCTAAACTTCTCTTCAATTACCCAGCTAAAGCGACGGACCGGATATATGGATGGAATACAGGTGCAGTGTAGGGTGTGTGCGTGCGCGCGGTTCATAGCATGTTGGAACTTCTGTGAACTATAAATAAGTCAATTGCAAAGCGTAAAAATTCTAATTATTTTTATTACTTATAATTTGTATTGGTAGTTAGTAAGGTTATTTTAAAGCTAGGTGCTAGCTTTCAGTAGCGCGGGGGATGTCATGAAAGGAGGACCTTTCCAAATTATTATTTCATCCTGTACATTTAAACAATTAATTTACGTTTCTTAGCATGGTGACCTACACATTTATTAGTTTACTATTTGTTATTTTACTATTTACCATTTAAAGCACAACGCTAAGTCTACTATTTATTGATGCTATATCTCTCCTCTTTCCATTATCCTATAAAGGATGCAGTGACACAATTCATATTTGATTCAGCAGTTAATTCCATGCTTGCCTATCTTCTGCAGTTCTTTCGGCATCATGCAGTCTCATATTTATTAGGGGTTTTGTTTGGTCTACCCATCTAGTTGGAGATCTGCCTCTTGGGCGTTTGCCCCCTACTTTTTCTGATCTTCTAGCTATATGCCAAAGGTACTGCAGATACATGCGGTTTATTCTGGTTAGTAACCTTGTACGCGGGCCAATTTCTTGCATTACGGATACGTTGGTTCGGTGTTCTCTCCAGGATACTCGTAATAGTCGTCTATAAACCCACATCTCAAAAGCCTCTATTCGGTATTTATCTGCTCTGTTTAAAGTCCATGTTTCCGCTGCGTACGTTGCAATGGCGAAGATAAGAAAATCAACCAGACGGAGTTTCGTTGTTTTGGTGATAGATTTGTCTTTCCATATTTTATTCAACTTGGTAGTCGCTGACCTTGCCATAGTCAGACGACGACGTATTTTGCTTTCACATTTCCCAGTGTTTGTAACTAAGGAATCAAGATAGTTAAAATGGTTTACCACTTCATAGCTTGCAATTTCTGATATTTGTGGAGAATTGTTGTCCTGTCTATTCACTATCATCGTCTTAGTTTTGGATTTGTTTATTTTTAAGCCATATTTTTCGCTAAAAACAGCTAGCCTGCCCATGATTTGTGGTATATGGTTGACGCCATGATCAGTGTATCGTCGGTATAACGCAGGTTGTTGATCCGCTTTCCTCCAATTGATATGCCGCCCCGCCATTCATCTAGAACCTCTCTCATGACGTATTCGCTATAAGCGTTAAATAAGGTAGGTGAAAGAATGCATCCCTGTTTAACTCCTGCGGTCGTTCTAAAGCTTCCAGAGTAATTCCCGTATATTTTGATTTTTGCGCTGTTTTTCTGATAGAGGTTGCGCACCAGTTGAACTAGGTGTCTTGGCGTTCCCATTTCCTCCATTATGGTCCAATGATAGTTCCAGTTTACTTTATCGAATGCTTTTTGATAATCTACAAAGCATAGATACAGTGGGATATTAAATTCTCTTGCCTTTTCAATAAGTTGCCCGGCATTTAATATTTGTGCTCTATTTCCTTTTCCTGGGACAAAACCTGCTTGTTCCTCTGAAAGCTGTGGCAAAAGAAATGGTTTGAGACGGTTATGTATGATATGCAGGAAGATCTTACTAGCATGAGAGATAAGGGACACCGTTCTGTAGTTGCTGCATTCCAAAGGCGAACCTTTTTTGAATATCGGAATAAACAGTGACTCCCTCCAATCTTCAGGCCACTGCCCCGTTCTCCATGTCAGATTACAGATTTTGTGAAACACTTCTATGCCCTCCTCGCCCATAGACTTTAAGACCTCTGCCGTTATTTGATCCGCACCTGGTGATTTTTTATTTCGGAGAAGTTCTATGGCATTTTCGACTTCCGATCTTAGTATATCAGGCCCATGAGGGGTATTTATATCTTCGGGGAGTTGTTCTAAATTACCTTTGTAAAGTTTTTCACAATACACCTTCCAAACTTCTGCTATATCGCTGGTGTTATTTATAATTTCTCCCTCTTCGCTTTTTATTACTTGGGTGCGTAGTTTGGATTCTTTAGATAGATATCTCACCTTGTTAAACAATTCTCGTGACTCATGTTTGTTGGAATGTTCCTCAAGTTCTCTACAGATTCCCACTATGTGGTCATTTTTATCTCTCCTGCTTGCTGCCTTGATCTCTTTATTTAGTTGTTTAATTTTATCCTGGTTCTCTTCATTTGGCGTTAGCTTTAATTGCTCCCGTTGGTCGACTAGCTGTAAGGTGTTATTACTAATCCAATGCTTTTTCTTATTTAGGGATTTTTTTTTTGATAATTCCACGGCTTTAGTTATCCATTCTTTAGTATTTTGCCAAGCGTACTCCACGTTCTCGACGACGACCGGAGGTTCGGGGTTCTTTAAGGCTTGCTTAAAAAGATCCACATCGATCTTTGGTCTAGGATTGATGTTAGGTGTAGTTTGTTTCTTTAGTTTAGTTTTGAAATTGGCCCAAAGTATCTTATGGTCGGACCCACAGTCTATTCCCGGCCTAGCTTTGACGTTTTTGATTGAACTTCGCCATCGGTTTCTTATTAAAATATAATCGATTTGATTTTTTGTTACACCGTCTGGGCTGATCCACGTTGAGAGGCGCCTGGGACGGTGTTGAAACCAAGTGTTTGCGATTGTAAAGTTATTCTCAACAGCGAAGTTTAACAGTCTCTCTCCCCTCTCATTACGATTTCCCAATCCGTGTCTTCCTACATTAGGTATATTCTCGGATACAGTGCTGCCAACCTTTGCGCTGAAATCGCCCATAACAACTAGCTGGTCTTTACTTGGCACCTTTGAGATTTCGCGTTCTAAAATACTGTAGATCTCTTCAATCTCTTGATCTGGTGTTTCGGTTGTGGGCATATATACTTGAATTATGTGAAGTATAGTTGGAATTGCGTTCAGTGTAATTCTGATCATTCGATCATTGATAGGGTTGTATATTCTATTACCGATTTAGATATGCTTTTATGTACGACCAAAGCCACGCCGTTTCGGCCAGTTTGTTCCGCTCCCGCGACATAAAACGTGTGGTCTTTTGTCGAGAACTGGCCCATGCCCTTCCAGTGAGTCTCGGAGATTCCGCATATTTGTATGTTGTTCTGCTTGAGTTCTCTCTCCAAAATAAACGTCTTTCCAGTCTGCAGCAATCCCTGTACGTTCCATGTGGCCAAATCGATAGATCTCCTTAGTTGTATTTTAGGAATTATTCCAGTAACTGATTCCGCATGTTCTGCCTGGGTATCCACAGCAACATGCCCGGTAGTATATTTCACACTAGACGGCCCGGACCCATCTAGTCGCCGGTTACCATTCGGGTCGCATGGTTATCCTAACAAATCTTTTCTCTCTGCACTCATATTCATGGTGTGCTCATGGGAAAATAATCAGGTGATTTCCCGTTGCCTGCCTGATCCTATGCCGTTCTCCAGTATTTGGTTTATCCGCCTTGAGAGCAAAGGGGTGCCCTTGCTTTATATTACCCTAAAGTATGGTTGCCACATACGCCAAATCGGCCATTCCGAGGTCCATCCTCTCCGCCTTTTCTGCCGGTGTGGTCTTCGCTCGTAACCCGGGTAATGCGATATACCCCGCAATACTGGGTCCTCGAATAGCACTTAGCCACCAGCTAAAAAACAGCTGGGCCCACCCCTGTCGAGAGTTACCCAAGTGCATTCAGAGGAGGTGTCTCTGAATACCTTGAGCCGGGTTAATGTGCATGTCTAATACCAAACACAATGGCTGATGTTATATATATAATAACAAAATAATAAATGATTATTTATTAGACAATCCACAATTAACATAAATAACATCAGCATCCTAGGTGATACAGAAGTCAGCTATCAAAAGACCATCACAAAGCTATCAGCTGATAGCCGATAGCAGCTCGGTAGCTCCGTGGCTCACCCTAGTAATTTCATCCCTGCGCCCAGAGGGCACATTGAGTTAATAATGTAAGTTAGAAGTATGAATTAAGTTAAGTGTTCCTGTCAAGTGCTTGTGGTAAGAAGCTTTGTTTTTTAGACCTGTGTCCTTTTATCCGTGTCACATTTTTAAAGTCTCCTTTTTGACCAATATCAATTTTAGACGTGACACAGCTATGGAGCTTCCTCTATATCATTTTCTGTTCTCAGGAGATCCTCAATAATTTTTTTGAGTTTAGTTAAGATAAGTTGATGAGCCTCTGATACTTTTTTTTGTGTAGTTCTATCACGTATATATTTGTCAAGAAATTCGCTTTCCTCCTCGAGCAATGACAGTGTCTGGAGTAAATCACATTAGATTAAGAGGCCATATAATAATAATCTGGGTCACATATACTTTTATCAGATCCACTATCTGTAAGACTTGTTTTGAATTTCAATATTATCGTCCACTATACACTACTTTCATATAGGAGTTGTTGAAGTTGAAGTTCGGCATCAGTTAGTGCTTTCCCAGTGATTTTCGCGATATTTAATACCCCCAAAATACTATCGATGCGTAAATTAACGGCAAAATTGTATATTTTTTGTAATATTTCCTATTATTTTGTTAACTTGTTTTTTATTTAAGCTCATGAAATGTGGGCATGGCTTCAAAAAAAGCCTGACTAGACAACTTTTCTACCCAGCTCTAGCCATCACTGGACCACAATGTATAAGCGCACATGCTCTATCCATCTAAAATATTTGCAGTGTTTCATTGTTACCGCATTTACCGAACAGCAGTTACAACTTTGTTATGCCCCACAGAACTCCACATATATTATTAGGTTTTAATTATCACCTTTTACTTCTAATTATATGTTCTTAATACTGTCCTATGTCCTATACCTATCTCTTACTGTCTCATTAAATGTTGAAAATGTTGACCATTAGGTACAATGCAAACATTATAAAATGTGCCTACGACTTGTAATGGCTCATTCAATCTCACAGGGATTCAGTTGTTCTAAATACTGAACTACTATCTGACGCAGCTTTTCTTTGTTGGGGAGTGGTGTCATTTGCACCCTTTCGTTCAAGGTACCCCATAAATAAAAATCCAGTGGTGAGAGATCGGGCGATCTCGCTGGCCAATCCCAAGGTCATAAACGTCTAAACCAACGATTGGCAAATATTTCATTCAGTTCCTGTAATACAGCCCTGCATGCCCTGGGGGCAATAAACTGAGGCTCCATCCAGTGGGTAGATATACTTTTTCCAAAGTCAGTTTGATGACATAAAAAAGCTTTGACTGGGCTTCAAAGGGACCGGCATCATAATCGGGGTTGTCAGATCTTTTTTTAAATTCTTTAAGTTTTCATTATTAAAAGTGTTCTTTTAAACCAGTATTTAATATAGTCAGTAACTCTCTTTGAAAGCTAGTTTGCAAATGTACTTTAAACCAAGAAATTGTCAGTGTTAAAGACGAGGAATAAGCCATTCATGAATATTATAATAATTTTTTTAGTACTTCAGAAATATAATTTATACAAAAATAATTTAAATCAAACTAAAAAGAATTTCACTGTTGTTAAACAAAAAAAAAACAATTAACAAATCCTTATGTTCCTCCTACACTTACGAAAGCTTTGTAGAACCGGAAAGAGGCCCACTGGCAATTTAAAGTGTGAACTATTCTTTCCGATTGGGAAAATTAATAGAGCGGCATATAAATACAAATTTATATGCTGTTGACAAGAACAGCAAATAGTTGAAGGTTCTGCCAATTGGGTGATCGCTTATCAGCTATAAAATCAGTTGATGTTTGAGGTATACGATATTGGGAATCGGACAGCGGCGTGACTAATTGAAACGATTTACTGTAATTTACATATTTCATTTACTGCTATAATTGTGTGGTTTCAGACAAGTAAGTTCTTACCGGGAAAATCTGAAAATGCGCTTTGTACAAGAATACACCTATAATGATTTACCACAACTTGGGTTTTATAAGAATAAAGATTGTTATTCCGATTCCGTTCACACTGACACACGTTAAAGTAAGTGCGCAATAATTTGTAATTTTAGTGCGGTTAACTTGGTTTTTAAAGGGTTTATTCTATATGTAAGTGTTGATAAAAATCGCGCGAATAAATCTAAGATTCTTAGCAAGCATTAACATCGGCGGAAGCTGCATAATAATTGAAAAAACCATCCGGCCAATAAATAAACAATCTTCACATTCTCGCTATATCCTTATCAGTTTGTTTAAATATTTGTGTTTTTTTTTGCTCAAGCTGATTCTCCGTTGTCCGAGATGAATTAAAATTACATTTTTTGTGATTAGTGGAGTTCCCTTCCTTGTATTGCATTATCTGCATTACAATATTTACATAAAATATGCAGACAAACCCGAACATTTAAACTTTGTTGGAAATACCATGGATGGACAATTTAAATGTTGCACCAATAAAACCTTTAATAATTTTGTATGCATAACATGTTTTGGACTATTTCATCCTAGCTGTTTAAAGATTAGAAAAAATTTTACAATAATTAGTGGTTACAAGATATACTGTTCTAAAGAATGTGAGAATGAAAGTTGCGATACTGACGATAAATTGATGAGTTTTCAAAAACAAGTGGACCAATTAAAAAATGATCTTCTGCAAAAGGACTCTTATATTCGAAGGCAAAAACGCTTGTCACTTGACTTTGAATCCAGTGCTTGTGAAGTGGAGAAGCACTATGAAAGGGAAATTAACAAACATACAAAGAAAATTTTACAGCTAAACAAACTGTTGAAAGAGCTAAAAGAAAATAATGAGCTTCTTCTATCATCTATAAAAGAAAATAATAAAAAACTAAAACAGCTAGAAGATGACAATGAATCATTAACTACGACGAGGAATGAACTGTTAACAAGTCTGGAGGTTCTTGGCGTGGAAAATAAGTCATATTTGGGAGAAATTGAAGACCTAAAATATAATCTAGGAATGCTTCACCATAATAAAGTAGAAAAGGATATAGGCAAAGAAAAGTGTACCCAAACAGACTACATTCAGGTGAAGGGATCCAAGTAAAAAGGACTCCTGCAAATTGTCGAAAAATAGTTATCTTAACGGATGATTACTGTAAGTATTTCTGCGAACCCTTAAAGAAGAGTCTAGGAGGAAATGTCGTAGTGCAAATTGCTTCTAAGCCAGGGGCATCAATGACAGATATTGTTTTAAATTGTGACTGTTATATTAGTGATCTAACAAATGATGATTTTGTGATAGTTTTAATTGGTTCAAGCAATCGGTCAATTTCTTTGCATGATATTACTCTGCTGGCCAATAAATGTTTTTATACTAACTTAATATTCTGTACGTCTCCAGCTAGATATGGCAGATTTGGATCTGTTTCTTCTGCTGAATATTTAAACAGGGATCTTAAAAAATTTGTTTTGAATTTAAGGCGATTTTCTAGTAATGTAGGTTTAGTTGATTTATGTGATAGGTTTTATTTTAGACACTTTTATAGTAATAATTACTTTTTAAATAAATCTGGTTTAATGAAGCTGGCAACAATTGTTACAGGGGCTCTAAACGATTTCCGGAGGAAACCAGTTATTTGTAATTTGATACAATTGACTAGCGGCTCGACTTCTCCACAATCAGATAATCCTGAACGTAAAAATACACTAGCTCTGATAAGGGATGATCAGATACAGGATGAGATGTTTGGAAATTCTTTTTTAGCCAAAAACCTTGTTCCTCAGAGCCAGATGTAACAGTGAGTCTAACTAATAAAAGCAACGGCATACTCTTATCTCTGTTTCTGTTAAATATTCAATCATTAAGATGCAAGATTGATGAGTTTAGTGTACTGCTCGAACAGCATCAAAAGCCTGATTTCATATTTTTGACAGAGCATTGGCTTAAGCCGAACGAACCATTTTATATTTCTGACTACATTTTGGGTTCCTGCTATTGTCGAAGAGAATCAATTCATGGAGGCACAATGATCCTTGTGAATTCTAATACTTGCGAACTACTAAGTTTGCTTCCGGTTAATAAGTATGATAATCTGATAGTGGAGAAAGAGTTTGAGTTTTCCATCATTTACGATGGAAAGTCCAAGTTATACCTTATATGTATGTACAGGCCACCAAGCTGTGACGCCGTTACTTTCCTGGATAGACTAGAACAACTCCTGTCTCGACTTCCGTTGCATTCCAAAATAGTACTAGCAGGCGATTTTAATATAAATTTTAATGATAAAGAGTCACTGTCTACACAATCACTTTGTAATGTTTTTAATTCTTTTAATCTGAAAATGCATATATACAAGCCAACACGCATTACCCAGCAATCCTCTACTCTTATTGACTACGTTTGCACCAATTTTGACCTTGAACTGAACTGTGATACACTGCCTTCAGGGCTCTCTGATCATGAGGCCGTATTGGCTCATTTCCCTTATCAGATTCATCGACCTCGTAAGAAAGCCAAAATGGGGAGAATATTTTCTGCGGGGAATTTTAGGAATTTTCGTGAGCAATGTACTTTAGTATCTTGGGAGGGTGTTGTGCAGTCCTCAGATCCCTTGACTACATTTCATACAAAACTACGTCATGTCTTTAATAAATGTTTTCCTTTAAAGAAAATTAAGGCCAAAACAAAAAAACCCTGGATCACCCAAGGTATTAAGAACTCTGCAGCAAACTTAAGGTCGCTTCATACTATAAGAAAATTTTATTCAAATAATATATTTTTGGTCAGCTACTTTAACCGGTACCGAAGCATATACAGGCAGGTCATAAAACGCGCAAAAAATATATACTATGACCAGCGCATTTCAAGAGCAGGAAATAAGTCCAGGGAGCAATGGTCCATAATAAACAGTTTAAGAGGTAAAAATAATGCTCTGCGTTCTGACATAACTTTAGAGCCCAGTACACTGAATCAATTTTACTGCTCTATAGCAAAGAAATTAACATCAAACTTAAATTGTCAATCTGATCCTTGCAATTATCTTGACCGTCCGGAATGTCGAGATAACTTTGAACTGACTTTGACCGATGTCGACGAGCTGCGGGGCGTTATAAAGCAAATAGGAAATAAATATTCAGCCGGATCTGACGGCATTTCAGTTAAAATACTGGAAAACCTGCCAGCGGTGGCAATGCAGTCCTTAGCTGATTCAGTTAATGTTTCATTTCTTCGGGGAGAGTTTCCTTCTTGTCTTAAAAGGAGTATTGTCATTCCCTCGTATAAGGGAGGAGATTCTAGCGTTCCCTCAAACTATCGACCAATCTCCCTGCTTGCGACCCTCTCCAAGGTGATTGAGAAGCTAGTAAAGTCCAGACTACTTCTGTTTCTTGCAAAATATAATATTATAACGCCATGTCAGTTTGGCTTTCAGGCATCAAGAAACACCAGTGACGCTATATTCTCACTTCTTGAAAAGGTGTTTCTTGGTCTAAATGAGGGTGAGGTTGTTGCGGCAGTCTTTTGCGACTTTTCCAAAGCATTCGACTGTGTGAATCATCGGATACTGCTGCAGAAGCTTCAACATTGCGGTATACGCAATACGGCACATCGCTGGTTCTCTTCTTATGTCTCCGGGAGGACGCAGGTGGTAACGGTCGATGGTGCCTGCTCTGGCCCATTGAGAGTGGAGTGCGGGGTGCCTCAGGGTTCAGTGTTGGGTCCAATCCTGTTCTTGATATATATTAATGATCTCGCGGGCCTGGACATTCGGGGCATGTTCACCATCTTTGCTGACGACACCACCCTCTTATGGCGCTCAAAAAGCAGCGAAATATTGAAGTGTGTCATTAATGAAGACTTACAGAAAATCAAAGAATGGTGCGAAGCTAACTGCTTATGTTTTAATATAAATAAAACTAACATTCTCACTTTTGGTTTTACATACAATGATCTTCATTTAAATGATCAACTCGTGGAAAATAAGCCTGCTACTAAATTTCTTGGTCTCTATATCGACTCAAAGTTGAGGTTTGATAAACACATTTCCGAGTTGAACAAAAAATTGTCATCGGGCTGTTTTGCCATTAGAGTGGCGGCGGTGGAGCTTGGATGTTCGACGGCTAAGATGGTATATCACTCTTTATTCGAGTCCCATCTACGATATGGCATTGCATTTTGGGGATTTTGTGGCCAATATCTCCTGAAGTCCGTGTTTGTCATGCAGAAAAGGGCGATTCGATACTTGTGTAGGTCAGGGTTTCGGGATCACTGTAGACCACTATTTATTAGGTTTCGGATCTTAACTGTTTTTGGTCTTTTTATTTTGGAAACAGTATGTTTAATGCATCGAAAATATTCCAACAATAACAATGGTCCGACTAATCCTTCCAATAGATACCAAACGAGACAAAACCATGACATCCGGCTCCCGATTCCTAGATTGGCTCGTACCAAGCACTCTGTAATGTATGAAAGTATAAAGATGTATAATCATTTGAGTGTTGATTGTAGATCGCTGGCGTATGTGCAGTTTCGGAGAACCGTAAGGGATCACCTTGCGCTTAGAGCTTATTATAGTCTAGATGAATTTTATCTCGACCATTTTTAACAAATTTAACAAGTTTAACTTTTATTTTATCTTATATATTGTCGTTTTATGTCCTGCATAGGCTGTGCATACTAAGTTGGTTATGGCTTTCTTTCCTGTCCTAGTGTTATGGTGGCCCGTTACGTATATTATGTGAGTTTATACATGCCCACTTTATTGTTCATTTGTTCTTTTAGTCTTTTACTCTGTACATTTTTATACATGTTTTGTTATTGACTGTGTTGCTCTTTGCATTTTGCTATTAGAATAGTTGTTTTGTTCTCTTTTTTAATTGTAGTTTTATATGCCATATCTAGCAATTCATGTCATCTAGCAATTTATGTAATTTATGTAGATTAGAACTAGTTTTAGTAAGCTTTGTCTGTGAGAATGTACGTTTGTATTTCTTGGACAATAAAGCACATAAAGTAAAAGTAAAAGTAAAGTATACCGTAATTAATTTGGGGACTGTAACCGGTAATTCTATAAAGCGCAAATGAATAAATCAAAAATTCAGAAAGGCTGACAATACTAAAAGGGATTTTAGTCTGCGAGCTATTTACAATTTTTACGAGGATAATATAGTGTCAACTTTAGAACTGGTTCGTGATAAATTGCGAGGTTACCCTGATAATAAGTTACAATCTTTAGAAACATTGCGAGGTGTTTTGTTATTATATAGTGTGGCTTTAAACATAAAAAGATTGGATAATCGAATGGTTATAATGGAATCCCCGCGTATCATTGAACTACAACAGAACTATTTGCGCAAAATAAAGGAGTGCCATGAATCCGATAAAAGTATAATTTATTTAGACGAAACTTGGTTTGATACTAATGATGTTGTTAAGTATGGTTGGGTAGACAGTACAAATTGTACTTTTGGTACAAGGTACAGTGTATTTAAGAGAGAAACGCGTTATCATGACGGAAGTAAAGATGGCTTTGTACCTAATGTGTTGCTATTGTCAGCAAAGAATATCACTCAATAATCAATCTCCAACTTTAAGCGCAGTTGTCCTTAATAATATTCGGCAGGTAATAGGGAAATGAGTAGCGATGTATGGAAAAATTGCGTAGCTCATGTTATAAGAACAGAAAATGGATACTTTATTTCACCACCTATAGCGCCAGTAGTAGGTAATCCAACCTGGAAACGATTCTACTTCTGACGGTTCTGACGATTCCAGTCATTAAATTGTTTATGCAATTTAAATTAATTATGTTTCTTTAACACGTAACTTAAAAACTTGTTGTATTACAGAACGTTTACTGTGATTCTGCTGATGCGATCAAATTGTTGTTACAATAAATATATTGTGAATTCTATTAGCTAACTAATATAGTACCTGCCCCTATCCTTTCTTGGCAGGGAAAACTCATACCTCCTGATGGTCCTGGCTGGACAAAGACAATTTTTTAAAATTGTTCTCTGCAAAATGAGCATTTTTTTTACCGAAAGACCATTTTAAAAATATTAAATGCATGTGTTCTTTGCAGGCCAAATCACGGGTACAATCCTCTTATCGATATTAACTATATTTTTAATTGTTTTTGGCAAAATTAGCATTTTTCTTTACGCTATGAGCATTTTAAAAATATTCTCTGCAGGCGAAGTTACGGGTACAAACGTATCATCGATATAAACTATAATGAACAAGCTTTAATATATACTATTTAATCATATTAAAAATTTACAACAATCCGCATTTTAATTATTTGGTAGAAGCGAGGCCTATGGTCAGGAGTTTAATGCTTTTTTATGTCATAAAATTAAGCTTGAAACAACTATACCACGAGTTTCGAAATTCACCAATTATTAAATTTTCGAGAAAATCATTTACAACTGGTCTTAAAATGTATAGGGATCTTTCGGAAATGAATGACTCATCACAAATGAAGAAGCCAATTTTTTCTTTTTTTCAATAAACAAAATACATTAAAAGTATTTTTTTTTGGAACCCTATTTCTTTTGTGATATGTGGATTGAGGTGTTCGCTTACGTCTACGTTCCCAGGTAGCTCTGACGCATGCGCACCCCAGTTTCTAAAATGCTGACGATCAGCTAGTTCGATGTAAACTTGTTTTTCTTCTTCTTCACCCAGTATTCCCCACGGCTGTACTTCTTCACACCACGACCAGAGATCCTCTTCCTCAGGCTTAGTTGTTATTGCCTTCGGTGAGTCACCCACGGGGTTTGGGTCGCTTGCCACTTCTTTGCCACTCGGCCGGCAGCCGGACGGACGTTTAGGGAACCCTAACAGGTCCTGGACACCAGGTGCAGATGTGGCGTCTCGGTCTGGGCCCTTCGCCACCTCCGTAACGTTGTCGGAAAAGTCATAGCTGACTCCCTGGAGTCCAGATGGTCCATTGGGCGAGTATGCGGCCATGGCATCATTGATCCAGGCCTCCAGGAAGCCGCTCGGCGAAGACGGTAGCAGCACGTCTTGCATTCTGTCAAAAACTGCTGCGTAATTTAAGGCCATGTGTCTGACTCACAACAGCTTTGTTAATACGTAATAAAAATTATTTCAAAACTTTTCTCCTAACTCTGTATATTATATAAGTCTTATTCTGACTCTATATAATATTTAACTAATAACACTTTTTATGCCTAAGTATTTATTCTAACTTAAAAACACAAAACAAACGACTTTGTAACTTTTAATAACTTTTTATTTGTCCGACAATGGATATGACAACTCCCAGAAAAGTCCCAGATTATGCTTTAGGAACTTTTAACTAAATGCGTATTACATTTTTAAAATCTTGTGAAAATAACTCATCATCTCGAGTTATGACGTCATATGATGACTGCAGCTAATTTGATCTTATTACTTTGAACCCCCGTGAATGACTGAATATAATACAAAATTGTCGGCTATTTATAGTAAAATCCAATACCAGAGCACCCCCCCCCCCTTAGAGATCAATTTAGCTGTTGTCGAATAAACAACAACAACAAAATATTTACATTTACAATTTACTCAACTAATATTTACACTTTACTTCTTCTATCTCTGGAGGTTTGTCCTGGGTTGATCACCATCTCTGGCCGTAGCTCCATCTCTACTCTATGCTACGCTTTGGAACGTCCTGTTCTGGAGGATCGTCCTGGTGCCTGTCACCAACTCTCTGGCTGTGGCTCCGTTGAAATCATCTCTGCGGCTCCTGGCTCGGTTCAGCAAGGACTGCAGCTGTAGAGGCCATTCCTCTCTGGTCATCGTCAACATTCTGGTCTTCATTTGTTCGAATGGTATCATCGTGGAAGCTACTAATTTCTCCGCCGTGCCAACCGTTGTGATATTGGTTGCATGGGCTATTTTTTCTCTGTACTTCGCCACATCTGGCGCTAGCATGGGTGTTCCCCATCTGCTAATCACCTCGGCTTGTACGAATTCTATCAGGGAAGCTGGGTGAATATTCCTATGTGGTCTGGCTTCGACAAATCCACTGTATACGTCAACAGCACAGTATAATGTTGTAAATTTACTGTGTCTGGTCCTAGGTAAATCTTCAATAATTGTAATCATCACTGACCCCCACGGTTTTAACATTCCGTGACACAGGGTATCTTCCTTAAAGTGTTGGCATAACACACATTGGCTGAAGTGCGTGTCCACATCCTTATCTATCGTCGGCCACCATAACCATCTCTTGATAATATCTTCCATCCCTTGTCTAGTATTGTGACGTATTCCATGAGCCAAGTTGAGTATATTCCGCCTGTGGTTCCTCGGACACCACACCGCCACTCCGTCTTCCTCTTGACGCCCCACAACTCCAAAACGGTCTACCAGCGGCACCTCAGCTCCTCCTTGGATACTTTCACGCAGGTCCCTGGCAACCGGGTCCATTGCTTGCGTTCCAACGATCCCTAGGAGTGCGGTTATCCACCGCCCATCTCCTGGGGCCTCCTTCTCCAACTTGCTATGCAGCCACAAGACTGTCTCCCTATCTACTTCCTTTTGATAGGACACCACTTCAGGCACGTCATATTTCAAAACTTCTTTTCCTTCTTTAAACTCTTTAACTTCCTTAAAATGGGTCTTTGACCTAGGCGCATCGAAGGGCTTTAAGTCTTCCCTGCCTTTAACGGTCTTTCGCTCGGGCGCCATGAGGTGTTCGCTTACGTCTACGTTCCCAGGTAGCTCTGACGCATGCGCACCCCAGTTTCTAAAATGCTGACGATCAGCTAGTTCGATGTAAACTTGTTTTTCTTCTTCTTCACCCAGTATTCCCCACGGCTGTACTTCTTCACACCACGACCAGAGATCCTCTTCCTCAGGCTTAGTTGTTATTGCCTTCGGTGAGTCACCCACGGGGTTTGGGTCGCTTGCCACTTCTTTGCCACTCGGCCGGCAGCCGGACGGAGGTTTAGGGAACCCTAACAGGTCCTGGACACCAGGTGCAGATGTGGCGTCTCGGTCTGGGCCCTTCGCCACCTCCGTAACGTTGTCGGAAAAGTCATAGCTGACTCCCTGGAGTCCAGATGGTCCATTGGGCGAGTATGCGGCCATGGCATCATTGATCCAGGCCTCCAGGAAGCCGCTCGGCGAAGACGGTAGCAGCACGTCTTGCATTCTGTCAAAAACTGCTGCGTAATTTAAGGCCATGTGTCTGACTCACAACAGCTTTGTTAATACGTAATAAAAATTATTTCAAAACTTTTCTCCTAACTCTGTATATTATATAAGTCTTATTCTGACTCTATATAATATTTAACTAATAACACTTTTTATGCCTAAGTATTTATTCTAACTTAAAAACACAAAACAAACGACTTTGTAACTTTTAATAACTTTTTATTTGTCCGACAATGGATATGACAACTCCCAGAAAAGTCCCAGATTATGCTTTAGGAACTTTTAACTAAATGCGTATTACAATTTTAAAATCTTGTGAAAATAACTCATCATCTCGAGTTATGACGTCATATGATGACTGCAGCTAATTTGATCTTATTACTTTGAACCCCCGTGAATGACTGAATATAATACAAAATTGTCGGCTATTTATAGTAAAATCCAATACCAGAACAGGATTGTGATTAGCCAAAAAATGTTTGATCCTTTTGTCAAAAATTCCCTAGAAAATGTTGCCTCGTCAGTCCAGTTTTAACACTAAAAAATTTGTATAGTACTTATAGATATACTAAGAAGAAAGAACTGTTCTTGTAATTTATTTTAGCATTGTATGTCAGTAAACTTAGTCTCTTTAATGGATGATTCATTCTGAAAAAAGCAAAATACAGGGAAACACGGTAATAAAAAGCAATGCTCTGAGTTTCGAAACTAAGTTGCTTTTCGTCTTTTCAGTTCGGCAGAAAAAGCACGTTACACAAGGGAACTGAAACTCTTTTAGTTAATTTCGTTTCGTTTAATGGGTATAATAAATTTTGTAATGGAGAAACTACAATGGAAACTTCAGGGTGTCCGGAAATTATGATGGCACATTTTAAGGTATTATACAAAAAAAAAATGATGAAAAAAGGTCATATTAACATAGGTACGCAATTGCTTCCATAAGGGCAATAGGATTCTTTCACGTAAGAAAGTGAGGTGAGGTTTGAATTTTATAATAAGTGTCACTCAAGGGCGGTTTTAGCTTTTTAACATGGGGGGGGGGGTAATTTGAAATCCAGATTTTTTTTTTTAAAAAAGTAACCAGGAAATAAGTTTGGGAGGGGGGTTCAGAAAGAAAATAGCGCCGCAGGCGAAAAATTTTTGGGTGCCACGCCCTTTTTTCAATGATGATGCTTAGAATTTTAAATTCATGGGGGGGGGGTAATTACCCTATTACCCCCCCCCCCCCCCGTAAAACCGCCCTTGGTGTCACTTTCTAGGGATTAGAGAAGGCAACCAAAAAATCAAAAGAAACTGTTGTTAAAAACAGAATCGTAATCGGGCGTATTTTATTTATTTCGTTTGTTGAGTGTCACCAAACCCTCACATAGATTGTAGCATTCCGTGGATTTTCGAGGCATTCTTTAGGGCTTTTGGTAGACCAACAGCGTGTTAACCCTTTGGGTCCTCATTTTTTAAAGTTGTATTTTTTTAGGACCCTCACTATTCGCTTCTTTAGGGTAATAAGCGGGCCCAAGAACTTGTTCAAAATGTTTAATCCTTTTTTCCTGCAGGAACACCTTCAAGTAAATCCTAATAAAGTGATGATTTATTATCAATTTAATAAATAACGCTGCCCCTAAACTTGTAATTTTTTTTTTCTTATTACAAGCGTTAATAATGATTTTTTTTTATGGAAGTAGTCCATCTCACAGTGGAGTAATATTTTATTTATGGAATAAAACACAAAGTCTGCTCCACTAATTTAATAAAATAAGTTCAAATTATATGCCCATACATGTTTCGAAGGCATAAACTTTATCTTCAGTGGGTTATTATTAAGATGTAATTAATTTATGAAGAGACCAATGACATTGTTAAATTGTTAAACTGAATGGGGAAGGAAAAAATACAATTAGATAATGTTAAAGCAACACAGGCATCATCAATAAAAGTTTAATATATGGAAAAAATATATTTTTGTAAAATTTCGAGATTAATATTAAACCGCGATTACAGTGAAATACATGCAAGCTAGAGACTTACCTTATGTTGCAGAAAATTTGTTTAATTTTTATAAGAAAACATATGTAACGTTAATTAAATAAATAAAACATTATAACTAATAGTAGTAAAAGATTTTGTAAATAAATGTGAGTTTAAATTAAATTTTATTTTATTTGGAACTTATTAAAAAACCCAACTTTGACTGGGAAATTAAAATCAAAAGGGAAATAGGGTACGACCATCATGGTGGAGTCGTACCAAATGGTAGGTAAAAATTTTTATATAGCTAAAGTGTGAATGGATTATTCTATTTTATTTTTTATATTTTATTCAAAAAAAACGGTCAAATCCGTCGCAATGCGACAATGTCAAAGGTTAACTCTATTTAGACAAATGGAGTAACAACTAAATAAAGAAGGAAGATAGACACTATATGTTAGAAAAGGTGTGATGTGAACTAATATAAAATCTAAAAAACTTAAAAAACATGGACCTCTGTTAAAGCATTATAATAAGATCATAATGGATGAGCAAGGCGAAGTTTGGACGCCAGTCACAAGAGAGAGTAAAGTGTTTATTTTGTAGTAACCGAAAACTGTTTATAAAGGTAAATCATGTCAGGGAACTAGGATGTATGAAATACGAGGTACCATTAACGGATAAAAGATGGAGCGGTATGACAGTGTAGTTATGAAAACCGTAATGACATAGGATAAAAATGATAGTTTAAAAAATAAGGTTATGTTTTAAATATTCTAGAATTTAAGAGCATTGAAAAAAGATAAGCAAGTAAAGTTAATCTGATCATTAATGCAGTGTAAAGATGGATTGTTGAGAGCCTTCTGGATTTTAAGGATCTCTAAAAGATTCATTGTAGTCCCCTTTTCACAAACATGGAGCAACTTAGTACTAGTAGGGATATCAAAAGAATGGTTAGAATTGATAACGTGATTGGCGAAAGTGGATCTAGAGTTTATATCAGTATGGTTTTTGTTTTTTTCAATGATTTTGAGATGTTCATTGACTCTGGTTATGATCTTCCTACCACTCTGGCCTATATAACAAATATTGCAACCTGGATGAGAACAGGATATGGAATATATACCTGACCTGTCCAAAGTGGAAATCCTGTCCTTGAATTGTACTACAAAACTGCGTAAGTTCGATTGAGTTTTGAAACTAATGTTAATATTATATGATCTAAAGATATCTTTAATTTTCTAGGATATGTTATTAAAGAATGGTAGTGAAAAATATCTCAATTGTTGTTTTTGGATTGGTAAACAAAGTTTCTTGTTGAGAGATCGAGACAGATGTTTATAATAAAGTTTACTCTCTTCTCATAAACTTGCATCATGGCTAAACTCCATTTTAACAGACTTAACTGATTTTTCTAGCAGGTTTACTGTAAAAAACTCATATGAATTAACTAACAGATTAAAGAATATTAACATTCCTGAACATTCTATTCTGGTTTCGTTTGATGTAAAAAATTTATTCCCCAGTATACCTCCTGAAGAGTGCATTAAGCTTGTTAGAGACCTCTTATTATCTAATCTCTCGATTTCCACACATCATGTCCTTAATATTTGCCTTTTATTAGATACTGTTCTCAAACAAAACTTTTTCCAATTCAATAACATATTTTTCTCCCAACCAACAGGTTTAGGCATGGGTTCACCTCTTAGTCCTCTCTTGGCAGAGATATTTTTGGCAAGCTTAGAATCACAAATTGAAACACATCCTCTTTTCATGAAGGTCATCCACTTCTCCAGATATGTTGATGATACTTTTGTTATATTCACAGGGTCCCCCCTTGAATTACAATCCTTTTTCAACTTTCTCAACACATTACATCTTTCTATAGAATTTACCATGGAAATTGAGTCAAATGATTCCATTTCCTTCTTAGACCTACTTATACAAAAGGAAAATAATAAATTACAATTTGGTATTTACCACAAACCCACTAGTACTGACCTGGTCATTCCATTTCATTCAAATCACCCACACAGCCATAAAACAGCTGCATTCAATAGTTTCTTTCATAGATTATTCAATATCCCTCTTTACCATGAAAACTTCATAACCGAACTTAATTTGATCAAACAAATAGCATTTAATAACCATTATCCATCATATTTCATAAATAAACTTTATTATAAACATCTGTCTCGATCTCTCAACAAGAAACTTTGTTTACCAATCCAAAAACTACAATTGAGATATTTTTCACTACCATTCTTTAATAACATATCCTACAAAATTAGATCAGATCATATAATATTAACATTAGTTTCAAAACTCAATCGAACTTACGCAGTTTTGTAGTACAATCCAAGGACAGGATTCCCACTTTGGACAGGTCAGGTATATATTCCATATCCTGTTCTCATCCAGGTTGCAATATTTGTTACATAGGCCAGAGTGGTAGGAAGATCATAACCAGAGTCAATGAACATCTCAAAATCATTGAAAGGAACAAAAACCATACTGATATAAACTCTAGATCCATTTTCGCCAATCACGTTATCAATAATTCTAACCATTCTTTTGATCTCCCTACTAGTACTAAATTGCTCCATGTTTGTGAAAAGGGGACTACAATGAATCTTTTAGAGATCCTTGAAATCCAGAAGGCTCTCAACAATCCCTCTTTACACTGCATTAATGATCAGATTAACTTTACTTGCTTATCTTTTTTCAATGCTCTTAAATTCTTGAATATTTAAAACATAACCTTATTTTTTAAACTATCATTTTTATCCTATGTCATTACGGTTTTCATAACTACATTGTCATACCGCTCCATCTTTTATACGTTAATGGTACCTCGTATTTCATACATCCTAGTTCCCTGACATGATTTACCTTTATAAACAGTTTTCGGTTACTACAAAATAAACACCTTACTCTCTCTTATGACTGGCGTCCAAACTTCGCCTTGCTCATCCATTATGATCTTATTATAATGCTTTAACAGAGGTCTATGTTTTTTAAGTTTTTTAGATTTTACATTAGTTCACATCACACCTTTTCTAACATATAGTGTCTATCTTCCTTCTTTATTTAGTTGTTACTCCATTTGTCTAAATAGAGTTAACCTTTGACATTGTCGCATTGCGACGGATTTGACCGTTTTTTTTGAATAAAATATAAAAAATAAAATAGAATAATCCAGTCACACTTTAGCTATATAAAAATTTTTACCTACCATTTGGTACGACTCCACCATGATGGTCGTACCCTATTTCCCTTTTGATTTTAATTTCCCAGTCAAAGTTGGGTTTTTTAATAAGTTCAAAATAAAATAAAATTTAATTTAAACTCATATTTATTTACAAAATCTTTTACTACTATTAGTTATAATGTATTAGTTATTTAATTAACGTTACATATGTTTTCTTATAAAAATTAAAAATTTTTTCTGCAACATAAGGTAAGTCTCTAGCTTGCATGTATTTCACTGTAATCGCGGTTTAATATTAATCTCGAAATTTTACAAAAATATCTTTTTCCCATATAATAAACTTTTATTGATGATGCCTGTGTTGCTTTCACATTATCTAATTGTATGTTTTCCTTCCCCTTTCAGTTTAACAATGTTATTGGTCTCTTCATAAATTAATTACATCTTAATAATAACCCACTGAAGATGAAGGTTTATGCCTTCGAAACATGTATGGGCATATAATTTGGACTTATTTTATTAAATTGGTGGAGCAGACTTTGTGTTTTATTCCATAAATAAAAAATGATTTTGGTTCAAATCATTGCATCCGTGAACTTGTTTTCTAGTAGATCTTCTATATTTTTTACAAGAAGCAACTTCATTTCTTATAACTTCACAACCAGAAAACATTCGCTGCTTTAATTCTTTATCACTGCGAACTGGTAGTTCGTATTCTAAGGATTTTAACCTGAACTAACCTGAAGAACAATGTGGTCAACGTGTAGGACCCTTCGTCCTATCCATCGCTCAGGACAAACTTTAATTAAGTGTGCCCTCACATTAGGAATGAAATGTGATGGAGCCCCGTTTTGCATGAAGTATATCGTCACCTGAGGTCAGAACTAGCCTATGTCCTAATTTATCCAAAATGCGGTTTTTCCTCCATTATACTGAACAAGATCTCGTGAATTCAGTGCAGAAGTAGGCTAACTGCAGAGCGGTCGATTTGTCCACAAGTCGAATAATGGTAAATAGTCTATGTCGCATAACAATATATTATTTTGTGCAGAAGAAGTCTAAGTCCATAGGATAGTTCTAGTTGACATTGGATATTTGAGTGCGTCTGTTTAAATGGACATAGGCTTATTCTGACTTAAGTTAGGACTCGCAGAAAGTGAAGTTTTCCTCTTTATTTATGAATTATTTCTGCAATGTTGTAAATTCTTTCGAAGACGATGTATAGGCAGCGAACACAAAGAATCCTTGGTGCAATTCACCAATCAGAAACGACGAGGAAAAATGGTAAGTACAAGTCAACTTTAAATTATTTTGTTGTATATTTTAGAAAAAAATACGATTATTTTCACTTTGGTTATTGATAATATAATAACTGCATACATTTATTTAACATGTTTGAGGAAAATTGTTTTCATTTTTTATATTATTTTTTCAAGATAATCACTTATAATGTCGGGTGATGTAACTTTTTTTATTTTCTGCGCCAGCAAAAATTATGTTGGTTACCTCGGATAATCGGGGTTCTACTGTATTTTAAGTACTTTTTGTAGGTGGTCGCCCACACCAATAGTCATTGTTAATTTCAAATAATGTTACATATTTTTTTCGTATCGTTGGATGCTTTGATGATTTTTTACTATCTGTGTTTGGTGTGCACATAAAAAATACTCTTTCCGAAATTGTAAGTTCTATTTGTTTTCAGGTTCAAAACAAAAAGCAAGTTTGCAATATACAGCTAAATCTGAGAAATCCTCAACAATGGAAGCTTTAATGTCTAATAGTGCCAATTTGATACCTTCTCCCGAAGTTGATATTATAGAAAATTTCACTTATTTCAACTCAATATTTGCTCCAGACAGCGATGTTATCGACAAAATTAGAAGAAAAATATGTGAAACGTCTTCAAAGAGTGCTTTGACCGAAGCTAATACGAAATTGTTCGCTGTACCCGATCATCCAAATTGTGACATGGGAAAAACTGAAATGCAACATCCGTTCACCTCTGACACATGCGAAAATCTAGGGCAGTTATCTGGCGAACAAGAAGCTAAATGTGACGAAGTAAGGCCAATCATAAATGGACTTCTACAAAAAAATGAACTTCATTTCGATGTACAGTTATTATCAAACTCTCCTAATAGTGTCTTGACCGCGGCAAATACGAATTTATCAGCTGTATCCGATCACTCAAATTCTGAGATGAGCCAAGTTGAAATGGAGTATTCTTTGCAAAAGGTAGCCAATAATGACGTCCATCTGTTGACTTTTAATGTTTGCGAAAATGGAGTACCGTCTTCTCGAAAAGAAGAAGAAAAATGCGAAGAAGTAGCGCCTTCCTCAAGTGGGCTTTAACAAAAAAAGCAACTTCAGCTAGACTTACAGTTATCATCTTCAGAGTCAGATCCCTATGGTACAGACAACGACTCACATGATCCTGATTATCAGCAAACTTCTTCAGAAAACGAAGAAAGGGGAAGTAATAATAAAAATTTAACTGAACAAACAAAAACGTCAAGAAAGAGGAAACGCAATACAGAAAATTGGAAAAGATACACAATTAAAAAGAAACGAAATTCTGGAGAGTCTTATAAAAATTGGAAAGGAAATACTCGGCCTCGTCGAAACGTAAAAGCGCCTTGCGAAAATTGTCGAATGAAATGTTCAAAGAAAATTACAGAGAATCAAAGAGTTGTTTTATTCGAGGAATATTGGGCCTTAGGAGATATTAATAGGCAAAGAGACTTCATAGCCAAGTATGTTGAACATAAAAGAAAAATGAGACAACGTAAAAGGCCAAATGATGAAGACTATACCGATGTTACAAGTAGGCGAACATAATATACATATTTTTATTTTTTGCCTATTGAGAAGAACAAGATTCAGGTCCGCAAAACATTTTTTGTCAACACATTACATATTAGTCCTCAGGTTGTGAAAACAGTTTTTAATAAAATGGGAAGCGCTGGAGTAGTAAAAGAAGATAGAAGGGGAAAAGCATCAAAAAACAACCTCTTAGATGAAACCGTCAAACAAAGCGTTATAAATCATATCAATTCATTCGAAACTATTGAAAGTCATTATTGCCGCAAAAGCTCTTCTCGTTTATACTTGCCAGCATCATTGAATATAGCGAAGATGTATACCCTTTACATTGAATATTGTGAGGAAAATAACATTCCTCGACCTGCTACTGAGAGCATGTACAGAGAAATGTTCAATAACGATTTTAACCTATCTTTTCATCATCCGAAGAAAGATTTGTGTGACATTTGTAACAAATACCAAAACTCCACACCACAAGAACGGATAGATTTGGAAAAAGAGTACCAAAATCATATTGAAAACAAAAATATAGCTAGGGATCTAAAGAATTCTGACAAGGAGAAGGCTCAAGGTAATACTCAAATCTGTGCAGCTGTCTTTGATTTGCAGCAAATATTACCTGTTCCAAAATCAGAGGTAGGTTTAGCCTATTACAAGCTTAAATTATCTACCTTCAATTTTACTGTATTTAACTTAGCCACCAAGGAATGTGATTGCTTCATGTGGTATGAATGTGTTGCGAAAAGAGGCTCTTCTGAAATTGGAAGCTGCCTGCTAATGTTTATATCAGACCATATTTCCAAAGGCATCAATGAATTCTGTTTCTACTCTGATAATTGTGCAGGGCAGAATAGAAACAAAAACTTGTTTTCACTGTGCAACTATCTGTCGCAAAAATATAACATTAATATAAATCATACATACCTCGAACGTGGACATACACAATCAGAAGGTGATTGCGTCCACAGCGTGATCGAAAAAGCAGCAAGAAGTGTACCCATAGCAACACCTGAGCAGTGGTATACACTCGTAAGAACTGCCAAAGGAAAGCAACCTTATATCGTTCACGAAATTTCCCAAGATTCAGTTTTTGATTTAAAGGACCTACATTTCAAAACCACCCTAAATACTGAAAAAGACACAGCGGGTGAAAGAGTCAACTGGAATAAAATAAAGATCATGAAGAGTTCTCCGGATCATCCCGATTATATCTTATTAAAATACAGTTATAAACAAGAGTCATTCAATATTATAAATTTGCTAGAAAAGGGTAGGAAAAAAATGAGTAGTGTTACCAAAGAGTATAAATTAAAGACATTATACAACAAGCCTATCCCACTTAAAAAAAAATACGACCATTTGCAGTTCCTTTGTGAAAAATGCGACAAAAAGACATATCATGACTTCTTTCGTAATCTTCCATATTCTAAGCAAGCAGTACTGAACAATGATTCTGATAGTGAATAATGTTTGCTTTTTTATTTAAATTTTTTATGTTCCATTTTTTTGGTAAGTCCATATTATAGTCCAAGTTTTATATTTTAAGCAATCAGAACTGATGAACAATGATGATTCTGTTTTTGATTTTTTTTCATGTTCCATTTTTTTGTCAGAGTAAAATAAACCTAGCGTTTTGTGCTTAGGTATTAACTTTTTGTAAACAATAGCCATGTTGATTTATAGAATGGTAATAAATATTTTTTGTAATTTGTTTCTCTTCCTTTAATACCCTGAAAACATTATAATACCGTTTTAAAAAAAATGAGCTCAAAATTTTGCTAATAATTGAATTTTATGTAAAGTATTGGAATAAAATTTAAAAATCGGAACTAGCGTATGTCCTATGTATTTTCAAATACTTAGTAGCTTATGTAAAATGATGGACATAGAATATGTATTCAAGTTGCTTTAGGTAGCCTATGTCCATTATTTTCTAAGAACATTGGAATATGATAATTCATTGTACCTTATTTTGTTTTAATGCCTCTAATGATGATTGGACTAAATTTTGAAGAACATTTTTCAAAAGGTTTTTTATGTATACAAAAAAAAGCTTCTCCTGTAAAATTTTAAAAATGTCACTTAGGCTTGTTCTGATCTCAAGTGACGATATATCTGTCCTTTATAGAGCATAACGCATACCATTAAGCAATTCTTGCAGCACATTTCGTAAAAAGTCTAAGTACGATTCACCCTTTATGCATTTGGTAGAAGGGCAGATCCTATTAAATAGTCCCCAAATATTCCGGCCAGCTATTTAGTTGAAACTTTTTCTTGTTGTCTTGATTCAAAAATCGCATTTGTTGACCCATATGCGATTTAAATTTATAATTTTGTCTTTAGTAAATCTGGCTTCATCAGTGAAAAATATTTTATTTATTCGTATAACGTTGGGGATCTGTTGTCTTAGATATCAGCAGAATTACATGCTGGGGGCAAATCCTGGGGTTTTAGAGTCTGAATGCATATGGGTAGAGACACTGCTCAAGTTCATGCAAAATTTTTTAAACTGAGGTCTTTAGGATGCTTTGCGTAGCGGGCCCTCGAGTCTTCCATGTAAATTAAGGAAAAATTGAATGCATCGAACTTTTCTTGGCGTTACCACTGACTCTTACATACAGAAAATGCATTTAGGTCATTTTCTCAAATGAGTAATTATCCATTTTTTAGTTTTGAGTTTGGCTCTCTGATCCGCTACAGTTTTAGAAGAAGATTTTGAAGTATTGGTGGAATCCACAGGTAAATTTAAGAATGTACCAAATGCACAAAGTACCAGTAAATTCGTTTTTATTTGTTGGTAAATGGTGTAAAAGACTAAATTTTAAAATAGCATGCAAGTATCTTCTTATTTTTATTAGTTACATATAGCCTGTACTGAATTTATGCGCTGCAGTCGTCTTTTTAAGTCCTCTTATCTCGAAATCGGAGTATGGAAGCATTAATTTGCGGATCTATATTAATACGAACTTTTTCTTCTTTCTTTACGTATAAATTTGTCATCGTCATTTCCGGACACCCTGTATATTTAGAACTCCAAATTCTGTTTATAAATTCTTGTCTTATTTTAAATAGGATACCACAGTATTAGCCCGAACCCGAACCCCCTGAACGGCAAGTGGGTTTAAAAGGCTCAGACGTAGAGAAAAAATAAAAGAATAGCATCCCAGATAAGAAATTTTGCGACAATAATTGGCGATACATCTTTGTGTATACAGGGTGTTATCTAAGTACGTGCGGCCAAACTTCAAGGGGTGATTCTTTGAGTAATTCTAAGATAAAAAGCTTATATAAACATAGGTCCGGTAATGCTTCGGTTTCAAAATACACAGGGTTTCAAACTTTAAAAAAAAATAGTTTTTTGGTAAATATCTTAATAATCCTTAGCCTATTTTGTTGAAATCTGACAGTGTTATTTAGGGTAGTAAGGGGCTAACTTAGCTATAACTAGATTAAAATTTTTAAGTTCAGTGGCGGCCCGAAAGACACCTTAACTAGTGTTTTTGAAAAAGAAAAAGTGCGCCACTGATTTTTGTTGCAATTTTTATACTTTCTCGCATTGGGTAACTAAAACTAGAACTTTTTTATTTTTAGCATTATTTTCGTATCTTGCCTCGTTTTTGAGAAAAAAAACATACAATTTTTTTTTTAATGAATATAAATGAATATTTTAAGCTGAAAATTGTTTGTCTCATTTTGCCAGTGGCGTGCACAGTGGGTTAAATCTAATTTAGCACTGTTGGGTGAAAATGGAACGCGTTTCAAAAATTTTAACCCGTGACGAGTGTGTTCAAGCAGTGACTACAATATCCCGTGTTGTTCAACGCTTCAAAGAATCCAATGACTACCATAGACGTCCTGGGCAAGGCAGGCATCGAGTCACTACAGTGGCTCAAGATTGTTTCATAGATTACGTGCTTTAAAAGAACGATTTACCACGTCGAGAAATATTTTAATCGAACTTGGTGCCGTTCATAACATCCAACCGAGCATTGATACTTGATACTGTGAGGAGACGTCTACCGAGCACAACTTGCATATTATTAAAACAGCAGCCACAGGCCCCGCATTAAACGCAAATCACCGTATAGCTAGATTACAATTCGCCACGCAGCATGTAAACTGGACTATTGAGGACTCGGGGCATGTTTTGTTTACGGACGAATCTAGGTTTTGCCTGTATAGCTCCGATCGACGTCTAAGAGTGATTCGACGACTAAACGAGTGGTATTCCCAATGCAACATACGTAAAACAACTTTATTTAATGAAGGCTCTGTAATAGTTTGGATATTTTATCTGAGCATTTTGTACCTTTTGTAAATATTCAGATTCTCCATTGGCCATCGCGTAGTCCAGATCTTAACCCAATCGAGCATATGTGGGACGTTATTGGCAGAAAATTAAGACGTCGTCAGCCTCCCCCAGCAACCTTGCAAGACATAGAAAGGATAGTTGAAATTTGGAATGAAATTGAACAATATCAAATTGAAAACTTAATTATGAGTATGCCACGCCGATGTGCAGCCGTTATTAGAAGTAGAGGTATATTTTAATGAAATTTTGAACGATAATATTTGAGTAAGTCTTGCATTTTTTGACATACCAATGACAGCTTTAAATGTCAAAATGACAGCTGGGTCCGCTTTTGGAATATTTTTTTTAAATGGAGAGGGGGTTCCAATGACACCAAATTAAAAAACATTTGGTTCAGTATTTTCTAAATAGAAATCAATAATATCGGTTTCTACGTTATGACTACCACTGTTTATAACACACTTTTTTTACCTATTAGTTGTCTATTGATTGTTGCTGTCATACTGTTTTTAAATGTCTGATTGACAGAAAATTAAAAAAAAAACAAGCAAACAAACTAACGCTTTATTAAAACCACACTCAAACAAATGGTAAGCTATTTTTGTTACTAAGAAAACATCTAACAATAAGTAACACGAAACTTATAATAGTTGCTGTAAATGTCCTCCTGCAACTTCAACGTCTTAACATCGATTGAAATATTCTCGGCGTATGTCTTATCTGATAATGACATGAAACCCGTATCCGTTGGATTAATTCTTCTTCAGTATTGACTGGACTTTTATAAAAAAAAGGCACTTTAAATGCTCCCAATGGTGAAAATCTAAGGGATTTAAATCCGGTGACCTGGGTGGCCATGGCTGTGGACCTGCGCGACCGATCCACTTTTCTCCATAAGTTGCATCCGGAAATTGACGTGCTACTATGCTAAAGTGAGGGACTTCATGGTGCATGAGCCAGATTGCTTCCCTTACTGGCAGTGGGACATTTTCTAATAGTTTAGGTAGCAGAAATTCCAAAAAATGACGATATTCTTGACCATTTAATCTCGGTGGTAAAAAATGAGGTCCAATGAGATAACCCACAATACCAACACAAACAGTCACGGAAAACTGTTATTGAAAATTATTTTCTATAATCGCATGGAGATTTGCCTCAGCCCAGATATGATTGTTATGAAAGTTCATAATTGAATTTCGGGAAAAACACGCTTCATCGGTAAACATAATATGGGATAGAAATGTCGGAGATGCTACCTATTGTTGGAAAAAGCTAGTACAATAAACAGCTTGTTGGGGAAAATCCGCAGGTAATAACGTTTGAACACGCTGTATGTGGAAAGGATATAGTTGATATTCCCTTCAAATCTGCGATACAGTAAAGTAAGAAATGTTTAATGGTTGTGCAGTTTTACGTGAACTTGTATCACTTCAACTTCATGTAAAACTGCTTCCCCCATCCCCACTGTTCTTACTGTTGCAGGTCTCCCACTAAGAGTAGCCGACATTTGAAATGTTTTTCTATTTGGTACAATGCGATGAGGACATCTCTCTTAATAAATGCGCTTAGCCGCTCGGCAATTGCTTTAGGCCATTCCATAGACAAAATTTCTGAGTTTGTAAGCTGAACCATTTATAAAACACATTTGTTTTTTATTGATTGCTATAAAGTTCTTTATATGTTTTTCTTAAAAACGGAGCAACACACGAAAAAAACGCTAAAACTAAAAAAGTTGTAGTTTTAGATGCCTAATGCAAAAAATGAACAAAATACAAAAGCTGCAAGAAAAACCATGGCACACATTTTTTCTTGTCAATAATTTTAGTTAAGGTGCCTTCCGGGACGCCACTGGACTTGAAAATTTTATACTAGTCAGGGCTAAATTAGCCCTTTACTACCCGAAATAACATTGCCATATTTCAACAATATCGGCTAAAGGATTATTAAGATATAGCTTTTGTATAACCTAAAAGATACTATCTCTAAATCCCAGCACGGATTCCCACCTGGTCGCTCTTCCCAAACTAATTTATGTATTTTTTTCCAATATTTGTTTACTGCGATTGATATAGGAGCTCAAGTCGACGCCATATATCTCGATTTCAAAAAAGCCTTTGACCGAGTAGATCACAATATTCTAGTGAGCAAGCTGAGAATATATGGTATAGGAGACCCTTTGTTGTCATGGATTCCAAGTTACTTGCGCAATCGACTTAAACTATGAAAATAAATAGCGCCCTTTCTAAAGAGATTGATGCTACGTCGGGCGTACCCCAAGGGTCACACTTAGGCCCGATCTTATTTTTAGTCTTCATAAATGACCTTACGGATTTACTCAAGAAGTGCCGATTTCTTCTATACGCGGACGATTTAAAAATATTCCAAAGAGTCCCAGATGAGGATGACTGCACAAAATTGATGCATGATCTGGATAAAATAATGGATTGGTGTACAGAAAATAATATGGAACTAAATTCCTTAAAGTGTAAAGTCATATTATTTACAAGGAAGAAAACACCAATAATACACTCCTATTCCATCTCAAACTCCCCTATTCCTCGAATAAATTTGATAAATGACTTGGGTGTAATATTCGATTCTGAGCTGAGATTTAACGAACACATCGACTATATTTTACCAATATCCTTTAGAATGGCAGGTTTTGTAATAAGGCGTTGCTGGGCATTTTCGGACACTGAAATCCTAAAGTCTCTTTACTACTCCTTGGTACGAAGCCACTTGGAGTGTCATCTGGTCACCATATTACAAAGTCCATATAAAGCGAATTGAACGCGCCCAGTCGAAATTTGCAAACTTCATATTGTATAGACTGGGAATAGATAAGAGTGGTTTATCTTACCATCAACGATTGACAATCTGAAACATGGACAGTCTGGAGAAACGTAGAATCTTGTTGTTCATAGTGTTTGTGTATAAAATAATTTCAAACAGCATAGGCTGCGCTGAACTTCTAGCATTAGTTAATTATCGCGTTCCTCCGCGCAATACGCGACTTACTGAGGTATTTTCAATTAATAGAAGCTGAATTGATGTTGGCAGAAACGGTGTCATGAACCAAATCATGCCAAACCTAAATATATATATCCCCTTTAACACAGAGTTTAATTGTTCATTGATAACGTTTAAAAAAAAACTCAATTTATTACTAACTACAGTGGCCTAATATTACTCATTCTTCACACTATGCAAACGATTGCAGATCCGATGTTCCTGACTTTTATGGGCATATTTTATCTGCCCTGTTTGTCTCTATCGTGCAAAATATTCTTTCATGTCACACAAATTAGTTCTAAGTAATGTATACTGCTGTAATGCAGAAATAGATAAATAAATAATAGTATATTATTAACCAAGGTTTAGACAGCCATCATTATTGCCCGAGCGGCGAGTTTAAATCACGAGGAGCGAAGCGACGAGGGATTTAAGACGCGAGGGCTATAATAAGCTGTCTAAACCGTGGTTAATATATTATTTTTTCCACTAGTACAAACTTTTATATGAGATTTATCTTTATAGTATTAATAATAATAAAAAATTATAGGTAGGTATAAGTATATTTTTTAATCAAGTTACCTGCGCTTTGGAATTGGCAAAATATTTTGTTGTTTTGTCAGGTGGCTTTGTCAATGTCAATTTGTGTTCATTTGTGTCATCAGATTTCACGAGTTTTGCGTTTTTTTAAAAAATGAGCGAAGAAAATGTTAGTGATAATATTATGTGTACACCTCCCGAATTAAGGATGGAAGCAGAAAAAATGTTGATTGTATCGATATTTTACAATATCAAGTAATCTAATATGTATTGATAATTATCTGGTTGCCTAACCACATTGAATTGATGTTGTAGAATTAAAAAATCAAGTTACCTGCGTTCAAACAAAATTCGGTTAAGGTTAAAGATCGGTCAATAATGGATTTCAATGGCTTATTATTGACCATGGTCAATAATGACTTATAAGGTAGAGAAAAACGATTTCTAGCGTTAATAATCGGTCAATAATGGCGATGTTATAGGTTAGTAGTGGAAAAAGATATTTAGGAAAAAACGATTTCTCTTAAATAGTTTGACACCCGGTATCTTCAGAACGAGGCATTACCGGACCTATGATTATATAAACTTCTCGTCTTAGAATCACTCAAAGAATTACCCCTTGAAGTCTGGTCTCGTACTTAAATAATACCCTGTACATAATAATATAATATATGACTATTTTACCTTGAACAACCCAAGGCGTTTGAGCATCTGCACATGCCACATTACAGTGTCAAGTAAAAAGGCAGATTTTAAATTTAAGATTGCATAAATCAAAATGAAAGACTCTTGAATAACTTCAATATAGTTAAATATTTTTTGTGTATAGTTACCATTTGGAATGCAGACACACTTTTATTTAAAAGTAAATTAAACAGTGCGTTCCAATTTTTTTTTTGATGCAGCACTGCAGGAAGCATCCTCTGCCAGCGGTGTTTGATGAATATATACTCTGGGGAACACAAGCTCTGGAAGGTCGTTCCAGAGTGATGACGTGTCTTAAGAACAGGAAACAAAGAGCCGTAAAAAACTTTGAAATGTACGGAAAATTAGTAAGGACCATTGTTTTAAAATGATAATGCTTCGTTTTGTAAATTAAAACTACTTTTCAAAAGCGATTTTATAGGGAGATAACGTGACAACATCTAATTTTTACACAACAATACATATATCCTTAAAATGTTTGTTCTGTTCTGTTCGAACTTTTCCTATGACTTCTTACGTTTCGGCATCCAGTCATCAAAATGTTTGCGACAGGCCAATATTGAACATAATTTGATTTCTGCTAGTAACGTCGCCTGGATTTTCCTAGAGCACAATAATTTCTGCATTCGTTTTTACTAAAAATACGCTTGCTCTTTTGCTGGTGCTGCTCGAATTTTACGAATATGGAAAGTCACGCTTATTTGGTTGGCCGGGATTCCTACATATTAAAAACATTAATTTTTACTTCGATTTGTTGAATTTTATTTCTACAGGGTAACAACTAATTAAAGGGATCTTTAAAACATAAGAAATACGTGGATGCCTAAACAAGAGAAAAGTTGCGATATTTTGTGCTCTTACAAAATCTGTCTGGAAATAACAAATCCAAAAATAGACAACACAAAGTCCAAGTCTCGGTCTCAACAATTTATTTTTTTTTGTTGAGACCGTGTTGTCTATTTTTACATTTGAAAAATTCAGGTCTCTTAGAGCATTGGACACCGTCATTGATATTGAAATAAAGAATTTCTACAGGGTGTTACAAAACATTTTAGAAAAACTGAAAGCTATCATATTATGTTGCTCAATGCGAGAGAGTAAAAAATAATTATTGAACTATATAACCCAGTGGTCTTCGCCGGATTCCATAGGTGTAGTCCAATTAGTATTATTGTATCTATGATTATTGTCAGGGGTCCCGAGATCGGATAGGTAGAGGTACAGGTATTTTACGTAGCTGTGCCTCACTCTTTCAAAAATTTTATATGTTTAGTTACTTTTCAGCAGTTGTTGGAAAACATCGTTTGTAAAAATCGCTAGTGCTTCTGAATTTGTTTCTGAGAAACAGATTAGTAAAACTTCGCTTTCTAAAAATTAGAAAATTATTATCCTCAGTGTGTTCACCGCTCTTCCCCACCAAAATTAAAAATTCGGAGTTGCAAAAATAGTTGAAATGTGTTCCAATATGACTGGAGTCGGACAGTCAACAATATACCGACTTGTGCACGAGGAAAAACGCGGCCCCATCAGGTCACCAAAGAGAAGTACAGGAAGAAAAGAAACTGTGATAAATGAGGATAAAAAGACTGCCATCAGGAGAATCATACACTTGTCTTACTTAAAAAAAGAAATTGGTCAAAATAATGTCTGAAATGAAAAAGGATGATTTCATTCCACCCATGGGTAAGAAGAAACTATGGAAAACTTTAAAGGAAATGAATGTTTGCTATGAAAAAATTCAAAACAGAAAATCACTTTTAATAGAGAAAGACGAAATAATCTGCTGGCCAAGACGATATTTGAGGGCAGTTAGATAGTTTCGAAGGCAAAACAGGAATATCTAATATACAGTGTGGCCCAAATTGGGCCTACATGTATGGGGATCTTGGAAACTATAGAAGATAGAGAAACAGTTAAATGGGGAAAGTTTTTGACAATTATATTTCTAACTGAAAACCGTTTAGTACGCGGCCCTATCTTTTTTGGTTTTTGAAATATGTTAAAAAAACCAAAAAGATGTATTTTCGAAAATATGCTGTAGATTTCTTATTATTCACTATTTTGGCAATCTGTAAAAACATTTTTAAAGCAACTTTTTAAGTAGATTTCAGTTCTGCAATTTAATTTTGAACACGACGTATCAGTTATTTTATACCATCATCAGGTTCATTTTTTCTTATGGGCGCCATATTGTATTTTATACTTAAAAGGTAGCTTATGACGTCAGCTTTTCAACGATGTATTATTTGTTGGAAAATAAATGAAATTGACTTAAAAAATAAAGAAAATTAATTTTCGCAACACGTCAAATTTGAGAAGAACACATTAGGCAGGGTTAAATTTGTTTAAAATATCATAATATTATAATACATTATTTTATTTTTTCCTTATGGTTAAAAATCTCATATTAACATTTCAAATAAAGAAAACTAAAAACGCAATGAATAATAATTATTGTTTTGAAAAGAAAATAAGAAAAATATCTAACTTACTATACTTATTCGAAATGTTGGCCGTTTTTATTAATACATTTTTGACACTTTTTTAACACAGTATTGATGACCCTGCGAAGCGTGTTGCCATTTATGCTCGTAGACACATTCCTCACTCTCTCTTCTAATTCTTGTACAGATTCCGGGGGTTCAAACTCATATACTTAATTTTTTACATAACCCCATAAATAAAAATCGAGAGGAGTTATATCAGGGGATCAGCAGGCCAATTAACTGGTCCGCCGTTTGAAATTAATTTGTCATCAAATATCTGTCTTAAGAGAGTTTGAACTTCCCGAACATTATGTGCGGGACAACCGTCTTGTTGAAACCAAATATTATTCAATTGATCTTGAGGAACTCTTGCTCTAATTGCCGGTAATATTTGATCTTCTAACAGCTCCAAGTATCTTTGGCCATTCAACGTATGATTATAAAAGAATGGTCCTATAAGTCTGTTGTCTAAAATGTAAGGAGAAAAGTAAAGCTGGGTTACTTAATACCTGCTATGTATTTAGCAAGCTAGGTGGCATTACTTACCATACATACCACACCATACATTAAAACCAAATCGGGTTTGCAGTCTTCGTTGAGCCAATTGGTGAGGGTTTTCTGTTGCCCAAAAATGATGGTTATGTCTATTAAATACCCCGCAGTTGGTAAAATGTGATTCATCGGTCCAAATTACAAGACGACTGAAATCATGATTTTGTTCGCATTGATTCACATACCAATTTGAAAACTGCATTCTTCTTGAATAATCCGTTTCTCGTAAACCCTGAACTATAGTTGGCTTGTATGGTCGATATTTATTTTCCTTAAGGACTCTTTGTATGGTACTTCGCGGGGTTGGTAAGTCTCTTGCCGACGCTCTTGTAGATGATGTCGGAGCGGCATTAAAATAGGCTCTGACATTTTCGTCACGCTCGTTATTACCTGCTTTGTCGTAACTCTTGGGCCGCGGTTTTTCAAAACTTCCATGGTTTCTCAGGTTAATAACAATTTTTGGAAAAAGTCTGACACTTGGCTGCGGTCTTTCAGGAAAATTTTCAAAATACCTTTCTAATGCAAGGTTTGCATTTCTGTTGCAATGAATGTAACATTCTAGCAAATCAAATTTTTCTTCGTGAGAAAAACGCAATGCCATTTTCTTTTAAATTCAGAATACACAAATAAATCGTTATTATTAGATAATAATAATAAAAACTATTATACTTTTACTCGTTCTGACAAGTAATATTTTTGTTTCATTTTCAAACGGTAGTGGTTGGTCATAGGCTACTGGATTTTATTTTTGATTCATAGGTTATTGTAAGGTCATAGGCTACTGGATTTTATTTTTGATTCATAGGTTATTGTAATATTGTTGATTGAAACAATGCAAGCAGTGTTTTGTGAATACTACAAAATGTAAACCTTTTAATTGGTATTCAATTTAGGGAGTTATAGTGCAGTTGTCAAATTTGACGTGTTGCGAAAATTAATTTTCTTTATTTTTCAAGTCAATTTCGTTTATTTTTCAAAAAATAATACATCGTTGAAAAGCTGACGTCATAAGCTACCTTTTAAGTATAAAATACAATATGGCGCCCATAAGAAAAAATGAACCTGATGATGGTATAAAATAACTGAAACGTCGTGTTCAAAATTAAATTGCAGAACTGAAATCTACTTAAAAAGTTGCTTTAAAAATGTTTTTACAGATTGCCAAAATAGTGAATAATAAGAAATCTACAGCATATTTTCGAAAATACATCTTTTTGGTTTTTTCAACATATTTCAAAAACCAAAAAAGATAGGGCAGCGTACTAAACGGTTTTCAGTTAGAAATATAATTGTCAAAAACTTTCCCCATTTAACCGTTTCTCTATCTTCTATAGTTTCCAAGATCCCCATACATGTAGGCCCAATTTGGGCCACACTGTATGGACGAAACTTGGTTAAATGAAGGATATATCGTTGGCAAAATATGGCAGGATAAACATATAAAAGCGCAAATCAAGCTTTCATTGAAGGATGGTCTACTGGAATTAAAGCACCCTCGGGAAAAGGTAAAAGATTAATAATTACCACTCACATTGGTATAGCAAAAATGGATTTGTCGATGGCGGCTGGAGGCTATCATGAAGACACGAACGCTGACGTCTTTGAAGAATAATTCCAGCAAATGCTAGATCTTATTCCTCTTGGGTCTGTTATAGTCATGGCCAGCTACCACTCAAAGAAAATCCGAAAATATTACCAACGTCTTCTTGGAAAAAAAATTACATCATTCATTGGCTTCCTGTAAATAAGAAGCCATTTCACAAAGATATGCTGAAAAGGAGCTACTGGAGATTGTAAAGTTAAATAAACCTCTTTGTACAAAATTGGCTGTCGATGAAATTGCTTCAAAACGAATTATAATGGTACTTCGCCTTCCGCTATATCACTGTGAATTAAAACCCATAGAATTGATGTGGGCGCAAGTAAAAGGGTTTGCAGCAAGGCATAAACCCACTTATAAAATGAGAGACGTTGGAAACCTCTTGCAAGAGGGAATAAAGACAGTGGATTGTGAAAAATGGAGTAAGTGCGTCTAACATGTGATTGAAACAGAAGAAAGCTGATGACATGCTAGAAAACACTGTAGAGCCCCTTATTATTTCTCTGCACCCCAACGACGATAGTTCATCGGACTACTCGGAACACGATGACTCAAATTTAAAAATTAAATTATTGTATTGTACAGGGTCTTCCAACGAGGACGGAACAGGGGCTCATTTTTGAGCTTCCTTGTATTTAAAGAAAAATCCAAAATAGCCAATCGTACATCGATGTACTTTTTCCTGCAGAATTCAAAAATGAAACCAAAAATTTATTTGAACCAGAAACAAAAGAGTTACGCTATGGATAAGGTGTTTTTTAAATGGAACATAGCTTTTTTTATACGATTTTTGGAACGAGTGATTTTTTTTTGTCCGTTCTGATTAAAATATTTATTATTGTGACAGCTATTTTTATTAAATTTTAATGTTTTATCCAGTATAATTTAACTTTAACTTGTTTGAAACATACACTAGGTAATAAAGGTATAATCACCTTCTTTCCTTCAAAGTCAAAAAATTTGACAAATTTACTATAATTTTGCCGAAATGAAATATTCATTAGATGAGAGATTGCAGATTGTTATCTTGTTCTACAAATGCCAAGAAAATGCAAGAGAAGCAAGGAGAAGATTTATTGCAAATTTTCACAGAAATATATCCGTCAATACTATTCTAAGGATAAAGAACCTATTCGAGGAAAATAAAACATTACATGACAGAAAAAGAAATCCAGAAAGGAATAGAAATCGAGACCGTGCCATTGTGAATTATTTTCGACTGAATCCAACCAAATCAATTTCGGACGCAGTTCGGGACGTTCAATACGGCGGCGGTGTAAGACGCAGAAGAGTTACCCAAGGAACTGTTCACAGGACTTTAAGAAATCATAAATTTAAGTCTTATCATATCCTTCCACTTCAACATCTAACACCGGCACAGAATGAACTTTGCTTCCAATTTGTTTCTCAAATGTGATTCGGAAAGAAAACGAAGACCCTAATTTATTCAGAAATATCTTATGGACTGACGAAGCCACATTCACAACATCGGGGGTTTTCAATAGACATAATAATCATCACTGGGCCGTTGGAAATCCAAGAAAATTTCAGACAATTAAATTTCAAGGAAGGACTTCAATCCATGTTTGGTGTGGTATAAAAAATAATAGAATTTTGGGACCAATATTTTTTAACGGGACTTTAAATGGACAGAGATACTACGAGTTCTTAGAAAACGAAATTGAGAACTTTTTGGAAGATTTACCATTGGAAGAATATCAAAATTTAATTTGGCAACATGATGGGGCCCCTCCGCATGCCGTGCGTGAGGTTACTCAATATTTAAACGGACGCCATGAAGAATGGATTGGTAGAAATGGAACCTATGCTTGGCCACCCAATAGTCCCGATTTGTCAATATTAGACACATTTCTTTGGGGCCATTTAAAGAACGTGGTATACAAGCAGCGAAACCACGATATTGAAGAGATCATGCAGAAAATTGTGAATGAAATAAATCGCCTTAACCAGGAAAATCACAGTATAACAGCAAGTTTGGAAAGGCTACAAAGAGGTTATCGTACATGTTTCGAGAACAACGGAGGCCACATTGAACAATTAAATTATTAATGTTTTTTTTAAATTAGTATAGAGTTGGATTTCTTTTTCTGTCATGTAATGTTTTATTTTCCTCAAATAGGTTCTTTATCCTTAGAATAGTATTAACGGATATATTTCTGTGAAAATTTGCAATAAATCTTCTCCTTGCTTCTCTTGCATTTTCTTGGCATTTGTAGAACAAGATAACAATCTGCAATCTCTCATCTAATGAATATTTCATTTCGGCAATATTATAGTAAATTTGTCAAATTTTTTGACTTTGAAGGATTCAACGGTGACTATACCTTTATTACCTAGTGTATGTTTCAAACAGGTTAAAGTTAAATTATACTGGATAAAACATTAAAATTTAATAAAAATAGCTGTTACAATATTAAATATTTTAATCAGAACGGACAAAAAAAAAATCACTCGTTCCAAAAATCGTATAAAAAAAGCTATGTTCCATTTAAAAAACACCTTATCCATAGCGTAACTCTTTTGTTTTTTTTCAAATAAATTTTTGGTTTCATTTTTGAATTCTGCAGGAAAAAGTAGATCGATTGGCTATTTTGGATTTTTCTTTAAATACAAGGAAGCTCAAAAATGAGCCCCAGTTCAGTCCTCGTTGGAAGACCCTGTACATAGTAGATTTTTTTTTATAAATATTAATATTTATTCCGAGATTTATTCCAATTTATCTGTTTTCATGTTATTCTTACTTAGAATATTTAATATGTCAATTATCTGTCTTTTCTCTATAATTATAACCAGGTATAATTATTATTATATTTATTATTCTAATAAACTACCTGTAGTAACGCCGCTGTCACATTACTTTCATTAACCAAACTCGTCTTTTTATTGTATGTAAATTAGGGTAACACTAATTTAGGACCGATTCGGGGTGTGTAGGTCTTAAATATCTGAAATACGGAATTCTTTAAAACTATCATTGCAATTTACCTGAAATTTACAATGCAACCTATAAGTTGTCCACTCTGCTAAATGAGTCCTGTCATTGCAAATTTTATTACTCTTTCCCGTTAAGTAACAGAGTATAGAAACTATCAATTCTCGACGAAATTGGTACGTAACATAATAAAATAATGATACCATTTTCGCCAAAAATTATTAGTTTTTAAACATTAGCGAATAAAAGAAAATAGCAATTTTGACTTTTTCTAAGATATTTCGTCTCGTGTAGAATTTTTCTTATTTCGAGTCAGATTCTGAAAGAAGACAAGGCAGCGCAATTTTTCTCTCATGCGTAAGCGACTCATATGGTTTCAAAGAAGTCAAAGATCCCCATGAGTGAGGAATACTAATTCAATTCCCTTACTCGCTTATTGTTTTGGTTACAGTGTGGCAACACTGCTCGTAACTGACAGCACTCGAAGGGTATGAGGTGCAACGGATATTGCTTTGCATTGAGTATGGGCAGGTATCTAATTAATTTTCCATTGAACATTCATTTACTTTTGTCAATCGAAATGCATGTTATAAAAAATTTTAAGAAATTAAGAAAACTCGAATGTTTGGTTTGAAATTGCTGCTGTCAACCTGTACCTGTGACGGAAAGCAGAAATTTTATTCTTAACCGTCCGCCCGAGTCCTATCGCCTACCGAGTCCTGACGATTTACGCTTACTCTTTTCGTACCGAATGGCAAAACTCTTTCAAAAATAAGACGTTCTGATTGGCTGTGCCGCTGCTTTCATTCTACTGTTACTGTTACTACATTAACTAAATTTTATCAGTTATTCTGTGGTGTAGTGTACATAGCGTTTAGGTTCCATGCCATAGGTTACAGGATCGATTCCCACATTGGGCACTTTTTCTTATAATGACTTTTTTAGTATTTTCATGATTTTTTTTAGTTTTTTTATGACTTAGTCTTTTTTAAAGTAGATCGAATCAAAAAGGGCTGGTAAATAATTGGCCGGTGAACTTGAAAAAAGCGAATTGGAACCAAAAGGGTGGATTAGATGCGTGTTAGCGCTGTTTAACCAATATAAGTCTATAAAAGGGGCAAACAATTAATAATAATATTCCCTGGTGAACTTGAAAAAGGCGAATTGGAACAAAAAAGGTGGATTAGATGCCGTGTTAGCGCTGTTTAACCAATATAAATCTATAGAAGGGGCAAACAATTAATAATAATATTCCTCGGTGAACTTGAAAAGGGCGAATTGGAACCAAAAAGGTAGATTAGATGCCGTGTTAGCGCTGTTTAACCAATATAAGTCTATAAAAGGGGCAAACAATTAATAATAATATTCCCTGGTGAACTTGAAAAAGGCGAATTGGAACAAAAAAGGTGGATTAGATGCCGTGTTAGCGCTGTTTAACCAATATAAGTCTATAGAAGGGGCAAACAATTAATAATAATATTCCTCGGTGAACTTGAAAAGGGCGAATTGGAACCAGAAAGGTAGATTAGATGCCGTGTTAGCGCTGTTTAACCAATATAAGTCTATAAAAGGGGCAAACAATTAATAATAATATTCCGTGTGTAGGTAAACCGTAAACAAAATTTGAGAACAAATCACGAACAAATAAACAAATTTCTTTAAAAAGGTTAGGCTAGGATTATCGGGAGAAAGAGTTTTGCCATTCCGTACAAAAAGAGCAAGCGTAAATCGTCAGGACTCGGTAGGCGGTAGGACTCGGGCGGACGGTTAAGAATAAAATTTCTGCTGACGGAAAAGCAAAAGCAACATAACCTCGTTTCTTCCTCTATGCCTTGACACGTCTACTCGTTTTTTAGAAATTTACCAACAAGAATTTTGCTCGAAAATGTGTTGTTACGACCAATTTCGGATTATAACCAGCTCTCCTCTGTTATATGAATATTTTGTTTAAAATAATAAATATTGGTACTGGTTTCGAAAATGATTTTCACTTTTCCTTAATTTATTAATTTTTATATTTTAATTTTATGGAAGAAGTTTTATATTTTAATATCTAATGGTAAACTAATTGTTTCGAGACACAGATCTTTTTTTTAAAGAATGACTTTTTGTCGTCATATCAATCAATAGTTATTTACATTACTATATTCAAAAGTTAATTTTCTGGTTTGAGGAGGTTTTTGAATAGCCGAGGCGAAGCCGAGGTGATTTAATACCTCCCAACATCCAAAAAGGCTTTCGCATGGTGTGATGTATTAAATTTTTTCTACTACTGTTCTCTGATGAAAATATTATTAAGTAATGAACTTTTTTCTACTACTGTATAAATAAATTAACCTTCGGGCCCTAGCAACACGAAAGATCACGAAAGTAAACATTAGAGTTACCTGAATCACAGTATAACGGAACTAAAACGGAACTATACAGTAGCGACACGAGGCGATTTAGAATCCTCTTTGATTTAGACAGACCCAAATTTCTCTGCGCAATGCGCGTAGCGGCCATCTTTTTAGTGACAAATAAGTCAGTCAGAACAGAAAGGTAAACAAAAACAAAGCTTGTGTGGATTGTAGTTTGTTTAGTTTTTGTAATTTATTGGTTTTTATCGTGCGTTTAAGTTTTTGTGCCGAACTTTTGCTGATTTTCGATGGATTCCCAAGAAAAAATAAGGAGCAGATGTGCTTATCGCCCTTGCCCTGCCCATGGAACCAACTTTTTTGCTTTTCCTAAAGACCCAGAAAGGTATGTTTTAAATTTAATTCTATAGCTGTAAAAACGGTGGATAAATCCTCAGAAATATAAATGCAGAATAATTTTATCGCTGCTAAAATAAACAGTTTGTCTCTTTGTTATTTGTTTTTAGGAATAATTTAATTTATATTTTAGGGCTAAAATCTGCCTGAAAGCTTGCAACAGGGAAGATCTACTGGGCATGGATTCAAATAAACTCAATAAAAATTATCGGCTATGTGATAAACACTGAACAAAAGATTACATCCAAAGGTGGTGTACGGCCACGTTTCTTTGATAGGGCCCAACCCACATTATTTTTACACGCAATACCAGGTAAATTGATAAAATAAAAGGCTTACTATTACCACAATATAATTCATTTATACTGTCCCTACTATTACAGCTAATTTTTGGTTCCGAGTGTCTTATGGAAGGTTGAACATATTATTGAGTCACAAATAAATAAGACCTTATTTTGTATTATTTGTTTTATATTTAAAGTAATGTTAACTTGTAGATGTTTCAAGTGTCGATGAGAGTTAACCTAGTCAGCCAAAAAGAGCTTTCTTTTTCTTTCTTTCCTTCTTTTTATTATTGGCTCTGCCCTGAGGGGCAATTCTGCCAGCACATTAGAAGTTACCGTAACCTTGTCGGGCTCTAGACCCCGTCATGACCACTGATTTCTTCTTCTTCTTCTTTTTTTCTTCTGATGGTTTCAGGTAAATTCAGGTTATGGGATATGAAAGGTTATGGGAATGGATCAGCTGATCGTGGAACTATTTTGAGTGCTGTGGAGTGTGGAGAACCTATTATATTAATAATTTGATAAAAGCTTGGGTAAAAAATAAAATGGGGGATAGGTACTACATGCACAACAATGGGAAAAAATTAAGTCATACTCCCAAATGGTGGGAGATTTGACTTAGGAAACTGGAACAGAATAAAGGACTAGGAAAATGGATTTGCTTCCTGAAATAAGGAAATTTATAAATTAATTTTATTTACATTTAAAAACTGAATAATAATTTTAATGTTTTGATTGTTTAAATTAGACAGAATTGTTTTAATATTTAGGGGGGGAGATATTCCGGTTTTTCTGAATTCTTCATAAATATCATGACCCGGGATTACATTTATGGGGCATTCTAGAAAAATGTGATCCAAGTCTTCCACTTGTCCACATTCACAGTAAGGATCATCCTTTATACCGATTCTATAGAGATGGCTCTTGGTAAGGCAGTGTCCTGTTCTCATTCTAATGATGGTTGTAATGTGTCTTCTATCAATGTATGTATAATTGTTAAACCATTTATTTTTGGGGAATTCGTTTATTATTTCCGCATAACTTTTTCCTTTACTTCTTAGAGAAGTCTTCCATTCAGCATTGTGTTCTTCAAAAATTTTCTTTTTGATATCTGGGATAACCTCTTGAGCATCTAGGTCCATATTTTTGGGGATATTTAAATTACTACCTACGCTTGCCAGAGTATCTGCCATTTCATTACCAGCAATCCTTGAGTGACCTGGGACCCAGGCGATTTTTATGTCAAAACCATTATCGTTGGCTTCTAAAAGCAGTCTTTTGGTGCGTAAACTAACGTAGTCATTTTTGGAGGAGATTACCGTTTTATTTAATTTTGTGATAGCACTAAGGGAATCTGAAAAGATGATAGATTTTTCAATGTTTTTTCTTATTATGACTTTTGTAGCTTCATTAATTGCTATAATCTCAGCTGTGCAAATGCAGAGTTCTGATGGCAATCTAGCAGAGTATTTATAATTAATTTCTGGTATGTAAATTCCGAACCCAGTCTTGGAAGAGTTTTTTGATGCATCTGTATATGTAAAAATATGTGATTGCTTATATCTGTCTGTGGAACGTAGAAATTTTTCTTTAGCCTGTAAATCGTCTTTCTGTAATCCAAGATTAATGATTTTGATATTCCTAATTTGGTTTCTGAATTCTATATTAAATGTGGGGTATACTTCTAATTTATGAATTTTAGTAATGTATGGTAAAAGGCAGTTAAGACCTTGGATCAGATATGGACAATCTTTATTTTTCCAAAAACCTACATTTCCATTGTACAAGTTTCGATTGCTAATTAACATTGGAATTAATGGATGGTTTTGTATGCATACAATCTTTGACAGGAATTTCACAGCTAGCCATTTTCTTCTATGTTCCAAGTTCATATCTGCCGCTTCTCCCAAGAGAGCATTGATAGGGGTGGATTTCATACAACCAAGAGCTATTCTTAGACCCTGATAATGTAATGTATTTAGTTTGTTTAAAGATTTTTTATTATTGGGTTTGATAGAAATAGAGCCATAATCTAGATGAGATCGAACTAATGACTAATGCATTGAAAACTGTTAGTAGAGTTGTGGGATCTGCTCCCCACCATACTCTGCAGAAGGTCTTCATAATGTTAATACCTTTCTGAGCTTTGTTCAGAATAATTTCTATATGTTTATCCCATTTTAGGTTCCTATTCAAAATCATGCCCAAGTATTTTACTTCATTTTTATGCCTTATAATGTCGTTTCCAAGCCTAATTGCAGGTGTTTGTATTATTCTACAATTTTTCGAAAAAAATACTGCCTCACATTTATCAGCTGATAAAAATAGGTGGTAAAATTGGTATTTGACGATATTATTGATAGCCAGATTAATTTTATTGTGCATTTCATTAATGTCATTCCCTTTTACATATACTACTATATCATCAGCATAAACAATAAGATTTAAATCTTCAGGAAGGATATCATAAATATCACTCAGGTAGATGTTGAATAAAAGGGTGCTAAGAGGAGAACCCTGTGGAAGACCTGAATTTGCCAATAAAGGGCCTAGAATTTCGCCGTTATCGTTTTTTGAATATATGAGTCTGTTTTTTAGTATCTTAAAGATGAGGTTTGCCAACTCGATTGGAGTTTGAAGGTTAATTAATTTATTGTACAATAGGTATATGTCGACATGGTCATAAGCTGATTTAATATCCAAGAATACCGCAAGAACTGAATAGTTTTGACCAAAGGCCAGGTAGATATCTGAAGTAAGTAAAGCTAGAGCGTTATATGTCGCTTGTCCTTTTCTGAAACCTGTTTGAAACCATGGGAAAACTTCTTTGTTCTCCATTAGCCATTCTAATTTGTTCTTGATCATAATTTCTAGCGTTTTTACGTAACATGAAGACAAAACAATGGGTCTATAACTATCTACTGTGTTTGGGTTTTTGTTGGGTTTGAGTAAGCATATAATATTATATCTCTTCCACGAAACAGGAAGCGATTCATCTACTAGACATCTATTATATATGTTGACTAAAGTTTCTAGAACCTTATCGGGTGTGTTCTGAAGCATTGTATATGTAACCTCATCCAACCCAGGTGCCGAGGTTCTTTTATCCTGTATGCTGACCTTCAGTTCACTAACAGTGAATAATTCCATGCCATCTGGTGTTGGAAGCTGGTGAAATTCTTGGTGTCGGGCTCTTATTACTGCCATTTTCTTTAACATATCTAAACGTATGTCATCGCTAACTTTAGAAAAATTATTGTTTAAGCTTAAGCCTGAAAATTTTTTAACTTTATCCCAAACGTAGGTTAGGTTAGAGTTTCGGTTTAAGGAAGCACAGAATTTGATGAATTTTTCTTTTTTCCTTTGTTTAAAAAATCTTTTTGATTGTGCAATCATATGTTTTGCATTAATGTAATTGTCCATGTTCGGGAAATCTTTGAATTGTTGTAGGGCGCTTCTTCTGCGTCTCAACATTAAAGTACACTCATTGTCCCACCAGGGATTGCCAAGCTGTAATGTAGTGTTTTTAAATTTATGCGGGATGGCGGCTACTGATGCCGAATCCATTATATCCTGGATTGTTTTGAATGGGGCATCGCTCTCCAGGTTCATTGACTCCACTACCATTCTATCATAAAATTGATTCCAGTCTGCTTTTGAAAAGTCTTTAATCTGGTATGTTGGGAAGAACATATTGTTTGTATTTCTGCAATTGATTTCGCAGATTGTTGGGAAGTGGTCGCTGTTTCCACAGTCTGGAAAAACTTTCCAGTTAGATATTGTGCCAAAGAAGGGGCCCACTATTGTTATATCTAATGGGTTTGACGTACTATTGGGGGTGACAAGTCTAGTTAATGTGCCATCACTTAACAAAATGAAATCACTGGTATTTAAAAAATCCACCAAGGCTATACCACTTTGGTTTGTCGTAGAACTTCCACAAGAAGAGTGTAGAGCATTCATATCTCCCATAAGAATTTTGGAACCAGTTAGAGGGCTAAATATATCAAATAATATTTCTTTAGTGATGTTGGTTTGTGGTGGTGAGTCTGCATTTATGATGTTTATATTGCCAATTTTTATGGTGATGTACTGTAGATTATTCCAAGCTGCATTAATTGAGTTATTTATAATTGAGAATTTAAGATTATCCTTTATGCATGTAGCAATTCCACCGTATCCATCTTGTCTATCTTGTCTAACAATTTTATATATTTTTTTAAAAAATCTTTGTTGATTATTTAGCCATGTTTCATTTAATAATACAACGTGAGGTTTAGTTTCTCTTATGATTGATATTAACTCGCTTCTATTTGCTTTTGTACTTCTAATATTCCATTGCAGTAATTTAATAAATTTTGGATTTGGCATTGATGACAAGTAACTAGAATGAATCGTAGTCCACATCCATATTATGGCGTGGTCTATTTATGGTGGGGAGTATAAAATTATTGAACTGATTCCAGCCTTCATCTGAAAGTCTTGTTAATAAGTTTGCTAATTTTTCTAATATTGGTTCATTGATATTATTTAAATTGTTTTCCTGGGCACGAAACGGCGTAGTGTATTGTGACGATGTTGAAGAAGTAGATGGGTTTGAAGTTCGGGTTGAAATATTTCTGTTGGTGTTATGATGTGATGATTGGGACCATGTTGGTCTGGAATTGGGGATGATTAGGGCCTCATCATGTGCTTTTTTGTCATAACCTATTTGTGTTGTTGCTCTTTTTTTTGGGGGTTGGGCTGCTGCTTGTTGATACGACCGTTTTTGTCTTGTGTTTGTTTCAACAACTCTTCTTTGGGAAACATCTATTTTATCCTGATTCACATTGTATTTGTTTTTAAGGGCTGGAAAATCTAAAGGGTGTGGTGTATAATCAGAACTATTTGAATAGGTTTTTTTGCAAGCAAAACTTGCATCATAATAAGTTACATTTTCAAAAGCCATTAGTCTTTTAATGCTTTGTTGGCGAAGGAATTCTGGGCATTTTTTATTTGTTGACCTGTGTTCGTCACTTTTACAGTGAATACAAAATGTTTGGCATTCATATTGGGGAGTTTCTCCTTCCTTTCCGTCGATTTTGTGGTTTTTATCTTCTTCTCCACAATTAAAACATTTATTCTTGCTTTTGCAAAGTTTTTTTGTATGACCAAAATAGAAACATTGAAAACATTGCGTTACAGGGGCAACATATGGTATTACCAGCATGGGTAATCGATAGATACTAACATCTCTTGGTAAAATAGTTCCTTCAAAGGTAAGTAGAACAGTGTTAGTTGGTATATATTCGGGTATTTTGCTGGGGCCGCTTAAAACTTTTCTATTTAGTCTAGTCATATCTAAAATATTTACGGATGATGTGCAACGGCTCTGTATTTCTTCTAAACTCATGTTAATGTCCACTCCCCTTATTAGACCTTTGCATGTAGTGAAGTTAGAGGGTATAAATACATTGTAGCCTTTTTGTAATAAAGATTAATTTTTAATAAAATTGTTAGCTGCTTTGAAATTTTCGAATTCTACTGCTACTCGGTTAGTACCTTTACTTTTATAATTTTTTATATCAACTAATTGCAGATTAAATATTTCTTTTGCGATTTTAAGATGATTGAATTTGCCTACATTATTTCCAGATTTCTCTGTTGACTCGATAAAAACTATGAAAGGGCCTGAATGGTGTTCTTTATATTCTTTAGGAATATTTTGCCGTCCTGTTAAGTTAGTCTGTATATTTTCCTTACTTTTTGCGATATTTTTCTGTTCCTCATTATCATTATTCCAGTCAAATTTGTTTTTTTTTTTATCATTTGTTATTTTGACGTTGCTAACGCCAATAATTGAATTAATTTCATCTTGAGAAAAAACGGAATTGGAGCCTCCCCCTGGGTCATGAGGGTCACTCATCCCCCTAAATTAATAAATCAACAATAAAATAACACTAACTAAAGGGAAAAAACTTACTCGGAAGGGTAGAAACACGAAACAGTCACACAAGTAAGGTTAAAAATTCACTCTAAAATACGCAGCCGCTTCGAACCACTGTCTCCACAGCACTGCAAAAAAGAGCTTGTACACTGTTTAAAATTTCGTGACTATTTTAACACCAAATGAACACCAAAAGTGGTCTATATCGATACAAACCAAAACGGTGTTAAATGGTGTTAAACTCGTACACCTACAGAAAAGTAAAACTTACACCTAGATGGGATTAAAATAGACTACTAATTTAATCAAAATGTAGTAACTTTTACACCATGATGCATTCGTTTTAACAACTATTTGGTGTTAACAGGGAATCAACTTTACTCCATAAAAAAACAATTCTACACCAAATTTTGTTATGTTTAACACTATATAGTGTTATTATAAATGTTTAATAAGGGGTCAAATTTACACCATAAAAAACCATGTTTCACACCATATAGTGTTAAATCTAATTTACCAGGGACTCAATTTAACTCCATAAAAAATTCATTCCACGCCAAATTATATGATGTTTAACACTATATGGTGTTATTATAAATTTGATAAGGGGTCAAATTTACACCATAAAAAACCATGTTTCACACCATATAGTGTTAAATTAAATTTACCAGAGACTCAACTTTACTCCATAAAAAAGTCATTCTACACCAAAAGCGATTTAAATCTTATCATGAAAATGGTATCTATTTTATTTTTGAAAAATATTTTACGAAAATGAAATAAAAAATCTTGATCGGTACTTTATAACTAAGTACCTAGGTACCTACTAGTTTTTCCATTAAATTATTAAGAAGAAAGTGTAAAATGCTTGAAAATTCCATTTTTTTCTGAATCTCAAACTTTATTTCTAATAAGTATCCCACCCCAGTGGTACTAATCTGAGATTTGTAAAAAAAAAACTGTTAAACAAGACTTACTTTATTTTATTAAAAAATATTTTATAACAAAAATAGGTACAAAATAGCACAAAAACTTGTTTAAAAAATCGTAACTGTGTTTTGGTATCCAATATAGTCAATATAATATACCATGTTGTGGGCTTGATGCAAAAAGACAACATTGGTGACTTTTAAGATCTTTGTACATTTCGCTCTAAGTCTGGCTTCATTCTAACCCGAGCTAAAACCATAGTTGTTCGAAAGATGATAATACAAAAATATATGTAATTACCTTTTAAACATCCAGTTATTGCAGGTTCTCTATTATAGTCTGATCGCAAATCCAGCAATCTGAATAAAAATCCCTTTTCAACCTCTTGTATAAAAGTTTTGAAATCTTCAGGTTCAATCAGGCAGCCTGCATTGTCAGAAACTTTAAAAAACTCAATACTATCTGGTGGTTCTTGCAAGAATTTTTTTAGTGCTACAAATGAAAAAAAAACTGAAAAGTTGGCCAATATAATCAAATAAGTACCTAATTATATTACTTAAGTTCTTTAAAACATTGTACACATTTAGTACCTAATGTCTAATGTGTGTAGGTAAAAACCTTCTAAAACTAACTGAACAACGCCACAAAAATGATAACAGAAAAGGCTACTTTTTTTTTACACTTCAAATGGAGTATAATTAACACCAGAAAAATAGTTTAAAATTCCCCATATATTCCGCAAGAAAAATATGCCCTGTGGTTTAGGCGGTAGTTATTTTAAAAAAGAAAAAAAATATAGGTGCTTTAGGTACCTATATATCTATACCTAGTAATAATAAAACATAAACCAAAAAATTATTAACTGTACCTAGGTAGTAGGTACCTGTATAAATAAAATCATATCAACTCACCTTGAGTAATAAATTCATGATAGGTTGCTTCCTCCCTGTTTAATGAAATATATTTTTGTATGTTGTTATATTCAACTTTAATAAAAACACTCATTTTTTCTCAAACAATGGACAGAACACAGAACACTTAAACAAGTCCGCATGGAATGGAATTAAACACGTTAAAACAGAACGACGTAGATGGGCAAGGCGCACCGCACATTCTTCCCGCTCGTGCTGCTCTACTCAATCCACTCAGAGACAGGAGAGAAGATTGCGACGTTGCCAATAATATATTTTAATTGAAACAACACCAAAGAGTAGTTGACAATTCTTTGTGATTAGTTTTTAAAACACTAAATTTACTGGAAACATTTTCTTTTATTATTGTTATGCAACATAACTATAAAATCAAACATTTTAATGGTACAGTAGCGCGAAATAAATAATTAATAATCCACCAATTTCCTTGTATTAAAAAGTATCAAGGAAAAAACCAGCAATGTGACAACTTCATTTTCTCTCCATATAATTATTCTATTTAACTCGTATAAGGGGGTGAAATCAAATTTCTTTTCAGTGTGAACTTAAAATATTTACACCGCATGGTGGTAAATTACGTTTTTACTTTTAACCAACTGATGCGGTGTTAAATTTAACACCATTTGGTTTAAATTTCGTACACCGTTTAGGAACATCGTTTCACACCGGCAAAATTTTTAACTGTGTATTGAGCCTTCAGTGGAAACATCAACATCATTCGCAGGTATGACATTTATCTTTATCACCTTCCAAAAAGTTTACATTTTTTGTACCTATCAACAACTTTTACTGATAGAAAGCAGTAAAGTAGCCATTTTTAAATACAGTAGCAAGTGATGTCACCAATAAAAAAGTCCTTAATTTGTATTATATTTAAAATAATGTTAACTTGTAGATGTTTCAAGTGTCGATGAGAGTCAACCGAGTCAGCCAAAAAGAGCTTGTATTGAGCATTCAGTGGAAGCATCAACATCATTCTCAGATAGCTTTATATTTCATATTTTACAATTTCCGACAAATTTTGGTATACGCATTTCTTGTCTCTCTTTTTCTCTATGCTTTTGCTTACTTTTCACTTCTGATCAATTTTGAGTCACCAAAAATTATTACTGTAATGAATATCAAAATTTGTCATAATACAGGAAAAATTTTGTAACCTTTTATATTGTATTTGTTTATTAAATGTTAATATAATACTATAATTTTGTTTCTTTTTCTACTTTACTGCTTCCACACTTTTAAAGATGCAACGTAGCAAATCGCCAATAAAATGACTAAACATTTGCAAAATTATTAATGCAAGTTTTGCGGTTTTGTAAACCTTCTTTAGGATTTTTTAAGAAACATATATACAGGGTGAGTCGGGAGGAATGGGCCAAACTCTAAGGGTGTCATCTATGCATCAAAATAATAATAAAAAACTCAAATGTTATCCAATATTCATTTGTTTTCAAGTTATAACGCAAAAACAAAATATTGCATTAATTTATACTTTAAACCCGATATTATTGTCAGTAACGTAGCTATCAGAATCATAGAAACTGCCAAAATACTGTATTGTCATTGGTGATTTGCATTCGTTTCCATGGTTCTGATAGCTACGTCACTGACTATAATATTGGGTTTTGAGTATAGCTTTCCTGTACTTAAATTGTATTATTTTTCGCTTTTCAGGAATAATTGTTGTCCTGTCACTAACCTTTAGTGTCGGTATTAAATGTTACATAGATTCATCATTAACTTTCGGATTTGTATCATTTAAATTTTATAAAGTCCCACACATTTATTCACATCTCGAATACGCCAATATTATTTTCATTTATGGTTTGTGTAATGTACAGAGCATCACAAGTTTTTTACAAAATTAGTGACAGCACAACAATTATTAGTCAAAAGCGAAAAATAGTACTGTCAACTAAACATCTAATTGGGATTCTCAACCACTGTGTACATTTAAGTATTACAGGAAAGCTAAATTATTGCAATATTTTGTTTTTCCGTTATAACTTGAAAACAAATAAATATTGGAATTATTATTTTGATGCATAAATTACACCCTTATAGTTAGGCCCATTCCTCCAGACTCACTCTGTATGTATATTACTTCCAACAACTTCACGCTGGTCTATTTCTTCACCTTCTTAAGCAACACACTCTGGTTCACAACACAGGGTAATTTTAGATGTGTACCTAACCTACCTTCTTGTGCAATTACTACTCAAAATAACGGGTCATACGAGTATATATTGCTCCGAAAAGGCAACTTAACGTAAATAAAAACCTCGACAAAAACGGAGGAATTTAGTATATTTAATTAATTAGCATGTAGGATAAGTTTTATCAAACAACTAAAATATAATCTGAACTGAATATCTTCATGCTATTATTGATTGTTTTTAAATTAACTTTTTTTCAGTGTAAAAGCAATTTCACAGTATAACGGAACTATACAGTAGCGACACGAGGCGATTTAGACAGACCCAAATTTCTCTGCGCAATGCGCGTAGCGGCCATCTTTTTAGTGACAAATAAGTCAGTCAGAAAGGTAAACAAAGCTTGTGTGGATTGTAGTTTGTTTAGTTTTTGTAAATTTATTGGTTTTTATCGTGCGTTTAAGTGTTTGAAGGTGCTTTGAAGTGTTTGTGCCGAACTTTTGCTGATTTTCGATGGATACCCAAGAAAAAATAAGGAGCAGATGTGCTTTAAATTAACTTTCTTTCAGTGTAAAAGCGATTTCAACATAAAATTTCACATGTTTTCTCAGTGTAATAGAGGACAATACCGTCATCCGCGTCATCCTTCTGTCACTGAAACTGACCCCTGGAGACCAAAGGGACCGACAGCTCGTGTCGCTACTGTATAGTTCCGTTATACTGTGGCAATTTCAACATAAAATTTTATATGTTTTCTCAGTGTAATAGCGGACAATACCGTCATCCTTCTGTCACTGAAACTGACTCCTGGAGATCAAAGGGACCGACAGCTCGTGTCGCTACTGTATAGTTCCGTACCTATACGGTGCCTGAATATTATACGTTGCAAGCTACGAAAGTAGTATGTTTCTAGCTACGAACGTACCTACTATAAGTTGGAGTCAAGCAAATATTTGACGCGTGACACTTCCATCTTGTGATATTTGTCCAATACTAGGTTATTTCGATTCCACCAACTTTATTACAGCTGATACTTAGTCAGGGCCGGACTGACGCATATTGTTATTTATAAACCTTTGCAGAAAATGATTGCTGGGAAATTGGTCTAAGAATATGAATTATAATATAAATAAATTTGTTTTGGTAAATTCTGTGCATTGTACCTAATGGTGGGATTCAGGATTGACCATTAATATCACAGGTCTTAACAAAAGCAATCTAAGTAGTGTATAACGATTAGTAGTGTATAACGATTAAATTAATAAATAAAATGCGGATCTGCAGCCTATATGATTTGACCAAATCGACGAGAAGGTAACTCGGTTTATGTATATCTCTTTTTAGTCATATAAAAGGATAAAGATACAAATACTTTGAGTGGGTGGTAATTATTATAATATAAATTAGCCATTAGTAACTTTTATATTATGAGTGGCCTGCCGTATTTGACACCCATGACAATAATATGGAAGTGTCACGCGTCAAATATTTGCTTGACCCCAACTAACTTTCGGTGCCAGGACAAAAAAACACGAATTGTGATTGTGACCATAGGGACGGTTGTGATAAGGACTTCAGATTTCTCTAAGAAGTACGCTAACATCACATTTTCGTCAATTTGAGAAACGGTTTTATCCGCGAACCATTCCAGAAACGGGTTGTACGTTTGATAGTATCTATCTTTCGACTTCTCAGGTAACAGTGAGGCACATGCCAACTCGGCCGCCATCTGAATAGCAACGTTTTGATCTTTGGAGCAGTGGCGGCTCGTCCATTAGGGCACTGGGGCACGTGCCCCATCTAGAAAAATCACCCACCTAGAAAATTCCCGAGGTATAAAGGTATAACTATTATTAAGTAAACTCTTGATATTTCGCACTACATTATTTGTTGAACGGGCAACATACTATGAACGAACGGCAACCGGGTGAACCGGGCAACGTACAACGAACGAACATAGGCACCTGGGCACACTATTATGAGCCCCTGCATGCTTCTTTGTTTTAAATCGTATGCGAAATAAGGACAGAGTACTGGATAATAGTAAATTACTGTGGCCTGTGGCTATTCGTTCAGCATTATACGGCAAGTCTGGGCACAGCCCATGATACAACTACAGAAGATATGATATCGCGCAGGTGGGCGTGTCTTTCGTGACGTCAGGCAGTGAGAAAAGGCGGCCATATTCCTGTTGTTTACATACGGTTTTGGTGAACGAGTCGGTCTTTTTTAAATTATAAGTGTCCTTTAATTATAAAAAATGAGATGTGCGGTATTTGGTTGTAAGGTTGATAATCAGTGTAAGAGTTTTACGCCTAATATAAAGTTTTTTTGTTTCCCAAAGGACAAGGAATTGCAAACTGTTTGAAAGCATGTGTGTAAACGCAAGGATAAGTTTATTATTAAAAATGCCCGTGTTTGCTCGAAACATTTCAGTGACGATGATTATGCACGTAATTTAATACACGAATTGTTGGGATATACACCTAACAGTTATCGGTCCCTAAGAGAAAACGCGGTACCATAAAAAAAACTATATAGTATATAGTGGAGGAAGACTGCATTGTTTTATTTCATATTACATTGACTCCACTAAAAGTATGGACTATTTTTTCAACTAAAAATATAGTTTTTAAGAAAGAGTTGAATGTGTATTAGCGTTTTATACACATTGTTTGTTTTCGCTGTTAACTATTTCAATAAAAGATGAATATTCAGTTTAGTTTAACTGATTTAACCCGCGTGGCGTGACCGGCGTATATCGTATTTGAGTGTTTGTAAACAGAATAAAAACTTTTTTAAGAAATACTATGTCCCAAGAAAGACTTTCCGCGTTGGCTATGTTGTCCATAGAAAAACAGTTAATTAACAACATTCCAAACTTTAACGAAAAAGTGATAGACAAGTTTGCTTGTCAAAAATCGAGAAGAATAGAGTTGCAGTTCAAATAGTAAATTTAGGTGAGTCTATATTCTTTAAATTATTCGCACAATTTTTTCACGGTATTACGTACATCCGTGCACCGGACAAAGTATTTTTTTTTTTATTATTTTTAGGCTCAAGAGGCGAATTTTATTTTTTGGGTCCTCAAAATAGCCATATTTGGGCGCGGCCCCCGAAGTGATTTTTCGCCTCCGGCGGCGCCTGCGGCGAGCTTCCTCCGTGTGCCCCTGTACTTTTCAAATCCACGAGCCGCCACTGCTTTGGAGAACATTTTAGGCTAGCGATATAAAAAAATTCGAACTGACAGACTCTGACAGTACTCAAATAACTAGTTGTCATGGATTATTTTACAGGTGGAAAAACCTTATTTTAACATTATAATTTGAATTATTATTATATTATGGTTCAACGTATAATTTACACAAAGTTAATTAAAGCGACAAGGAAATTAAAATCAATTTACTAACACGCTGCATTGAAATAAACGGCTTGACGGCTCCTCGTAAGAGCGTCAACGTGGACTTGACGAGCTGCCACGAGATTTGTGGGCGGGATTAAAAGCCTAGCGCATTGGATTGGTCACCGTCGAAACTTCATGTGTAAATAGGGTTGCATACCACAAAGGAGAATTGAAGTCGATGATTTCTACGCTACTGTGACAGTGCGGTACCGCGTATTTTCTTCTCAATCTTGATTGAAATATTGAAAATAATAAATTTAGCCTTAAATTCTCGTCCTTTAGAAGTTCACGTAATATTTAATTTAGGTTGCTCGGTTGACGTGACTGGTTTTTTACTTTGTTGTTGCGTGTAACTTTGTTTTTATGATTTAAGTTTTTTGTTGCTGTTGTTCCCGGATGTGCGCCCGTGTCTTATAAAAGATATTCCGCCTACAAGTCGAGTTAGTCACTTCAATTGACTTCATATACACTATTATTTAGCTCATTCGGAAGCTCTTCTCGATATGCAAATTATCTCAAAGTTAAATATTAAATAATGGTATGTTGTGGCATATTTTAACAACTTTTCCCAAGTTTCCAAATCCGTTTAAGCGACATTGAGGGAGCTTTCTTAATGGAAATGTTAATGCTTTGGCCTTGTGAACGTATATTTAAGAAGACATCTTAACCTTCTAAGAGACATTAAAAACATAATAATAAAATAATATTGACATAAATGGTGCAATGCTATAATTTTTAAAAAATAAATTCACGATGGTTAAAATAGCGTGCAGCCACCCCAAAATCTTTATTATGGTTAATTTCAATTTTATATTTTGTTGCTTAATGCGAGAGAGTAATAAATCATTATTAAACTATAAAACCCAGTGGTCTTCGCCGTATTCCATAGGTGTAGTCCAATTATTATTTCATGTGACATTCGGAGTTGCAAAAATAGTTGAAATGTGTTCGAATATGATTGGATTCGGACAGTGAACAATATACCAACTTGTGTACGAGAATAAACGCGGCCCCATCAGGGCACCAAAGAGAAGTACACGAAGAAAAGAAACTGTAATAAATGAAAATGAAAGGAGTGCCATCAGAAGAATCATACACTCGTTTTACGTAAAAAAGAAACACCTACTTATATTGGACAAAATAATGTCTGAAATGAAAAAGGATGATTTCATTTCATCCATAGATAAGAAGAAACTATGGAAAACTTTGAAGGAAATTCATTTTTGTCACGGAAAAATTGAAAATAAAAAATTACTTTTTATAGAGAAAGACGAAATCATCTGCTGGCGACGACGATGTTTGAGGGCAGTTAGACAGTTAAGTGAAAACAGGAATATCTATTATATGGACGACACTTGGTTAAATGACGGATATACTGTTGGTAAAATATGGTAGGATAAACATATAAAAAGCGCGAGGCAAGCTTTCATGGAAGGATGGTCCACTGGAATAAGAGCACCCTCGGGAAAAGGTAAAAGATTAACAAAACGGACTGGAGACTATCATGAAGACATGAACAGTGGCGCAACGACAATAAGTTCGGGGGAGGGGGGCTGAAATAAAAAATATCGCCGCAGACGAAACTTTTTTGTGTGCCACGCCCTTTTTTTAATGATGGTGCTTATTGTTGTCCACCCTGCTTAATGGGTTTTGTCATTGCAAATTTACATTTTATTACTCTCTGGCATTAAGCAACAGAGGTTAAGATATAATTATTATTGTTATTAAGTGCTAGAATAGAATCAACGTTAATTAACCCGAAAAAAAATTTGAAAAAGCTAATTTGTAAAAACATAATAGTATATTAAAGTACAAGTTTTATGAAGCTCTGTTGCCCTGAAATTAAAACTGTCTGTACGAATGTGGATTTTTGCCTTTTAATCATACCAGTTGTCACAAATGTTGATTCATCAGTCCACAGTACTTTTCTTAAGAGATTATTATCTATGTTTATATGCTGTAACATTAGCTGACAAAAAGTTACCCGATCTGCTCTTTGCCTTGGGCTTAGTTTGGTTGTAGGTCTTATTTTATAGGGCTTAAAGCAATTTAATTGTTTTGAGTGTTTTTTGAATTTTTCCGTAAGATGTATTGGCAATGTTTTCTTGAGTTTCTCGTAAGTTTCTTGAAATATTTCTTATGGGCACATGTTGATTTTCTTGCACTGAGAGTAGAATGTTCAATTCGCTATTTTCATTCGTAGCACTTACTTTCTTCTTTCTATGTAAACTTGACGTCTCTTGGAATTTTCTATATATCATTTTAAATGTTCTTTAAATTGGTAGATGCATCCCTGGATTTTCTCGCCTCATTTCTTTTATAGCAGCACGAGCATTATTATTGTTTTTTATATAATAAGTTGAAATATTTTGTTTTTCTATCTCGGAATAGGGCATACTATCGACAAACAGAAATTAACTTACTTACAACAGCATATATTATGTCAATACTCATTAATAAACATAGCAGAATTGACATTTATCATTTTTATTTTCTATGCATGGCCAACTATTTAAATCGGTAGATATTGAGTTTATATCCAAATATTGGGGTAACTATTGGATTTAGGTATAGGGTAGGTATATTTAACAAAAATTATTTAGAAATGTTAGTATAATCTAAAAATGTATTTTAAACAGGCTGTTCCAATTTAAAAAAATTAAACTTTTTGTTTTTCCCTGTGTACCATCGAATTTAATTACCTCTTTTATACCGGAGGAGATAATAGTTCAAGTCACCCACGCGGCTGTATTTTTATTTTTTTTAATTATATCAAATAAAAAAATTACAGAGGGGGTAGATTATACGCGATCACCCGGTACAATACAACAACTTAATTTTTAAAATTTAGTCATCATGTTTCGAGTAGTCTGATGAACTATCGTCGTTGGGGTGCAGAGAAATAATAAGGGGCTCTACAGTGTTTTCTAGCATGTCGTCAGCTTTCTACATTCTTTCTTCTGTTTCAATCGCATGTTAGACGCACTTACTCCATTTTTCACAATCCACTGTCTTTATTCCCTCTTGCAAGAGGTTTCCAACGTCTCTCATTTTATAAGTGAGGTTATGCCTTGCTGAAAACCCTTTTACTTGCGCCCACACCAATTCTATATTCGGATAATCGTATTTTATGCAATCATGTACATTTAAAATAATACCTTTTTCACTCACTGATGGTGGAGAATTATTGGAACATCTTTTTGTTGGTGTGAATGTCGCCATTTTATTACTAATCTTATAATACTGTGAACACTATATACGGCTTAACAGCAAATACTGTTGCGTTAAACTAAACAAATATACTTATTAAGGTCATAATATACACACACGATATATGAAGTTTATTTCAAATTGCCACCTATTTATATGATCCAGCCAAAGAGGCCAGAGCCAAACTCGGTACCTGTTAAACGCAAAACGTAACTTTATAATCTACTATCTATCTAATCCCTACACAATATTTCGATTTTGACACTTCAATCCAGAAAACATACCTTTCCTAATCCTCTTAGGCAATTACTTGAAATTTTAATATTACAAACAATACTATTTTATCTTAATACCCGTTAACCTAATTCTCTAAAATTTTCGGTTAGTTATCATAAATAATTTATAGTCAAGTCATAGTCAAATATACTTTATTGTCTGAGAAAACAACATTTCTATTGACAAAGCGATCTAGCAAACTAATCTACACATCTATCCAGTCAACTTAAAATAAACAACAAAACAATATCAATAACATTCTTTATAAGTAAAACACCTTCAAACATTTACATATAAATAAAGTAAAATAAAAGTAAAGTAGATTTATACAAATGTCAAGACTGCAAGACCTGCATTTGTCAAAAACAATTAAATTTTAAAACAAATTTACAAATAACAATAGTGAGTCAAGCACGCAAACAAGAGACGAAAGAAAATAAACTCCACAATCAAAAAACATCACCGTAATATTCCTCCAAACTGCAATAGGTCCTTTGTATTAAGATGTTTTTAACACTACAACAAAGTTTACCTGCGCCTATGGCCGACACCGAAATTGAGCCGAACTGGACGGAATTTCCCATTTTATTACTCTACACCTTTCTAAAATACTATAGTTGTCTACATGGGACCCAAGATATTTAACCTATTATCTGTTGATATACATAATATACAAATATATAAAGTTTTTAGTAAAGAGTGTGTTCAATACATATTTAACAATTTTCAATTGATATTTTGAAGCCTATTTTAAATTTTAAATTCTTGGATTTAAAAGGTTTTGGAATTCGTATGGCGTACTCACAGAACTATTCAAATATCTAATTTACTGCTTACCCTAAAAATATGCAAAACCTTCTATCATACAGAAAAATCACTGCTCCATATTTTACCACAAATGATTTTTTTCGTATTTGCAATAGTTTTTAAGATATCGCGATGCAAAGAAAATTAATTGAGAAATAATAACTTGATCAAATTAACTGATACTTCGTGGAGATCCATAATTTATTACGGGTAAACAGTAAAACTCCTGTTCTTCTGTTTACCTGCAATGAAAAATAATTAAATTTTAGTCCCAGTGAAACCGAGAAAAATGCATTTTTGTATTAGATATTCCATAACGGCCTGTCCTTATCCTAATTTTCATAAATCAATAGAAAATATAATTTGTATAGAAAGCATTGCTATTTTCTACTGAGTGGTGCGTAATGAATGGCACTACTTCGTGGTCCAACTAGCTAAAAAAATTTGATTTGAGCTCTTAGGGACCAACGATTATTTTACGATAAACAGATATAGAAACTACAGGACACCCTCTATTAATAGCAGAGATTAAACTTTTTTAGATCTAAAGTGCCCACGAGCTTAAGAAATAAGCAGCTTTTTCATCCGCGAGCACTCTACATTATAATCAATCTAATTTTTCCTTATATTTACTAACACGACGTTACGTTTGGTAACTATGAACAAGCGCGAACGACATCTTTTCGGTGGAGGATGAACAAAGAACAGAACTAGCTTAACTCCAAAAATTGAATTTTACAGGAAAAGGTTTTTTTAACATTGAAAATGTTTATATTATCGCACGGGCACGTAAGTATGGGTACCAAATTCGAAATTCTTGTGTTGCATTTGTCCCTGACGTCACACCGCATTAAAATGATCGGGATCAGACCAAGTCGGGAGTAAACGTATGGTTTCGCTGGAGCACTCAGCGGATGCGGTTGGCGTTCGCGATCGAGCGTAGAGCGGAGCAATCGGCCGTCGTCGCAGGGTGGTTTGGCTGGAGCAGCGCGCTTCAGATCATATTCGTATTTTGTAGTGCAAGCGCTTATGTATGATTTATAATGAACGCCGATAACATTAGTTGCATGCTGTTGTTGGAGGAAGAAGATGAAGAGGAGATGTTAGCCCAAATTCCTCCATTTCGACAAGCGTCATATTAACACTTGAATTTATACTATACCATATTTAAATAAGAGCTGCAGCATGCCAAATAAACAAATCAATTTGGATAAAACGTCAAAGTATCAAAACATTTTAAAATTGTATCAGTAGTTGGTATATCCGGAAAAAATATCAAAATTAGAAAAAAGTCAGTGGCGTACATTTTTTGTCAATAATATCTGTTGAAGTGTTTCCCGGGACGCCACTGGACTTAATAAATTTAATCTAGTTAGGGCTAATTAAGCCTCTTATCATTATGAATGACGGTACCAAATTGCAATAAAATCGGGAAAAGGATATTTACAAAAATAATAAAAAAAACGATTTTTTTAAAAATTTTACGCACCCTGTACATCAAAAACGGGGAAACTCCGGACACATGTTCAGGTTAGTACTTCTGAAACACCCTGTATATATTCAAATACAACGGTCAAAGACACACATATTTATATCAAAAGATTGACAACAAACAATAACACCAAAGGATACAATGCAATAATGCGAAAATCACCGGTAAACTAATTACAACCCTGTCGCCCAGGGTCTTTTAGTTTTATTGCCGCTTGACCAATCGAAATAGAGTTACGGTTGTCATTAAGTACTGATCAATGTGTCCTTCGTATGCATAATGTTGGATTTGAATATGGTATAGGGTAGACTGGGGCAAGTGTAAAACTGGGGTAAGTGGAAAATCAGAGCGCCAATCAGGCAATATTGAAAGTTTACTTGTCTGTGTGGTCCGAGGCAACTAACTATACATTAGCGCTGTTGAATTATCCACTCTCGGCGAGTTACCAGGTGTTTTTTTCTTTCTGAGTAGTCATTTGTAACATAATCTCCGAATCGGTCCGTTGAATAGTGTGTGATATCTCCATAAAAAATTGGTCAAAGGTAAAAACTTATAATATACTTTTAGTTTTATTGCATTTTCTTATGTTTAGTCAATTGTTGTAGCTTTAAAATCCTATATACCGACCAAATCTAAAAGCGGTTTTTACTCACGAACAGGTTTGCACTTCCCCCATAAAAAACATAATGTGGGGCATGTGTGAAAGTTGTAATGGGGCAAGTGTAAAGGTTAGTTTACACTTACCCCATTTTCCTGGGAATGCTAAAGTTCGTTGGCACTGACACTTAAAGCTTTCATTCATTACAGAGAGTTGGCGTCATGGTACGAAATTATAAAAGAAAGTCCGATAGGGCTGCCTATGGGGAGGGGCAATTAAATGCTGGAGTAAATGCCGTCAATCAAGGTCAATTAACCATGTCGATGGCTAGTACCGAATTCAGAATCCCATACATTACAATCTTCCGTGGAGTAACTGGCCGCCGTGGCGAAAAAAGCAAGACACAGGGCCGACCTCCAATACTTTCTTGGCAAGATGACTTGGTAACTTTAAATAATATTTCCAATCCTTTTAAGAACAATATGCCAGGCATAGACTGGCTAATAAAGTTTAAACAACGGCACTTTTTGAGTATGAAAAAAACCACGAAGCTTAGAGTACTGCAGAAAGAAATCTACGGACCCATTCATAATAGACCAATATTTTGTTTTATTGGAAAAGGCTATATTGGAGTTGGGTTTTCAGGATCGTCCTGAATGGATTTACAATTTAGATGAGACTTCACTGTGTAGAGATCCTTCTCGTCTTAAAATTATTGGCGCGAAAGGCAAACCCTCTTCAAGAATTATTGCTGGATCGGGCAGAGAATATATAACCGTCCTGAGCAAGTGCTAGTGGTAGAAAATTGCCACCATTGATAATATTTAAAGGCAATAATGTATGGAGTTCCTGGAATTCAGAAAGAAATGAAGACTTCTTCAAAGACACCGTATATGCAGCCAGCGCTAATGGATGGATGACCTCCGAAATATTTAGAAATTACTTTCTAAATACTTTTATTCCTTTGGCTCATGATCAGGCACCAATTATTGTTATATATGATGGGCATGTCTCGCATGTGGATTGCTTAATAATTCAAGCCGCAAGAGAAGAAAATATTCATATACTTAAACTGCCAGCCCATACAAGTCATTTACTTCAACCTCTCGATTTGAGTGTGTTTAGATCCTTTAAGGCAATATGGGAGAGGGAAGTAATAACATGGCAAAGACGTCATCAGGGACAACGACTACCAAAAAGGGAATTCGCCACATTGCTAGTGAAAACCTGGGCTGAAGTAGATTCCGGAATCATAAAAACAGGATTCAGAAAGGGTGGTATTGTTCCATTTAATACACATGTTATTCCTAAAGAGAAGTACCCCAGTAGCAAGCTGTCGTCATTTTGACGTCGCAACAAGGTGATTTTTCGTCACTAAGGTCAGGCCACCAATACCTGACGTCAATATGACGTTACTTTATCGACGTCCAAGAAACGTCATCTAACTGACGAAACCTGGACGTCATTAGTAGGTAGATTTTGTGTCCAATATAAAAGTGACAAATCCGACCCAGGCATGGATTTGTATATAACAATTGCTTAGTATAATATGAATGTAGTATATAGTTTTAAAATATTTCCACTACAATATAGGTATATCGACAAAAACATAATTATATTTACATTAGTCGAATACATTGATTTTTATGTAAACGGATATTTTCGATTTTTTATTTCTTGATATTCGCATTTAACATTTATTTTAACTTGCTATTTTTAAAATATATCATTGTTTTGACAATTATTCAAAAATGGCGCCTTTTGTCGGTTCCGTTGGTAACACGATACGTGGTTGGTAACAAAGAACGCATCGTGGGCCATCGGGAGTGGTCGTAAGTCGTAAATGATTGGCCGTCCCGCGACTCCCGCCATGCATCAGTCCGCGTCCTCTCGAGTTAACCTCAAAGGAATTTTTTTGTTTTTTATGTTTCGTGGTGTAAATCTCTTCATAAACTCTGATTTAAATTATTTTAATTTGTGGTCGCCATTATTGCTTTTATTATTAAACATGCTTGCTGTTCTGGAATTTAGTGAGAGTGCTGGAGGTGGACTGGCGGTTGTTCACGAAGAATGGTTTACACCCCGAAAAACGGAAATCTTATGGCCTCCTTTAAAGGACGTAGTTTTGTTTAATAAACTTTTAAAGAAAGGCCAACCACCAGACGATACTTGGGAACTATACGGTGTCGTAAGAACGTTTTATAAATCCGGTATGTACCTACCTATTTTACTCAATGCTGTATGAAACCAATCTTGCTCACCTACCCTTTTTTCACGATGTGGATAACTCTCAATTTTTGATAACATGCTATTTTTTAATTACTAGGGATATTACACAATAAATTTTTAAATATTTCAGTTAGGAACTTTATAGGGGGTTGTTTGTTCACTTTGAGAAAAAGGGTTATATTTTGAATGATTAGTTCATAACCTTGCATACTTATTTTACTGTTTTTTATACCGAGGTACCTACCTACAGCCATGGTTTTTAAAGAACAGATTTACGTTTCCTAATAATTGTCCATGCAATTTAATACAAAACTAGTTTTTTGGAAAAGCATTGTTCATTAAACTGGACTCAAACTGTTATAGAATATACCGAGGAACACTTACTTAATGATCTTTTTAGATGACCTTGATAAAGCTTGGGAGAAATTGAAACAGGCCGAGTTCACCAGCGATATAAGTTCTGAACCAGAGGAGGGGCTAATTAAAAAAAAAGAGGAAAATTACTAGAATTCCATCAGAAAATAGTTATGATCATTGGGTATGTTATTCACTTATACACACACTTTGTTAAAAGCCATAGAGGTAATGTTAGTTTTCGTTTAAAGTTGTGTGTTATACCTAGTATAATTTTTTAAGTTTGAAATATTAATTATTTTGAAAGTATGTACATACTTATACCTTAATAATAAATGGTTGTGTTAATCGTATAAGAGGTTTTATTTAAGGTGCAACATTCCACCATTATATCACGTCATATTTACGTAGCAAATTTGGGCTTTGTGACGTCCTTTTTTACCGTCAATATCACGTCAGAATACCGACGTCATTGGGCTGTCACTTAGGCCCGTCACTGTTACGTCATTACTACGTCACATCTAAGGTAATTGTGACGTAACGGATGCCGTAAAACATACGTCAATATGACGACAGGTTGCTACTGGGGTATGACATCGATGCCCTAAAAAGATGGGAGGAACACTTGAAAAATCAAGGGTCTGTAACAGATTTACAACCGAGGCCAGGACGCATTGATATCTATTGAAAGGAATGCTGTGGCACCGAATGTAACAGAAAAAACCGCTACTTTCGAACAGTCAATGTTAAAAACAGTAAAGCCTTCTACATCTGGCGCCTCACTTAAAAGGAAACTAGCATCTAATGCAGAATTACTTACAGCTCATTCATCAGCATCTAATAGTGCCATCTCAAAGTAATTGTCAGCTCTGATCAAAATGAACAAAATATACTCAATAATCATCAGGATCCTATAACTGAAGCTGTATTACCAGCTACAACCGAAAATCGGCAAGAGAAAAAGAGAAGTTTTGATGATCTACTACTTGATTCGCTCCGACAGACCTTCTTCTAATCCAAGGAAACGAAAGCGCTTAATTCAAGGTGGCCAAACCATTGCAGGTACTATCGCAAAGTAAAAACTCTCTACAAGTTTATCTACTATACCTATCTAAACCAGCTATAAAAATTGACCGAAAGAGTAAACAAAGTCGGCCAAGTCCGTATCAACTTGAATCCAGCTCCAGTGAATCAGATAATGAAAGTGTACCTTTTATGAAATCGGATCAAAGTTTCACTTTAGAATTGCATTGCGAAGATCAGATTCCTGAAATAAACAAAGACAATATTTCCATTGGAGACTGGGTACTGGTTAAATACACATTACCAAAAGCAAACAAACATTTCATTGGCCAGGTAAATACTGTTGACAACGGCTTTGAAATAAAGTTTACTAGAAAATTAAAAGACAATCTTTTATGGCCACTCACCAATGATGTCAATGTAGTACAGCTAGACGATATAGTGACTCGTTTACCTGAACCGGTAGTAACACGCCGAGGAGGTTTTTATTTTAATGTGAAATTTGCGGGATACAATATTTAACAAGTTCCATAAAATTATTCAAATTTTTAAACTTTAAGTTTCTTTTCTGTTTTAGTTTCTCCTTGGGAATAATTCCTACTGTTTTAGAGATTAAAGCCAAACATTGGGTTTTGAACGGATAAATACGTTTATAAAAATATTATTCTTGTTATATATTTATATTTATTTTTGACTGTTATTTTGGATTACTTATTATTTTTCAGAATAAATAATCAAAAAAAATATAATCATTTAAATCTCAAGATCTCAAAAATAATTCATGTGTGCCCTATGCAGTATGAAAAGTAAACATATTAAACTATTACTTTCTTACAAAGACATTTTTATAAATATTGTATATTTAAAGTAGGAAGGAAATAAACTTGAACTATTAAAAAGGGCTTCGCACTTGCCCAGGCTACCCTAATTAAAACTGTAATGTAATGCTGAAAAATAAACAAAATGGTTTTGTACACTTTACCGTTTTTCCCTACAGTTGCTGCCACTTTTTTTCATGCATTTTCTTTCATTACAACATTTTTGTAAATTTCGTTCTCGTAGTTATATAAAGGGGACTACTTTTGCACCTCCTCTATCAAACACTCGTCAGCAATTGCCGAGAACGGTGGCATTCTGCTGAACGATCGGTGCTGGACTGGTCTCCAGCGAAACCATACCTTAGAGGCGCATTAGAGTTTATAACCTTTATTTTACTATTTTTTATATTATGAATCAATAAAACTTATATCAACTACCTAAATATTACATTCAAATCTATGAGTTTTCGCAGATCTCAAATCTCACAATAGTCACAAGCGTTGCACTCTGCTTCGGCATTTTCAATGTCTTCCCCGGTTGCTGCTTTGTAAAGGACTGTAAATTTTTTTAAATTTTTGTTATATAGTTTCATATTATGGATTTACAAACCAAATTATTCACTTTGTAGCAAGTGTGTTTCTATTATAGTTTACCGTAGGATTATAAATTCAGGATATTCTGGAAGAAACGGGACATATCATAGTTTGTCTCATGCAATATGTGATATAGGATAGTTCCGCATCTAAATAGGATACCTATGCAAATATTATAAGGAACATAGGATAATTCTGCATCCAAATAGGATACATAGTACCTATGATAAGGGACGATAGGATAGTTCGACAGTTACTAAAGTAAACCCAGTAAATTTTACATTAAGCATATTGGTATAGTATGCTTCATTATAATGAAACTAACACATCTCTTTAAACATATTGGTTTATTTCAATTCAAGTGACAATACCAATTTATAACAAAAAAAAATACCACTGTGGCGAGCACTGTGGTAAATAACAATATTGACGTATATTCAAATAACAGGTTAATCAAATACATAGGTACTAATAATGAATGAAAACATTTACAGCTAAATAAAACTATGAACAACTAGTCAGAATCTGAATTTTTTCCTCCCTGAGTTGTACAGGGTCTTCCAACGAGGACTGAACAGGGGCTCATTTTTGAGCTTCCTTGTATTTAAAGAAAAATCCAAAATAGCCAATCGATGTACTTTTTCCTGCAGAATTCAAAAATGAAACCAAAAATTTATTTGAACCAGAAACAAAAGAGTTACGCTATGGATAAGGTGTTTTTTAAATGAAACATAGCTTTTTTTATACGATTTTTGGAACGATTGATTTTTTTTTTGTCCGTTCTGATTAAAATATTTAATATTGTGACAGCTATTTTTATTAAATTTTAATGTTTTATCCAGTATAATTTAACTTTAAACCTGTTTGAAACATACACTAGGTAATAAAGGTATAATCACCTTTGAATCCTTCAAAGTCAAAAAATTTGACAAATTTACTATAATATTGCCGAAATGAAATATTCATTAGATGAGAGATTGCAGATTGTTATCTTGTTCTACAAATGCCAAGAAAATGCAAGAGAAGCAAGGAGAAGATTTATTGCAAATTTTCACAGAAATATATCCGTCAATACTATTCTAAGGATAAAGAACCTATTTGAGGAAAATAAAACATTACATGACAGAAAAAGAAATCCAGAAAGGAATAGAAATCGAGACCGTGCCATTGTGAATTATTTTCGACTGAATCCAACCAAATCAATTTCGGACGCAGTTCGGGACGTTCAATACGGCGGCGGTGTAAGACGCAGAAGAGTTACCCAAGGAACTGTTCACAGGACTTTAAGAAATCATAAATTTAAGTCTTATCATATCCTTCCACTTCAACATCTAACACCGGCACAAAAAGAACTTCGCTTCCCATTTGTTTCCCAAATTGTGATTCGGAAAGAAAACGAAGACCCTAATTTATTCAGAAATATCTTATGGACTGACGAAGCCACATTCACAACATCGGGGGCTTTCAATAGACATAATAATCATCACTGGGCCGTTGGAAATCTAAGAAAATTTCAGACAATTAAATTTCAAGGAACGACTTCAATCCATGTTTGGTGTGGCATAAAAAATAATAGAATTTTGGGACCAATATTTTTTAACGGGACTTTAAATGGACAGAGATACTACGAGTTCTTAGAAAACGAAATTGAGAACTTTTTGGAAGATTTACCATTGGAAGAATATCAAAATTTAATTTGGCAACATGATGGGGCCCCTCCGCATGCCGTGCGTGAGGTTACTCAATATTTAAACGGACGCCATGAAGAATGGATTGGTAGAAATGGAACCTATGCTTGGCCACCCAATAATCCCGATTTGTCAATATTAGACACATTTCTTTGGGGCCATTTAAAGAACGTGGTATACAAGCAGCGAAACCCCGATATTGAAGAGATCATGCAGAAAATTGTGAATGAAATAAATCGCCTTAACCAGGAAAATCACAGTATAACAGCAAGTTTGGAAAGGCTACAAAGAGGTTATCGCACATGTTTCGAGAACAACGGAGGTCACATTGAACAATTAAATTATTAATGTTTTTTTTTTTTTAATTAGTATAGAGTTGGATTTCTTTTTCTGTCATGTAATGTTTAATTTTCCTCAAATAGGCTCTTTATCCTTAGAATAGTATTGACGGATATATTTCTGTGAAAATTTGCAATAAATCTTCTCCTTGCTTCTCTTGCATTTTCTTGGCATTTGTAGAACAAGATAACAATCTGCAATCTCTCATCTAATGAATATTTCATTTCGGCAATATTATAGTAAATTTGTCAAATTTTTTGACTTTGAAGGATTCAAAGGTGATTATACCTTTATTACCTAGTGTATGTTTCAAACAGGTTAAAGTTAAATTATACTGGATAAAACATTAAAATTTAATAAAAATAGCTGTCATAATATTAAATATTTTAATCAGAACGGGCAAAAAAAAATCACTCGTTCCAAAGATCGTATAAAAAAAGCTATGTTCCATTTAAAAAACACCTTATCCATAGCGTAACTCTTTTGTTTCTGGTTCAAATAAATTTTTGGTTTCATTTTTGAATTCTGCAGGAAAAAGTACATCGATTGGCTATTTTGGATTTTTCTTTAAATACAAGGAAGCTCAAAAATGGGCCCCTGTTCAGTCCTCGTTGGAAGACCCTGTACAAGCAAGGTTTTGGAGAAATTCATGATATTGCGGCATAATGACTTTTTTATAACACAAGAACTTTAAATGATCACATTTTTTTTTGTGATCGATACCTATTTTGCCTGAATAATGATTAATTCAATACTTTCTAAATCTACAACTCTTGATTTTCTGCCTTTTTAACCCTTTCATTGGATAGTTTACAATTTTGTGCATTGGTTTCATCTTTTTCCCAGTTAATAGTTATCGATGCTTGCAAATGCTTTAAATCAAAAACAACACCCTGCAAAATTTCCACAACCTTGTATACTGATTTCTCTTTGCAGCTCGAACCAACGTATACCACTGATCTGGGGTATAAATAGGGATATATCTTGCAGCCCCTTCAATAACGCTGTGCATTGAATCCCCTTCTGTTTGTGTATATCCGCGTTCCAGAAATTGATGACGTATTACGATTTGGTGTCAGAGAAAAATGAGAACTCTTTAACACCCTTTTATACATGTTAATTTACAAAAAGTATAATGCAACTTCCAATTTCTGAAGAACTCCTTTTGGCTCAACACTCATGCCACATTGTTACGGTTTTATTTTGCCAAGTTTTAAATGAGTAAATAAATATATTTACACTTACCAATCTTGCTTCTAAATCTTTGCATGGTAAATAAAACTAGATTTAGTGTACTATAGCGTTCTTTATTTTGAGCTTGACAACTACTATTCCTATCTATTTCATATTTTGTACCTCCTGTACTCTGCGATGTTCAGGATCTGTAGATTTCCCTGGTTCACCTAAAAATATAGGACAGGTATTAGTTAAGCTTAGTGTCGAGGCAGTTTTAAGGTCGTTCTTAAGGAAATATTAAACCATAATATTAGTGATATCTTGTGGCTCACCTGCTGGCCTTTTAGGCACAATCATGGATAATTTGTTGTAACCTCTGGTTAGCTTTGTCTAGGTGATCCCCTAAGGAGCCATCACTGCAGGATTTCTCGGTCATTGTGCCATACATTGAGCTCTAGGACGAAGTAGCAGCAAATCTACAATAAAAGGTTTATGGTTAATTGGAACAAGGACTTTTATTATCAATAATTCTTTCATAAATAAGCTAGTTTAGTACAGAAATTGTGAGAAGAGCCCTGCCAAGCCTGACTTCGTGGGTATCATAAATCTTTGTTTATTTTGGTTTCGGGTTAGAAAATTGTCACATGTCATTCTTGACAAAATGGAAATAAAATTCCCTAAACCACTGACGCCGAGATTTGCCGCCTTTTTGACGACGAAATTCAGTTGGAAAAAAGCCTTGTGCAGTGCTGCAACTAAAAGGCATGTTGAAGCAGTCTTGCTGATTTTTTTCCTTCAATTCTGAGTCCTATAATTAAACAGTTAGTGGCAAATAGTTTTGCACTAATGGTCTACCGAGGCTGATATATGTTTAATTGGAAATAGGATAATCAGAATATGCTGATATAAGTTTCCTCTAGGAGGCCACACAACATCTCCGGTGAGTCTTTTATATTATTTCCTGGGTTTCTCTATCAGTTTCTTAGTTACTAAATACCTACATAAATAGCTACATACCTTACTAAGACTAGGTTTTCTTGCAGGTCTAATAATCATCCTCATCATCCTCGTTATTATTCTTTTTGCTTTTACTTCTACTTCTTCTACCTTACTGCTCCCTCGTTCTCTCTGCTGTTCACCTTGATCTGGAGGCCCAGCCTGAGCTTGTGCACGATTGTACTGCTGACTCAGTAGCCTGCAATCCTGGGCCAAACAAGCAACTCTAAACCACCCGTACACCGGAGTCCCAGAGGCAAATGAGTCCAGTAGCCACTATAGAAGCCTTCAACCAGGTTTGATATGTCAGTGACGTCCCTGTGTTAGTAATTTAAAGTAAAAGCCAGTCCAAGGCTACAGAGTTTTGGAACGTAGACTACCCTCTTTTGATCGGTACTATAGACATTAAAATATTGTTTTCCTATTACCACCTTATTTAAGTAATAAGTGATAACTAAGTATGCACACTCACGCACTATAACGGGTTCATTGTAGATAGTTAAATTTTATTCACTGTAAGCAGTAGTAACTGTAAGCTGAAGGTACAGCAGGCCTGTTTGCGTTCGGTGAACTGCATATTTCATTGTTAAGTCACTTAATAGACAACACTCCACGATGTGTAGCACGAACAACACTTTATAGGTAATATAAGTTAAGTTAAAACACGGAAAATATAAGAATAAAGTTCTAAAATGCAGACACATTCTAGAAAACGTAATTAACCTAACTTTTCCTTCTTATTTTACTTGAACTTTCAAAAACAACGTTCGGCACATAGGGATGTGCTATATATGAAAAGTCGCCCCAAATTTAGTTTGGCTCAACCATCAATAAGTATAGAATATCATAAATATTATAAGTATTTGCCTTCGGTTCCCTTTGTTTTGTCCTAATCAATAGTGTGCGTTTAGGTTATTAATTTGCTTTAAGTGTTTTATTTGGATTAGCCCCAATATTCAAGTTATTTAATTATTAAATACGCCGTCATATTCGGAAGTAAACTTTATTGGTTGGTGTCTTTTTTTTCGCCTATTTAGCGTACCTAATGTTTCCTGTTTTATAGTGTCATCAAGCACTGTCTTAACAAATAGGGCCCCAAAACAGGTGGCGCTTTTAGAATTACCCACACCACTCACCGACTGCAGTGAGCTAGTCGTCGGTTTTTGCCCTATAAGGCAGTGGCTTTTCTTTGGATTAAGGCTACCACTTTTGTTGTGCAACTTCCCCCCTGTTTAAAATAGAAAAACGTAGCAACATGTAACAAACACCATTATTATTACCCAAATTATAAATAGAGAAATTATAGGTCTGTAGTTTCAATTTATAATAAGCTAATCCATCATCAGACTTTGAAACAGGAAGGGCTTTCTGGAGGTCAAATGCTGCTGCCAAAAAGTGTGAATTTTCAATAGCTTCTTTCTTATCCGTTTCCTTAACTTTTCTTCCTTTTAACCTGTTTTCTCTGTATAACTGGTATTCTTCTTCCAGCTTCAATTTCTGTTTAGCTGTTCAGTAGTCATAACAGTGACAGATATCGCAAATATCTTTTTTTGGTGTGGAAAACGAAATATTGGACTCTTCAGTAAAAATGGTGCGATACATACTTTCTGTGGCAATGTCTTTGATGTTATTATCTTTGCAATATTCTACGTATAAGGCAAACATCCTGGATACGTTCAGAGTTAATGGTAAATACTTACGGGTCGTATTTGACCTGTAACAATGGCTGTCTATACATTCGAAAGCATTTATATGATCCCTAACACGTTGCTTCACAGCTTCGTCAATTTGCGAGTTATTGCTTTTCCTCTTCTGTCAGTAGTTACAACACCAGAGGCTCCAATTTGTTTATTGCAGTCTTGACAACTTGGCTACTTATACAAAGCGTGTTCAGAAAAAATATCTGACAGACTGGAATCTTTTTTCCTTGTGTGGTCAAATAATAGAAATTGGTATAGGTACGTCTGCTTCTTTATTCAGGTAAAGATTCATCCGCATCATTATCTGGGTACAAAGATTCCTTTTCTTACCTCATTCTTGTCTTAACTTTCACTTCAACATGCCGTAAAATGAAGTCTCTCTGTCTGTTAATGTCAGCCCAACACCCATATTCCTTAAAAATTTCTTCTCGCTCATTCTGACTTATCCGATCTACACATTCATTTTTTCAATTTTGACACGGCTGTTTGTGCAAATTTACTAAGTAATAAAAGCTATGGACCTACAATACTTATTGATAACACCACCAAAACACACAAATATATTACATATTATCTGGACAATCTCTAAAGAAATCTCCCACAGACACCGCGGCAACGTCGCAATCTTCGGCGCCGACGGAAACGAGGCTGGAATTATAATTTCTCCCCCGAGCAGAGGGAAGACACAAGCTATACTCCCTCAGACTCGTAATAAGTTAGCAATATTTAACCGAAAAAGACTCCTATGTTGTTTAGTTTTTATACAATGTGTTAATTTGTATGCTTGACAATAAAAAGTGTGAATAAACCCACCATTTCTGGTCCATCGAGCCAAATTTAAGAACCAAACGAGACTTTCGAAGGTTAAGCCGCCATTTTTGCATCGGCAGAGGCGAAGCAATCAAACTTTCAAGCCACGAAAACATAATACGAGTAAGGTCATTCCAGTATTTTTTCCTTTTCATTCTTTATCCTATCTCGATTTCTGTTATACCGCGTGTTACGGGTTTTATGGTAAAAAGTAGATATCGTCGCACTAAGATGCAAATTGCCCAAGTCCATTTTTAGTCAAAACGTAGGTAATGGTGCCATCTGTTGAAAGACGACAAAACACATAATCTGGCAGCGACGTATGTCAAATTTTAATATTTTACGCGCCATAAATTCATTCAACGAATTTTGCCGAAGTCCACATGATTTAAAAATAAACACGCATTTTGCTTAAGTCCCATATTTGTATTTAAACCGTTGCACTATAGACAACGTGCTCGATTTTAGTGTATTGTTTTAATAAAAAAGGTAAGTGCAACACTTTTGTAGTATCGAAATAGTATAAAATGAACTCTTTAACGGTTATAGCATATAATTATATTAAATTTTTACATACTTATTGTTATTTTATAAACTTTTAAAAGTGGCATGGAGTTAGGCAATTTTCTACTTTAATTAATGCAATGATAAATGTACTAAGGCAATCCGCTATTATGTGGATGGTTAGGATTATACTTTGTAAATCTTATGCAAAAATACCATTTAAAAGCAAAAGTTATTGTGCGTACATTTTTGTCATTATTTTTATTTCTTGGAGAATAATTTTGCGTTGAAACCTATACATTTTTAGACTTTTCAAGTAAAAACAAATACAGTTAATACTTTTAAAATTAAATATTTTTAAATAATTTCTTTATTCACAAATTTAAATTTTCTTTTTCAGAATGGATTCACATTCCAGAGCATCAAAAATCTTGTCTCTTGCTGGTGTAAGCTTGGTCAATAAATCTTTAGAATCAAATTCAGTTGTTAATAATTTGAGTTCAATTAACGACAATGGCGGTTTTTCTGAGTAAGAATCCAAATTAAACAACGATGACTTATTGCTTAAAATGGCTGATGACACAGTTGAAAAACTACTGACCATGTGTGAAAATGTAAACGATTCATCCACCGATACGCATGAGCAACTTTCTACGTATCAAGAACAAACTTGCAGTCCAGATCTTAGTGCACAGCGCAATAAAATTTGTAGTTTGCCAGAATTGCCGAATTTGGAAGACAATGATAAATTCAAAGAGCAAATTATGGATTTTGATGATCCAGTTGACAAGACTTATATTTCAGATGAAGATGAACCAATTCCTTCTGGCTCTGAAGAAGGGGATGTAGAACATGGGACTGTTGTGCCTAATGCTGAAGAAGAAGGAAATGACAAAAAAGTCGAACCAAGAACCAGGAGAAAAAGACGTCACATAAAATAAAGTGAATGGAAGAAGAACTCTGAAAAACTAAAAAGGCAATCAGGACAAGGATATTTAGGGAAGCGAAAATAAGAAGGAGCTTGGGACTGCAACATAGCTAAAAAATCTAAGAGTATGGGTGAGAGGTGCAAGTGTGAAGAAAAATCTGGCATGAGCAAGGAAATATCAAACGAGAACAGAGCTAAAGTCTTTGATCATTTTTGGCGGCTTACGTGGGATGAAAAGCAAGTTTATACTACTACAATGATTCACAAAAATTTAACTAAAAGAGCTAGAAATCGAAATCAGGAAAGCCAATCTAACAGAGCGTATTCATACACGTATTATCTTTACAACGGAAGTACCAGAGTAAAAATTTGCAAAACAATGTTCTGCAATACTCTTAATATGCCAAAAAGAACAGTTGGCTATTGGCTTCTTGAGAAGAATGTTGATAGTACCAAAAATAATGATATTATGGTGGAAAATGAAAGTAATGATAATTCTAGGCAAGTAAAAATAAACGAACAAAAAGATGGTTAAAAATTATTTTTAAATACTTTGCCCAAGCTAGAGTCGCATTATTGCCGAAAATCCACTAGTAAATTATATTTAGAGCCAGTTTGGACGTCTAAATTGGCACTCCACAGGTTGTATAAAAACGATTGGTGTACCAAGAATAATCTTTTACCCTTATCTGTTGCATCTTTTTCAAACATGATTGACGACCAGTACATCGCATTGTTTTTACCGAAGAAAGACGAATGCGACAAGTGTGTAGCTTACAAAACAGAAAATCTTAGCATGGAAATGTATGAACTACATCAGGTGAAAAAAGAAGAGGCCCGAAATGAAAAAGACAAAGATAAAATAGCAGACAATTCTAGCGTATACACAATGGATTTGCAGTCGGTATTATTAAGTCCGAAATCAAATGTCTCCTCCCTTTACTATAAGACAAAACTAATAGTCCACAACTTTACATTATTTAATCTTAAAACGACGAGGACGGCTATTGCTACATTTGGCACGAGGGACACGGGGGACTGACGGCTAATATATTTACCTTAATACTGTATAGCTTTTTTAGAAACCATGTTATGCAGGAATCCGAAAGCAAAGTAATTTTATACAGTGACGGTTGTACCTGCCAGAACAGGAACGCATTACTTTCCAGTGCTCTTTTAAATTTATCAAAAGAAATTAAAATCACAATTGAACAGAAGTATCTTGAAAAGGGCCACACGCAGATGGAATGCGTTTCCATGCATTCAAGTATTGAAAGGAAGCTTAGGAAAAAAAATATCAATGTCCCAGCTGACTACATCGAAGTATGCCAATCGGCACGTCTACACCCCAGACCATACGTCGTCGAGTATTTAGACTATTCATTTTTTAAAAATTTCCAGCCAATGCAGGTTATCAGTTCTATAAGACCTGGAAGAATTACAGGTGATGCAACCGTCACGGATATTAGATGCCTGAGATATGATCCAGAAGGTTCCATAATGTTCAAAATTCGTCACTCGGAAGAATGGAAGCCTTTACCATGTCGCCTAAATAAAAATAAAACTGTTTTATTATACGATGCCCTCCCACAGCTTTACGATACACCTATACCAATTTAAAAGGAGAAATTCCAACATCTAATGGATTTAAAAATGTCTCTACATAAAGATTACCATGGGTTTTATGATAGTTTGTCCCATTTAGTCCAATAAACGGAACGCTTAAAAAGGAATTTCAGTTAGAAAGCTGCTTTTTCGGTGGAAGGTACATTTTAATGTTTGACAAGACACTTCAGTTTTATTTTGGGTCCAGTCCTTGCACGAGAGTTAAAAAACCCTTCAATTGGGGTTGAAAATGTACTTTTGGGTTATAACTTTTAAATGAGAAATAATATGAAAAAAGTTTCTCCCAAATTTTGTAGAGCATTAAATTTTACATAAAAAAGATTATTACTACTTTTGTCTAATCTATAAATCTAAAAGCCTTAAAGAGGTTCGCCAATTTCAAAAACAATTTTTGGTCAAGTCTTTAATAAATGGGACCTAAATATCGATATGGCATCACTGTCGCATTTGGAGAATACTTGCAGCGTCTAGTGCAGTATTTATCGGGTTTTTAGATGCCGAATGATTTTTTGCGGGTATAGGGTGCGCAAATAACATTTATCTCTATATTTTAGGTGTATGTGAAATTTGGTTAGTAGATAGCTAATACCTCGGAACAGCACATTGGGTTAGTTTTCCTTTCGAAAAATGGCCAAATGCGTGTCGGACACCGTGCGAAGCCGATTCGGGTTGCTATATTGCATAAATCGATAAGCAGATGAATTTCACTGCACAGTTATTAAGTACTTTATACTAGTTTTCATATAGGCGATACCTATAACTGGGGTGTATAATAAACTGGCACACCATCAATTATTGGCAACCAAAACTTTGCTCTAAAAAAACTGTTTAAAACTGATTTTTTGCTTTACCCTTTTAACCTACAAAAATCGTTTAACCTTAGTATTTTCACAGTTGACTGGCAATGGGCAATATTATTATTTAAGATACACTCCCAATAAAAGTATTATATTATATAAAATAATTAAAAACCATTCAATATTTTTTACTTAGTTTCATACACACCTTTCAGCCTTTCACAGGGTTATCCAAACAATACTTCACAAAAAAGTTTCACTCATAACAACCTCAAAACAGTACTAACATAAGCCGAATTTGAGAGATGAACCAAACAGATTGGTTTTAACTACGATTTTCATATGTGGTTATTCACAATAGATGGTGGGGGTAGTTATAATAACGTCACAGCTCTCGACCATTTGGAATCCGCTCAAATGAATTGGTTTAACCACGAAACACTTAACCTTAGTTCTAGGCAGAGGTTTTGATTTTGAGTTGAAATCTCTCCCTCCATTTGTCGCACATTTTGGTTTACCTACCCCAAAAAAAAAATTGCAATTTGGACCGTTTATGCCGATTTAGAAATGTCAAATTTTATCAACCGCGGTTCGACAACTGCTCCGGAGTAAGGTTAATACCACAAAATTAATGGTGACAACTTTGGCGTAAATCAGCTGATTTATGACGTCACGGAAACATAACCGAGACATCTACCAAGGTCGCTCGAATGTAGTGGTTAATACCAATCTGAAGAATGGTATAAACCAATCTGTTTGGTTCATCGCTCGAATTTGGCTATACTCTAATAAATTAGCGTACTAAAAAACTTTTTTCAGACACCCGTATCGAGTCTCAGCCAGACGATGGGCAGTGTTGCCAAGTTGAAAATTTAATGCGGATGTGAAGTTTCGAAGACGCCGGACCAACCCTCAAAGTACAGATGATTCTAAGGCCACAACTATTAGAGATATCGTAAAAATGATCATAAACGTTTTTACTCAGATTTAAATGCTCTACAACTTTTGTCTAAAACCTTTTTTTCTAGTGTTTGTTGTTTTGAAGCTAGGGGTCAAAGAAATATTTTAAGGTAATTTTCCATCCCTTATGCAACGGTTGAATACAAAATAATACCGAAGTGTCTTTTCAAACATTAAAATGTACCTTCCACCAAAAAAGCAGCTTTCTAACTGAAATTCCTTTTTAAGCGTTCCGTTTATTGGACTAATTTGTAAATATCGAAATTGCTTATTTAGGTACAGGGTCATTCCTCATATATCGACACCCCATCTACAGCAGTTATTTGGCGGGTTGCAAAAAAATTCTAGAGGCAAAAGATTTATGTTTAACTCTATATTTTTAGAATTCACTATCAGAAAAGACAATGGCACATCGGAAATGTAATATTTCTGCATAACTATCATTTTTTTAAATGGAACACCCTGTATATTATTCGATATTTGGGTGGAGCTTTTTTTTCTGATTTCAAAAATATATAGTTTGCCTATGTTTGGTTAAGAGGTTTTTGAGATATTGGGACTAAAAATAAAATAAATAGGGAAGTAGGAAAACCGAATTTATTGATAAATAACGTATTTACAACTGCTCAATATGACCTCCATTTCTATTGATGCACTCTCTATAATCTTCTTCTATTTTATTTATAGCATTAACGATAAACTGACTCTGATTTTCATTTGTATCATTAATGTAAAGCAGAAGTCTTTCTCGCATTTCTTCAATATTTTCACTACGATGTTCATAAACTTTATTTTTTAAAAATCCCCACAAAAATGAATCAAGGGGCGTCAAATCTGGGCTGTTTGGAGGCCATTGAATGGGTCCATTACGGCCAATCCATGTTTCATAATTTTCATTTAAATAGTTCACTACAGGCAAAACGTTGTGTGGTGGGGCTCCATCCTGATGCCAGATAAGTTCTTGGTATTGCCGTAATGGTAAGTTTTCAATAAAATTTTCAACTTCATTTGTCAATATATTAAGGTATCTTTCGCCAGTCAAGTTCCCATCATATATAATTGGGCCGATAATTTTATTATTTAAGATGCCACACCACACATGTAATGATTTTCGGCCTTGAAATTGTATTTCTCTGAATGCATGGGGGTTCTCGGTAGCCCAAAACCGAACGTTTTTTCGATTATAAACGCCTGAAGTAGTGAAGGTGCTTTCATCAGACCACAAAATTTTCCTAAAAAGCATGTTGTCTTCCTCTTTCCGTTGTAACATTTCCTGACAAAACATCATACGGCTATTTTTCTGAGCCTCTGTTAACTTCTGCACAGGCAATATTTTATATGGATGATAACCATTTTTTTTTAATGTCGTTAGAATTTTTTTTGCAGATTTTCCGAAATAATTTTTTGCGTTTTCTGCCGATCTATGTGGGTTTTCTAAAAACAAATATTCTTATTTCTAGACTTGTAATGTAACAACAAACTATCAATCTTACCTACAAAATACAACAAAATGTTTAATTCTTCCTCTTCATTACCATTCACTGTTCGCTTCTTCCTTTTAAGATCTTTTCGTTCCCTGAATCCCCTTTCAATGGTTTTAAAAGTACTTCGCGCTGGTACTGCTCTTAGCGGAAATATTTGCCTATGTTCTGCTCTCGCTGCTGATGCGTTATTATTATTTTTGTAAAATAAACTAAGAATATCACATTTTTCCTCAACCGTGTAAGGCATTTTGACAATGACATGAATGAAAATATTGACAAGCAACAATAAATTCACTTGTTTTTAAAATCTAGACGACGCGACACGGCAATGAATTATGATTCATTGCCAACTATCGTTTTTTTTTATTCAATAACGTTTTAAATACTTTAGGGCTCAATATCTCAAAAACCTCTTAACCAAACATAGGCAAACTATATATTTTTGAAATCAGAAAAAAAAGCTCCACCCAAATATCGAATAATATACAGGGTGTTCCATTTAAAAAAATGATAGTTATGCAGAAATATTACATTTCCGATGTGCCATTGTTTTTTCTGATAGTGAATTCTAAAAATATAGAGTTAAACACAAATATTTTGCCTTTAGAATTTTTTTGCAACCCGTCAAATAACTGCTGTAGATGGGGTGTCGATATATGAGGAATGACCCGTACGTGCTTGTATAATTTTTCAGTTTAATGTACCTATGCATATTGTTTTTGTTGTAAGTAAGCTAACCCGACTTATTTTGTTATACTTAATAAAATTTATATTAATAATGATTTCTTAAAGTGTTTGATTGGATTTCTGAAAAGTGAAAATGACCTAAGTCCAAAAAAAATCAGAAAATAAATAAGCAAATTGCCTTAATCCATTTAACTGTAAAAAAGAATAAGACATTTAACCTTAAAATCGATTATATTGTTGGCAACTAATACATTCACTTTTGAAAAATGCCAAAACATTTAAAGTTTGATCTCTTGTTTTTTGGTAAAGTTTTTTAGCTCCCCTGCAAAATTACTAATTTTGGACTTGGGCAATTTGCATCTTAGTGCGACGATATCGTGTTGCAAAATGACCGAACCTGCAGAATCAGATGCGGGTAAAATAAAATTGTTAATTGGACATAGGGGTACGTTAAAATCAAAAATAACAAAATTCGAAGAACGACTACCTACCCACGTTTGAATCTCAAGGCACTTTTACGCAATTAAAATTACCGTTAGAGAAAATTGAACGCGTATGGGATCAGTTCAAACAGAAATCGAATGTTTGGACAGTTCTAATACACAAATAAAAGAACGCGACTTATTTGAGGATAACATTTTAGAGTGGTTACCAACGCAAATATAATAATAAATGCTTGAGAGGCTACGCCGCAACCGCAGTCTTTGCACTGAGAAAATTCATGCTATTAGATTTTCGAATAGAATTAACTTTAATAGCAGTAATTCGATATGTCAATACACACTATTAGTTGACCTAATTGCTGCTAAAGATCTCGTCTAATAGAGCGTTATGCAGATAATTTTGCTGTCATTATCATAATTTATACTGTAACTATTAGATACTTTAATAGGAATAATATGCTATCACAATAGAAATTCTTTTATTAGATAATCATATTATCCCTATAACTATACCTTATTGTAGGTATTAGAAAAAATATTAATTAAATAATATATAATGCCCATTAGATTGCTGTATAACTCTTATCTAAATTCGGAATAGCCAGAGAGCCGTTTGATTTTTTGAAACCTCCGACCATTGCCGAAAGCGTATGTTTCTCTCCGACCTACCCCGAGTAGCAGGTACTCAAGACGATTTGACGCGATTCAATGCAGTCCGCAGCGATTCTTAGCATCATTTGAATTTCGCTAATCGCGAATCTAGTGTGTGGTTAAAGCTTCTCGGGTTAAAGTGATATCTTGTTATCATAGGAAGAATCCTCCAAAAATAGAAGGTGGGTATTACAACATTTATTCTGTTTCGTAGAATTAATGTATCATATTTTCGCTATACCTAATGCATCATAACTAATAATTGAGATATTCCTTGCCTTTCCTTTACCGCTATGTCGCCATGTTTAACCTTTAAACAGTTGTAACCGCAGCGATGCCCAAAAATTTTAAAATGAAATTAATTATCTGTGGAATTGGTTACCTATATCATTTAAAGAAAACATTTGCTGATTATTTTTTGTGAGATTATCTATGGAGTTACTAAACTTCTATTTCCGTTCCTTTAAATTGGGAAATACTTTTCTCTAAATTTTTAAGAGGCCCTTAAAAAAAATGTCTCGATTTCTGAAATTTCCTGCAAGAAAAGGAATATTTATTTATTTACGTATTCATTTAGCTACTTTTATAGGAATCCCATTATGGCAGAGTATAAGTTTAAACTGATAGAATGGGGTTTGGAGGCATTCATTGAAAAATTTGAAGGTAAGAAATACTTTGTAATCAAGTGAGAGTTCACGTCCACGACACAAAACCCAGCCTAGACAGAATTTATATTTTTAGTTGCCTATAAACATTGAAGTGCCTAGGCAGACCTTAAGAAATCGTGACCTAAGACGACATAAAAGGTGCCTCAATAAATACTACCATGAAATTGATCAAGATTTTAAACAAAAGGTTATTTTTTCACCAGCTTTTTCACTTATATGTCATGTAACACTCGGCAAACTATGAAATTCATATACAGAACTTATAATTTTGATAAATTTCATCCTGGTATTCCGGTTGACTGCTTTGTCATAAGCGTCTAATACGCCATCCATCGTGAAACTACTATTGTTTTGTTTGAAATATTTTATGTTAAGTTATATATTTTGGTTAAAGCTTGTGTTCTCTTTTTTTTTCTTTAATTTCTTTTACTACGTTGTTAACATAATAAATAGGTTTTAACTTTAAGAAGTGTTTTTTTTTTACCTTAAACAACGACAATAAAGTATTAAGGCAATGAAAAAAGCAAATAGGGACTATAAAGTGCATTAATAAGGGCAATAAGAAAAGCAAATAAGGACAATAAAGTACATTAATAAGGGCAATACAGTATATTAATAAAGACTATAAGAAACTTGTATGGTGGTTATTCTTTTTATGAATACTCACAATAAAAATATTGTATAGCCGCTATTAGAAATCTGTATAAAGGTATTGGGACACTTGTGTTATGGCTAGTTGTTTACAATATAGCCGTTATTAGAAGTCTGCATAAAGGCAACAAAATACTTTTATAATGGCTATTTGTTATTCTTAATACCCTATTCGGAAATCTAATAGCCTTTATTAGACAAATGTATACTGACTAATAAAAAACAATATAAAAAATTCTATTAGAAAATCTGATAGTAGCTATTAGATGGTTTCTATTAGACAGAACTTATAACCAGTATTAGACACTTGTATTGGAGCCTATTTTATGCAGAAATCTGAGTAAAGGCTATGCAATTTCTATTAGTGGTTATTAGAAAATTCTCTCAGTGTGGGGACGGCAAACATACCGCAACAAAGTATAAACACGAATATTATGCCTAGTTTACCGGCAATGAATGTACCATTTTTTTCAGGTTTTTATGAAGCATGGACACCTTTCTTTAATATATTTGAGTCTGTCATACATGAAAGGTCCGTTCTAACAAAAGTTCAAAATTTTTATTATTTGCAGTCATACTTTGGCGATGCAGCTCAACAATTGCATTCGTTAGAATTTAACGAACAAAATTATGATGTCGCAATAAATTTACTAAAAGAGTTATAAAAACAAAAGAATTTTAATTGATACTTACTCATTTAAAAAATATTTTTGAGGAACAAGGTGTTCCAAGGGAGTCTAATGTGGCCCTCAGAAAGTTAATTGATTTGACAATATTCAAAAAAATACTCGTGCTTTAAAAAGTTTGGGCAAATCGGTTGATACATGGGACACCATGCTAATATATTTAATCGTGTCTAAATTGGATATTCAAATGCGAAAAGAATGGGAAAGTTCGGCAGCAAAAATCCTAAATCCAAAACTGGATAATTTATTAAATTGCCTAAAAAATAAATGCCACATATTGGAGACGTTACATTCTAAATTATCCAATAAGGTTTATCCCGAAAATAAACATTGGATAAAACCTTTAACAGGCGAGCGAGCTCACGTTCATGTAGCTACGCAAGAAAATGAACCACCGCAGGATCAAGGTAGATCAAATTATAATTTAAAGTACTTATACATTTTGTAAGCAAAATACGCATATAACGTTTAAATGTTGTAAGTTACTCGCATTGTCAATAAATTCTCGGTTGCTGAATTGAGAAAAGCCGGAATTTGCACAAATTGTTTACAAAATGGACTTAAGGTGGATGTTTGTAGCATAGAGCCTTATACCACCTGTGTGAATATTACTGATAACAATTCTCGGAATGGCGAAACGAAAACGGTCGATCAAGCGCAGTTTACACACAACGAAAATAATTCCGAAAATAATCCGTCTATAAGTTCAACTTCTAATTAGTAATTTCCTTATGCAAAACAAAACGCAGATTTTACTAGCAACAGTTAACGTAAAAGTACTTGATAGGGATAATAAACTTGTAAAATGCCGTGCACTTCTTGACTCAGCAAGTCAGTCTAATTTTTATACAAAAGAATTATTGCAGCGTTTAAAACTCCCGGGTAAGAGTATTAACATTCCCATTTCCGGAATTAATCAGACCGCGTGTAGTGTGCAGTATCAAGCACTGACGCAAATCCGCGCTACGTCAGGCGATTACAGTGCAACGTTGCCACTTTTAGTAGTAAATCAGATAACAACGAACCTTCCGCAATATTCGTTTAATTATTCATTTTTAAATACCTATTCCGAGTAATATAAAATTAGCCGATTACTGTTTTAATGTTGCCGGAAATATCGATCTCTTGTTAGGTGTGCAGATTTTTTATGAAGTTTTAAACGACGGACAAATAAAATTAGGGCGTAATCTGCCAGTGTTACAAAATACAAAGTTCGGATGGATTTTAGCAGGTCCTAAGCAATGTAAACAAATGTCTTCGAATAATTTCGAAAATAAATGTTTTCTTGGTACAGACATTTTTTTACATAAACAATTAGAAAAGTTATGGCAGCTCGAAAATATCGATAATTCACACGTGAAACTCTCTAACGAAGAGCTCGAATGCAAAGACCATTTTAGTGAAAATGTACATAAAAATAATAACTGTAAATATGTGGTAAAATTACCCTTAAAGGAATCTCACACAAATTTAGGCGACTCTTTGTTTATAGCAGTTAAGCGTTTTGAAGCGGTTAAAAAACGATTGAGTAAGGTTCCTGAAATTAAGGCGCAGTATGTCAAGTATTTACGCGAATATGAGGAAATGGGACATATGACCCGCTTATCACCAAGTGAAATAATCGACAAACCCTTAAATTATTACATACCTCGCCACGCTATATTTAAAGAAAATAGTGCTACAATATTATACTAAAATGCGTGTGGTATTTGACGCGTCGTGCGCTACTACTACGGGGTTAAGTCTAAACGATGTTATGAAGCTAGGTCCTAAGGTACAAAGCGATCTTTTTGACATTGTTATCCGCATGCGCACTCACGCTATAGTTATAACGGCGGATGTAGAAAAAATGTATCGAATGATCGAAATATGTGAATCGGACCGACCGTTGCAAAGAATTGTCTGGCGCGAGGATCCGGCACAAGAAATTAATCACTTTAATTTAAATACCGTCACGTACGGCGTAAAAAGTTCTAGTTTTTTAGCGACACGACTACTTAATGAAATCGGAAGTAAATGTAAAAATTTGTATCCCGATGTAAGTCGAATAATCATTGAAGATTTTTATATGGATGATTTAATCGCCGGGGCGCAAAACGTAGATGAAGCCATGAAACTTAAAAAAGAAGTTATATTTAATGTATTATTAGAATCAGGTTTTAACCTACGGAAATGGATGTCTAACGAGCGTCGCGTTATAGAAAATGAGGAGAGTAATGAGAAAGTGAACAGGCAATTTTATATTAAAAGCAGTGAGGAAACAAAAACATTGGGAGTGATATGGAATCCGGTAAACGACACATTATGTTATTCTTTTCATCTATGTACGCAACGAGGCAATAACAAAACGCACTATACTTTCCGGCGTTGCTCAGTTCTGTTGTTCGACCCTCTTGCATGGTCTTATTAGTCCGTGCGTGGTCAGGGCCAAGTTAATATTGCAGCAAATTTGGCAATTACAAGCGGATTAGGACGCAGATGTTCCAGACATCATAAAGCAAAGTTGGTCACGTTCCGTAAAAAATGTACCATTATTAAACGAAATAAAAGTCAGTCGTTATATTTTTTTGGTAAACAATACAAGAGTTAGTTTACACGGTTTTTGTGATGCGTCAATTACGGCATATGGCGCATGTATTTTTGCAGTATCCAAAGATACTTGCGGTAATAGAAAGTCAAGTCAAGGCTTGCACCGCTTAAATCGCAAAGCCTGCCCAGGCTCGAACTATCGGGCGCGCTGCTTTTGGCTCAACTAATGGAAAAAATCGTAGTCGTGTTAAGAACGCCAGTTAGTGTCGTCACCTATTGGACAGATTTGCTGATCGTGTTATCGTGGCTAAATTCTGAACCAAACAAGTGGAAAACGTTCGTATCTAACAGGGTGGCAGAGATTTAAGGGTTAAGCGAGAACACTTCATGGGGTCACGTGGAGTCGGCAAGCAATCCCGCGGATATAGTGTCACGTGGCCTTGATCCGTCCGAGCTCAACCATTGCACGGCAGATATAATTGTTGTATCTGCCGTGACCATTGTCAGATGTGGTGGCAAGGCCCGCGTTTTCTTATCGAAAATCAGAACAGTTGGCCTGAAACGCAAATAATAGATATTCGCGACATACCTGATGATGCATGAAGAGATAATATATGGTAATGTCGTTCGCTGTATTAAATGACCCCGGTATATTTGAGCGATGTTCTACCTATAATAAACTGATTCGCGTCGCGTGTTATGTCTTACGATTTTGGTTTAATTGCACTAACAAACAAAACAAAAGAGTACGTTCGTTACAAATGGTTAAAAGAGAAGACGCGACTACTCAGCTATGCAAAATAGTTCAGCATCAAGCCTTTGCAGCCGAAATACGATGCCTGCATGCTGATAAATGTATACCAAAAAAAATACCAGCAAGTTCCTTTGAAAAACCCAAGGCATTTCAAGGCCGGCAGAACGGGCAATCTCTAAAGAAATCAGCTACAGTCACCGCGGCAACGTCACAATCTTCGGCGCCGACGGAAACGAGGCTGGAATTATTATCTCCCAGCCGAGCAGAGAGAAGACACAAGCTACTCCCTCAGACTCGCAATAAGTTAGCAATATTTAACCGAAAAAGACTCCTATGTTGTTTAGTTTTTGTACAATGTGTTAATTTGTATGTTTGATAATAAAAAGTGTGAATAAACCCACCATTATCATCTTAAACCAGACAAAGATGAGCAAAAAAATTAATACCTATTCTACCAAGTTCAAAATTAAAGCTATAAAAATCTAAAATCAAGTGACTTACCTTATTTCCTTGTTGTTAGTTACTGGGTAACCAATGTGTATTGTTGTTAGTTTCGGAAAAACTTGCTGTCAACAGCTTGTAAAAAGCGTTGTAAATGGTAACAGTGGGCCATTGTTGTTAAGTTCTTCCTAAAAATAGCTTATTAGAGAAGCTATAAGCTCTTTGCACCGGCTATTTAAATGCTTCGGCATTTTTCACAAATAGTAAACAACGTAATCGACATAGATATGTGTGTACACTTTTGTTGTTCTTAAAAGAACAGTTTTTTTTTTAAGCTATTTATGAAAAGATCTGGAGTTTTTGTTAAAAAATAAACGCACAACAACACGGAACAATTAAGTTTAGTTTTACATGAAACGTCAAACTAAGCCAATGAACAAGCTGGCACCACCGCACCGTTCACAGTTCTGTTGCCAACTGTCGGCCAATAAAATTCAAATTAGATATATTAATTTTTACAAGCTTAAATAAACAAAATATTTGCTATAAGTGGGTTCGTATTAAAGAAGAATCCTTTAAGTTTGTAGTACTACTACCTACTACTACTACTACTACTACTACTACTGTACTGCCTACATGCTTTACAGAATTAGCCATCTACAGAACAATTGAATTTACTGTTGATAATATTGATAAAAACCACAAGGTCTCTGGGATGTTTTCTGATCTCTAAAAGGCCTTCGACACTATTAACCATGAGTTAATGACGCAGGGGTTCGAGATACGGTTTTCGAGGTGCCTGTGCAGCATTAATAAGGTCTTACCTGTCGGAGAGGGAACAGCTCGTGTGTATTTCGGACAGGGGGCAGCAGTTCTTCTCCGAGTCACGTCAGATTGAGCAGGGAGTTCCCCAGGGCTCAATCTTAGGGCATATTCTATTTCTCCTCTACGTAAATAGTTTGTGACGTGGCTTTGCTCTACAGTGATTCGGGTGCCATTTTGTAATGGCAATCGGATCTCTGTTTTAACAGGAAGGTGTTTCGGACGGTACCCTTTTTTTTAAATGCGGCGGAGTTATGCCTGGTTCTTTTTTGTTTCGGTGACAGTGCGGGTCGGTATAACGGTATTCTCGAGCGCCACCCTTTATTATTTGAAGTGGTAAAGGGATCCACTATGCTCTCGGGGTAGCCTTTAAACAGCGGAGAAGGGTTCGGTGCATTTAAACCTAACAGAACGGTTTTGTTTTATCTTTTGTCGGAAATTCATTCGGTAAGATTCAGAGGAATAAAACAATTGTTTACTTGAGATAATAATAGGTCGTGTTTATCTAGATAAAAACGGTAATACAAGATTAAATGCTACAAATACTACTTACTACCCTCGTTGAATTATAAACTACAAAACTTAAGCCTAACTATAGTAATACTCCTTAAAACGGTTTACGGTTAATAAGCGGTGCAGGATTGTGATTAAAGAAATAAAGCGAGCAGTGTGAGCGGTGCCTTAAACCGGTAATATAGCGGACGTGCAGGTGTTTGTCAAATGGAAGCGGTAATCTTATGTCAGCAGGATGATTTAAAGGAACGATAATGATCGGTTTCAAGCCTGATGCAAGTTAGGGTGGTGTGAGCCGTATATATATTTAAAAGGAAGGAGCTGTCGGTATCTCAGAATTTAGCCCGTAAAATAAATACACAAAAAAAAATAGGGTTACTGCAGGTACGGTTATTCTTCGGGTTTATAATTTGTTTTTAAAGGAAGTTTAAAGTCCACTAATTTCCCGAACTTTGCCAGGACTCGCAGACTATCAGGGTTGAAGCTAGTACAACCACCTTCCCGAACTTTGCAAGGAGGAGTTGCCTTTGCTTTGTTAGAGAGGGTGCAACTAATTTCCCGAACTTTGCCAGGACTCGTTGACTTCACGGGGGCTAATTTATAGAGTACAACTATTTCCCGAACTTTGCCAGGATTCGTTGATTTTGAGAGGGAGGGAGTTTAAAGTCCACTAATTTCCCGAACTTTGCCAGGACTCGCAGACTGTCAGGGTTAAAGCAGGTATGGCGAATTTCCCGAACTTTGCCAGGTCTCGCTGTCTGCTTTGAGAAAGAGGGTGCAACTATTTTCCCGAACTTTGCCAGGACTCGTTGACTTCACGGGGGGCGAAAAATAAGTACTAATAATCCCGAACTATGCCAGGACTATTTTGTACGGAGAAATAAAATTTGATATGGAAGAGGTTCGGTCCCTACAGTAACACTTTTAATGATCCACTATATATTTTAAACGAATTGAAAGTTTTAACGGTTTCCTTTTTTTTTTATTTTTAAATACGACACACCCTAACTAAATAAATTTTCTTACCCACGTGGCGGTTCTTCTACTCGGCGAGGTCTCGTAGCAGGAACTCAAGCAGGAACTGCCGTTTGAGCGCCGAGCGCTGTCCTGGCACAATTCGCCTTCGCTTCCTCCTTCGAGGGGCTTATCCCTGGAGGCACCACGGCTAGCTCTATTCATTATCTCAGGGGCGGCGAGCTGTGTAGGGCAGTTTGAGACCGCCCCAGGACTCTTCCTGGAGTCGGCCTCGGTAGTCAAGAGCATGTCTTGGTCGTCTTCGTCCTCAGCCGTCAGGGCTGGAGGGGTTTCGCTTTGTAATGCCGCTTTTTCGGCCATTACGCTTTTTGCCACGCTTGGCTTCTTCGCTGCCGACCTGGGGCAGGGTATGCCCAGGTGGTAGGTCCTTGTATTTATCTCCTAGGTATCGGCACTAGATGCTGGAGGTCAGGCCTCGACGTCCAGCTCTTGGCGTCGCCGGTTTTCTATTATTTATTCTAAAAATCACGTTGCCACGTGGTTTTTGTCTTCTGCCGACCTGGTGCAGGTTATGCCCAGGTGGTATTCACTCGTGCACGCCTCTCTGGCGATGGCGTCAGCTGCTACAGGTATGGCACAGTTCGTCCAATGCTGGCAACACCGGCTATGTCCGGTTCTCGCCGTATTACTTCTTAAACTTAATTTGCAACGTGGTTTTCACGTCTTGCCGACCTGGTGCAGGTTATGCCCATGTGGTAAACTCTTGTATACGCCTCCCTGGCGATGGCGTCGGCTGCTGCAGGTATGGCACAGTTCGTCCAATGCTGGCAACGCCGGTTCTCGTGGTACTTCTTCGTAAAAATCAATTTGCCGTTAGGTTTTTCCTTCTTGCCGACCTGGTGCAGGTTATGCCCAGGTGGTAAACTCTTGTATACGCCTCCCTGGCGATGGCGTCGGCTGCTGCAGTTATGGTACGGTTGGTCCAAGCTTGGCAACGTCGGCGATGACCGGTTATCGTGATACTTCTTCTTAAAATTAATTTGCCGTTAGGTTTCTCCTTCTTGCCGACCTGGTGCAGGTTATGCCCAGGTGGTAAACTCTTGTATACGCCTCCCTGGTGATAACGTCGGCTGCTACAGTTATGGCACTGTTGGTCCAAGGTTGGCAACGTCGGCGATGACCGGTTATCGTAATACTTCTTCTTAAAATTAAATTTCGGACCTGCCCGTACCTAGGTACGAACGCCTCGGATCGGCTAGGAACCACTGTTTCCTCACAGTATCGGGCTCGACTACGGCGTCCTCCACCGGTGCTTCTTCAGCTACGCCTTGCTTTTATCTTCAGGTTCACGAATGCCGCCTTGGCACACCCAGGTCTCGGAATCTCCAAGATCAACTGGCAATTTACTTGGTGACGGTCGTCCAAAAAAAAAGACTTATACAGATTTTAGAGCCGGAACAAATGCTCAACTATTACAATAGGTGCTTGCTCATTTATGGTTCTGTACTGACTGGTAGTTCCCTTGAAAATCACTCAATTTATAGTTATTTTCAAGGTCGAATACCACAACAGCGCTCGCTTAAATACCCTTCCGTGCGCCAACCGAAGCGGCTGGAGCCGCTGCCCGCACCTGTTATGACGCGGTACTATCGAGGCGCGCGGCGTATCCCCTCGCGTTGGCGACTCGGTACTGCTCGCTGTATTTTGCAGGATTGATAATAATTAATGTGCATTGCATTTTTAATTAGTTAACTAATTTGGGGATCGGTTCAGTTATCTTTTTATTTATACGTAATAGACTATTAATTATGATAACACTACTTGGTAAAAGAATGGAAATTTTCTATTGACAAATAACAGAATAGAATAATTTTAATTCCTGGGCGGTTAATTAATCTTATTCCTAGCTATCCTAAACCTAAAATGGGTTACTAAAACTAAAACCTATGTAACTTCGTTACACACCCCCACTACTTACGGAAAAAAAAAGAAAATGTCCATTTTCTTTTTTTTTTTTGTATATAAATAAACTTACAGTTATCCTAAAATGGAAAAAAAAATAAAAGTAAATTTTAACTCAAGTATGTTAGAGGGCAATCGGCTTCTTTACAATCTCGGTCGGAGAGGTTTCCTGTTAATTGCTTGAGGGCACCCACATGTCGGGCACGGTACGCAAACAACATCCCGGTGACAACATTGCGTTGCGGTGGACACGGTACGGTTTCTCCATGATCCTCTTCCTCGGTTTGTACTGTGGTATCCGTTACACGGGCAGTGACGGGACATAACTCCGGTTTTTCCACAGCGGGAACAGAACAGAACTGGTATGTTTTCACATGAACTTCTTCCGTGACCGGTTTTCCCACAGCGCCAACAGGTATCCCGGGTTATTTTTATGAAGGCCTTTGATTTCTGTTTTGCTTGCTCTAGTCGCCATCTTTGGATCGTTAGCGGTACGGGGTATTCTGAGGTAGGATGAGGTGGACTAAACGGGTCCTCGAACGTGTCGATGTCGGCCGTTTTATCGTTATCCTGTTGGATTTGGTCGGAGTGGGCGACAGGTATTGTCGTTTTCAAAGTTGATACTCGGGGTGTCGAGGTTGTGGTCTGGTAATTAGTAGTGTCCTCGATGGCGTCGGTTAGGGCTTGGACAATGTCCCTATTGATGGTGTTCTCATCCGCAGGTTCTTCGGTTTTCATTTCGGTTCTCGGTGAGGATTCTCGTGAGACTCTAAATGGTGAGGTCGAGATGTCTAATACTGGACTGGCCATTGTTTGTTTGGTTACTGAAAATAATATTTTTACATTGGGTGTTTTGTTTTGAACTGAACTTTTGTTTTGACTTTGGTTATCCTACATGCACCGAGGGTTTTTTTCTTGGGTATACGGTTATATATAAATCTTAGATGCTTCCTATATCACAGCGGAATTTACAATGTGGCACAGTCAAAAAATTAAATTAAAACTAGTTCTCAATGCCGGTTGTCTTTCCCTAAATTCGAAAAACTAACTAGTAACTCTGGTTAACATAACTTCATAATATCACGGTAAGAAAAAAATAAAGAATAACTTCATAATATCACGGTAAGAAACAAATAAAGAATAACTTCATAATATCACGGTAAGAAACAAATAAAGAATAATTTCATAATATCAGAGTAAAAAAATAAAGATAATTCATTGTCTTGGTTTTTAAAAAAATATTAATTTATAGGCGGATTGTGACAATTCTTCCGTCGCTGGTATATATTTTGTGCCGCATCCTTTTCGTTAGCGTATGTAATGATCGGAATTTGGCCACTTTTTGTTTTGTTTCTAGCGTCCAGGTGGCGGGGCTCGGTGAGGCAAGAATGGACTCTGCCAGATGGTATTCTTCCTCTTGAGACATTACTGTCCTGTTTGCCGCGTATTTCGCCTGGGCAGTACGGGACGGACGTTCCTCTGTTACTGTTTGGGACACTGGTGGTTCTGAAGAGGGGCCGTGACTTGGACTGGTTGTCTGTTTGCCTATTGATGTGATCAGCTCGGGGTTAAGGCGGTGTAGCTCAATGTGAACCCTCATTTGCTTCAACAGTTGTTGGCTCTTGGAGGGAGTCCTCATTCGTGCTGCTAATCTTTTTATTTTCTCCATACGGAGGTTGGCCTCTATTTTAGCCTTCTCCCCGTCTTTCCTGGGGATATACAGCTGGCTGGGTTTATACCCTTTCGGCGGAACGGTGCTGTCTTTCGGCATCTCCTGAAATAGATAAATGTGCCGTCTTGAGGTCCTTGATGTGTATCCGGCGATGAATTTTACCATTATCGTCCTTTAAATCATAGACGACGGGTGAGTGTACTTTAATGACTGTATGTGGGCCAGAGTATTTTGGTGCTAGTTTAGCATTGAAATGGTGTACGGCTGAGGAAAGGTTGTGTTCGCGTTTAAGGACCTTGTCTCCAACATGGCATTTCCACTCCCTTCGTCGAAGGTTGTAGTGTCGGCTTTGGTTTGTAAAGGCACGGTCTAGGTTTATTTTTACAAGTTCATATGTTTCCGTTAGCTTTTTAAAACGTTCCGTTGGGTTTATAGTTTCTTCGGGGGTGTATATGATTCCGGTCGGATTGATCGTGGTTTCGGGTGTTTGTTCCTTACGAAATAGGGATTTAGGTGGTTCTAACTCACGGCCAAAATTAAGAAAAGCGGGTGAGAATTCGGTACTGTCCTTCCGGGAAGTATTATATGCAAATGTTAAATCGGGTAGGAATACGTCCCACTTCCTCTGGTCGTTACCACAAAATTGTGCAATCATTGTTTTCAAGGTCTTATTCGCCCGTTCCACCGGATTTGCTTGCGGGGTGTAAGGGGGTGTAAGGCGATGTTGAATCTCTGTAAATATTTTCCCTGAAAACTGACTGCCATTGTCGGAAATAACGGTGTGCGGGCATCCAAACCGGGTTACGATTAGCTCGTAGAATGCTTGACTGACTGAACGGGCGGTAGCTTTCCGGATAGCTCTGCATTCGATCCATTTGGTAAATCTATCTTGGAATACTAACAGGTAATTATTGCCTTTCGATGATCTCGGTAGCGGGCCTACTAAGTCGGTGCTAACGGTTTCCCACGGTAGGTGGTTTCTGGAAGGTTGCATTTTCCCCGGTATCTTCTGTTGGGAGAATTTGTATTTTTGACATGAATCACACCCTCTGACATATTTAGCAATGTCACGGAACATGCCTGGCCAGTAATATCGGTTTGTAATACGGCTTGCCGTTTTTGCTATGCCCATGTGTCCAGCCGTCGGTTCGTCATGGTTTTCCTGTAGGACGGTATAGCGGGCGTGTTTCGGGACGCAGAGTTTCCATGTGTCTAACATTTCTGACTCCTTCATGTCTGAAGAATCCCAGAAGTGACGGTATAATTTTCCGTCTCGGATGCAGTAATCTGGATATGTTTCGGCATTTTTCTCAACTTCTGCTATTTTGTTGGTATACCAGGGGCAATGTGATTCACTTATCAATGTATCTAATGGGTCGGGTTCTTCTTCGGTGCTAGTACTGGGTAAAGGGTCTCGAGATAGTGCGTCTGCTACTCGGTTTAGCACCCCTTTTCGGTATTTGATTTCAAAATCGTACTGTTGCAAGTAAATGCTCCATCTCGCCAATCTGCCGCTGGGATTTTTCAGTGAATGTAGCCAACGGAGGGATTGATGATCGGTCAAAACGGTAAAACGATATCCTTCCAAATAGGGGCGCATTTTTTCGATTCCCCATACGATAGCCAGGCATTCTTTTTCGGTGACTGAATATTTCTTCTCTGCTCCCGACAGACTCCGACTTGCATATGCAATTATGTGATCCCCATCCTGGTCATGCTGGATCAATGCCACTCCTAAACCTTGGTCGCTGGCGTCGGTTTGTAGGACAAATGCTTTGTCAAAGTTAGGGCAGGTTAGAACGGGTGTTTGTGTTAGACAGGTTTTTAGTTGCTGGAATGCTTCTTCTTGTTTGGTAGACCACTTCCACCGAATTCCCTTCTTCAGTAGCCCATGGAGGGGTGCGGCGATTTGTGAGAATCCCGGTACGAATCTCCTATACCAGGAAGCAATTCCCAAAAATCTTCGGAGGCTACGAACGTTAGAGGGCGGTTGTAACTGGAGTATTGATTCTATTTTGTCAGGATCGGTACAAATGCCATCTGCGGTGACTAAGTGGCCTAGATATTTCAGGGAGCGGCGTCCAAACTGACATTTTTCTGGGTTAATTTTTAGGTTTGCTGCCTGAAGACGGTGAAACACCTCCCGTAGAATGTTCAGGTGTTCCTGGAATGTCTCGCCGAGAACAATTATGTCATCAAGGTATGCAAAGCAATAGGGATCCATGTCTGGGCCTATTATTTGGTCCATTAGCCTTTTTAATGTTGCTGGTGCGGAATGTAGACCAAACGGCATGACCTTAAATTGAAAAAGGCCTCTTGACGGTATGGTGAACCCCGTGATTGGTCTGCTGTCCGGTGCCAAAGGTACTTGCCAGTAGCCCTGTTTTAAGTCTATGCTAGAAATGTAACGGGCTTTTCTGAGTTTATCTAATATAGCATTTATGTACGGTAACGGGTATGCATCTTTTCGGCTTGCTTCATTAACTTTTTGAAGATTTACGCAAAATCTAAACTTTCCGTCTTTCTTTCGGACCATTACGATTGGCGAACTCCACGGGCTGCTGGATGGTTCTATTATATCGTCTTCCAGCATTTTGTCTACCTCGGCGTTTATTATTTCTTGCATTCTCGGGTTTTGTGGATAGTATCGTTGTTTAATCGGTTCGGGATTTGTAAGGTGTATTCGGTGTTCTACCAACGGTGTAGTGCCTTTTATCCTTTCAAAGGCGGGCAGTTCTCGGTCTAAAAAAACTTTTAATTCAGCCTCTTCGTCTGAAGTCAGTGTTAAGGGTGGTTCGGTCGTTACTTCTGCTATTTGACTAATGTTTCTAGTTGGGTCTGGTCTAGGAATTTCTTTTCCATTGATAGAGACAGTAGCGGTGTTGAGATTAATGACGAAGTTATGATGTTTTAGGACGTCCATACCTATGATAACATCTACGGCAAGTTTCGGCAAGTGATTAAAGGTTTCCTGGATGGTTTCGGGACCAATTTTTAGCTTCAACCGGTATGCTTGGGTTACTGTGGTTATGTGGTCATCGGCTAGCCTTGCGTTAGATACTGTCGGCGTTGCTTTTTTGTGTCGGGATTGGCGGCATTGACAGGCGACCAGGTCACCTATATAGGAACTGGCTGCTCCGGTGTCTAAAAGGGCTGTATATGTTTTATTTTGAAAAGTAACGGTTATGAGTGGCCTATTGTCGGTGCTGGTTGTCAAAATTTGTTTGGGCGGGGCTTCGGCGTTATTCTGGGCTGGCCTCGCAGCAGTACAGAGCTTTTCTAGTTTCTCTGATTTCCACATGGACAGTCTCTTGACATGATTCCTTCCTTGCCACATCGGGAGCAAAATAGCTTTGATGGGAAGGTACAATTTCCTCTAACGTGGCCCGTTCTTCCGCACCTCCAGCATATCGGTCTTCGGTTTTGTGACGTTTCTCTTTCTGGGTTAGTTGGTGTTGGTCGGGTGTATTGAGGAGCAGGCGCGGTATATCCCTGTGTGGACCTCGAGGTAATGGACGTGGGTATGGTAGGCGCTGGTTGTTGTTGTGCTGGCACAGGTTCAAACGGCCGGTGTGACACTGGCGGATCCGTGTTGGGAGTTCCTGTATTCCTGGGTAATCGTGATTGGTACATTGGGGATGATTGGTTATACTGAGAACGTCTAGCTTCCCGTATCTCCTTGTTGAGAATTTCATATTCTCTTACTGCCTTCGAGAATGAGTTATTGTCATGGAAATCACTTCTTCGTATAAACTGCCGGTATTCTGCTGATAAGTTTCGGTAAAGCCATTGTAATTCTTGATCAGGAGAAATATTTCCGTGGCGGCGGATTAATGTTTGCAGTTCGGTTATATAAGTGGATGCGGGCTCGTTTGGTCTTTGGGTTCGGCGACTTATGGCGGCTTCTAAGTCTACTGTGTAGTTGACTGGAAAGTAAAAAATCCGAAATGCTTCTCGGAATTCGTTCCACTTTCTCCAGTTGTGCCGGTTATTTCTAAACCATAGGGCGGCTTCTCCTTTAAGGATATCTGGTAGATGCGGTAACAGTAGGTCTGGGTGGATGTTTTGAGAAATGTAAATTTCTTCTAACCTCTCTAGGAAAGCAGCAGGATCGTTCTGACCATTGAAAAAAATACCCCACTTATAAATCTGCACTGACGGCCCATTTGCGGAAGTAGGTAAAGTTGAGGTAGCTGGGATTTGTGCGGTGGTTGGATCATATACTGGCGGTGAGAAAATGGTCGGGTTACTGGCTATAACGTTAGTCCCTGGTGTAGCTGGATTATTAAAGTTCGGTATTGGAGACAACAGCTGCGGTAGAGTATTTGTACATGGTACATGCATTATTGGCCCTTGATTACGACTACTTGATGCCATCGTCGGTACTGGTATGGTTAATAGATTTCTTTGGCCAATGGTGACGGTTATTGGTATGAATGTAGTCGGCATTTCTCTTACTGATGTCTGCGGATAATTTGCGGCGGAAGCGGTAACTGACGTGTATCCTGATGTAGAGATTATTGAGTTAACCCCTGGCCAAATACGTGCGTGGCGTGGAATCTCATACATTGTCGTGGTAATCGTCGTTGTTGTTGCGGTTGTTAGTGATAGCGTCGGTGTCGGTGTTGTAAGTGGCTGAACCTGGTTGTCAAATGAAATTGTTTTCATTGACGTTGCAGGTTGTGGTGAAGCTCTTCCTTCGCGAATAAACTGGGCTAATCGTTTTCGCATGGCATCTACTGAGCCTGTGGTATCCAGGCTGAATTTTTCCAGGTGGTACACTAGATCACCCTTCTTTAATAGGTATATCCAACTGGTACGGAGGTTACCATCGTCTTCTGGTAAAGCGGGCGGTAGCGGCGGTGCTGGCGGTATAGAATGGCTTAAAGGCGCCTGGGTTTCCTCTCGCTTACTATTATCGGTAGTAGACATCGTTATGTTAAAAAGTGGTTAAGTTATTTACAGTATTATTGTGTATCGAATGAGAAATTTCGATAAAAATAATTAAAATAAAAAAACTGATAAAAAAAAATTCTAGCTATTTTATAATCACCCGGACCTAAAAGTTTTAACGGTTCTGTAAAAAAAATCGCACAACGTGGTAAAGTGGTTGAGTTATTTACAGTATTATTTTGTACCGAATGAGCAAAAAATAATTTAAATAAATAAAAAAGACTGATAACCCTAAAAGAAAAAAATTCTAACTATTTTATAATTATCCGGACCTAAAAGTTTCAACGCTTCGGTAAAAAAATCGTACAACGTGGTTTATTTTATTTTAACTTTATAAAATCGGTTTAAGAATTGTTTACCCAATGGATCTTACTGACTGTATATTTTTACAAGTATTTTACGGGTTTTTTTGTTTTTATCGGTGCTGGTTTAAATGCAAATCTGCTCGGGCGCCATTTTGTAACGTGGCTTTGCTCTACAGTGATTCGGGTGCCATTTTGTAATGGCAATCGGATCTCTGTTTTAACAGGAAGGTGTTTCGGACGGTACCCTTTTTTTTAAATGCGGCGGAGTTATGCCTGGTTCTTTTTTGTTTCGGTGACAGTGCGGGTCGGTATAACGGTATTCTCGAGCGCCACCCTTTATTATTTGAAGTGGTAAAGGGATCCACTATGCTCTCGGGGTAGCCTTTAAACAGCGGAGAAGGGTTCGGTGCATTTAAACCTAACAGAACGGTTTTGTTTTATCTTTTGTCGGAAATTCATTCGGTAAGATTCAGAGGAATAAAACAATTGTTTACTTGAGATAATAATAGGTCGTGTTTATCTAGATAAAAACGGTAATACAAGATTAAATGCTACAAATACTACTTACTACCCTCGTTGAATTATAAACTACAAAACTTAAGTCTAACTATAGTAATACCCCTTAAAACGGTTTACGGTTAATAAGCGGTGCAGGATTGTGATTAAAGAAATAAAGCGAGTAGTGTGAGCGGTGCCTTAAACCGGTAATATAGCGGACGTGCAGGTGTTTGTCAAATGGAAGCGGTAATCTTATGTCAGCAGGATGATTTAAAGGAACGATAATGATCGGTTTCAAGCCTGATGCAAGTTAGGGTGGTGTGAGCCGTATATATATTTAAAAGGAAGGAGCTGTCGGTATCTCAGAATTTAGCCCGTAAAATAAAGACACAAAAAAAAAATAGGGTTACTGCAGGTACGGTTATTCTTCGGGTTTATAATTTGTTTTTAAAGGAAGTTTAAAGTCCACTAATTTCCCGAACTTTGCCAGGACTCGCAGACTATCAGGGTTGAAGCTAGTACAACCACCTTCCCGAACTTTGCCAGGAGGAGTTGCCTTTGCTTTGTTAGAGAACTAATTTCCCGAACTTTGCCAGGACTCGTTGACTTCACGGGGGCTAATTTATAGAGTACAACTATTTCCCGAACTTTGCCAGGATTCGTTGATTTTGAGAGGGAGGGAGTTTAAAGTCCACTAATTTCCCGAACTTTGCCAGTACTCGCAGACTGTCAGGGTTAAAGCAGGTATAGCGAATTTCCCGAACTTTGCCAGGTCTCGCTGTCTGCTTTGAGAAAGAGGGTGCAACTATTTTCCCGAACTTTGCCAGGACTCGTTGACTTCACGGGGGGCGAAAAATAAGTACTAATAATCCCGAACTATGCCAGGACTATTTCGTACGGAGAAATAAAATTTGATATGGAAGAGGTTCGGTCCCTACAGTAACACTTTTAATGATCCACTATATATTTTAAACGAATTGAAAGTTTTAACGGTTTCCTTTTTTTTTTATTTTTAAATACGACACACCCTAACTAAATAAATTTTCTTACCCACGTGGCGGTTCTTCTACTCGGCGAGGTCTCGTAGCAGGAACTCAGCAGGAACTGCCGTTTGAGCGCCGAGCGCTGTCCTGGCACAATGATGCCTTCGCTTCCTCCTTCAAGGGGCATATCCCTGGAAGTTCCTCGGCTAGCTCACAGTCGTTTTCTCAGGGGCGGCATATTGTGTAGGGCAGTTTGAGACCACACCCAAGCAGCGGCCTAGGGGCGGCCTCGGTATTAGAGCATCTTCGCCTTCTGCCGTCAGGGCTGGCGGGGTTTCATTTCGTAAAGCCATATTTTCGGCCATTTCACTATTTGCCACGCTCGGCTTCTTCGCTGCCGACCTGGGGCAGGTTGTGCCCAGGTGGTAGGTCCTTGTATTCATCTTTTAGGTATCGGCACTAGATGCTGGAGGTCAGGCCTCGACGTTCAGCTCTTGGCGTCGCCGGTTTTCTACTAATTCAACTTGAAATCACGTTGCCACGTGGTTTTTGCTTCTTGCCGACATGGTGCAGGTTATGCCCAGGTGGTAAATACTCGTACATGTCTCCCTAGTAGCGGCGCTCGACGCTGGAGGACTGGCAAGGGACATCCAGTCCTGGCATCGGCGGTTTCGTACTTAGTTACTTCATTCTTCCTCATTTCTGCTTTGCCACTTGGTTTTCTCTGCTTGCCGACCTGGGGCAGGTTATGCCCAGGTCGCAACCCCTCGTACACGCCTCCCTGGCGATGGCGTCCGTTACCGCGGTCACGGCGCAGTTAGTCCAGTGGGGCAACGTCGGCTATGACCGGTTCTCGTCGTACTCCACTAGGTTGCCGACCTGGGGCAGGTTATGCCCAGGTGGTAAACACTCGTACACGCCTCCTTGGCGATGGCGTCCGTTGCAGCGGTTATGGCACAGTTAGTCCCAGTGTTGGCAACTTCGGCGATGACCGGTTCTCGTCGTACTTCCTCTTAAAACTATGTGACATTCATACATTGTTGGCATCCATACGTTAAAATTGATTCCTGTTCTTTTTTTCTATGTTTCTTCCAACGGCAGGAGGTGTCCGATGACGAACCACCTCCGCCTACCCAATTCACCTAGTGGACTTCACATGTGCCTTCACTTGACACACCCAGGTTCCCAGGGGACTTCCCCCCAAATAAAACCACCATGCCGCTTTTAGACAGTGACAAAGGCCCAACACGTCTTTCCCACTTCAAGGTACGGCACCAACTGATCTCTGTCTTGAGAAACCCGCTATTTATAGCCGTTTCCCAAGATCGAGATCCAAAACACCCCCCCCCCCCTTAAGAGCCTTTGTCACTGGTGATCTATTTGACTATGCCCATCTGGCATGATCATACTACATTTCAATAACAAACATTTTTCAACAAATATAAAACAACTTAACAACTAGTACTAATTCTACGTTTCTTCAACTTCTTTTTCCTTGGTATCGTCCCGGCGACCTCGGTCTAAGGGGCCGTGGTCCGGTCTCCATCCAATGGTTCATAGCGTGCGCCATGAGTCGCCTCAAAGGATCCCTCTCCATGGAGAAGAGCTAGCGACGAGAAAGTACAGGAATGGTGATCTCTCGTCCCTCCATAGGAGGTCCCCTCGGTAGCTTTTCACAGACACAACACCGTTTAACATCCGGTTGTCTGACTTGACAATTCTGTCCTCATCAGTTTTACTTCGTTCATGATGTTCGACCCAAATTCAAGCCTTCCCACACTTTTCGCTCTGCTCTGATGTTAGTTGCAAGGCGTTCAGCAGGTCGGGTTGTCAACGTTCCACGATAGCTTAGGCCCAAGGACCTAACTCCGTTAGTGGGTTCTTTTTCACTCCTATCGCCTGAGTGAGCCCCACGTTGGGCGCCATGTCCTGGCACAATGATGCCTTCGCTTCCTCCTTCAAGGGGCATATCCCTGGAAGTTCCTCGGCTAGCTCACAGTCGTTTTCTCAGGGGCGGCATATTGTGTAGGGCAGTTTGCGACCACACCCAAGCAGCGGCCTAGGGGCGGCCTCGGTATTAGAGCATCTTCGCCTTCTGCCGTCAGGGCTGGCGGGGTTTCATTTCGTAAAGCCATATTTTCGGCCATTTCACTATTTGCCACGCTCGGCTTCTTCGCTGCCGACCTGGGGCAGGTTGTGCCCAGGTGGTAGGTCCTTGTGTTCATCTTTTAGGTATCGGCACTAGATGCTGGAGGTCAGGCCCCGACGTCCAGCTCTTGGCGTCGCCGGTTTTCTACTAATTCAACTTGAAATCACGTTGCCACGTGGTTTTTGCTTCTTGCCGACCTGGTGCAGGTTATGCCCAGGTGGTAAATACTCGTACATGTCTCCCTAGTAGCGGCGCTCGACGCTGGAGGACTGGCAAGGGACATCCAGTCCTGGCATCGGCGGTTTCGTACTTAGTTACTTCATTCTTCCTCATTTCTGCTTTGCCACTTGGTTTTCTCTGCTTGCCGACCTGGGGCAGGTTATGCCCAGGTCGCAACCCCTCGTACACGCCTCCCTGGTGATGGCGTCCGTTACCGCGGTCACGGCGCAGTTAGTCCAGTGGGGCAACGTCGGCTATGACCGGTTCTCGTCGTACTCCACTAGGTTGCCGACCTGGGGCAGGTTATGCCCAGGTGGTAAACACTCGTACACGCCTCCCTGGCGATGGCGTCCGTTGCAGCGGTTATGGCACAGTTAGTCCAGTGTTGGCAACTTCGGCGATGACCGGTTCTTGTCGTACTTCCTCTTAAAACTATGTGACATTCATACATTGTTGGCATCCATACGTTAAAATTGATTCCCGTTCTTTTTTCTATGTTTCTTCCAACGGCAGGAGGTGTCCGATGACGAACCACCTCCGCCTACCCAATTCACCTAGTGGACTTCACATGTGCCTTCACTTGACACACCCAGGTTCCCAGGGGACTTCCCCCCAAATAAAACCACCATGCCGCTTTTAGACAGTGACAAAGGCCCAACACGTCTTTCCCACTTCAAGGTACGGCACCAACTGATCTCTGTCTTGAGAAACCTGAAGCGAACGCTTGCGTCAACCTTCCCAGGTAGCTCCGACGCATGCGCACTCCAATTTAAAATTCGCTGACGATCAGCTAGTTCAACATAAACTTCTTTAACTTCGTATTCACCCAGCATTCCCCACGGCTGTATATCTTCACACCACGACCAGAGTTCCTCTTCCTCAGGCATCGATGTTGTTTGCCTTCTTGAGCCACCCACGGGGTTTGGGTCGCTTGCCACTTCTTTGCCACTCGGCCGGCAGTCGGACGGAGGTTTAGGGAACCCCAACTGGTCCTGGACACCAAGTGCAGATTTGGCATCTCGGTCTGGGCCCTTTGCCACCTCCGCATCGTTGACGGAAAAGTCGTAGCTAACTCCCTGGAGTTCTGATTGTCCATTAGGTGAGTCTCCACCCATGGCATCGATGATCCAGGCCTCCAGGAAGCCGCTCGGCGAAGACGGTAGCAGCACGTCTTGCATTCTGTCCAAGGCTGCTGCGAAATTTAAGACCATGTGTCTGGCTCACAACAGCTTGGTCAAAGCGTAATTTGAAATGTTCAAGTTTTTTCCCTAACTCTGTATAATATAGAAGTCTTATTCTGACTCTATATAACTTTTATTTGATAACACTTTTTATGCCTAAGTATTTATTCTAACTTAAAAACACAAAATAAACGACTTCGTAACTTTAATAAAACTTTTATTGGTCCGACATATAATATTACAACTACCAGAAAAGTCCCAGTTTATGCTTTAGGGAACTTTTAACTAAATGCGTAATTTACTTTTAATTACTTTTAAAACAACTCATCAACTCGAGTTGTGACGTCAGATGATGACTGCAGCTAAATAGATCTTATCAGTTTGAACCCCCGTGAATGACTGAATATCATACAAATTTGTCGGCTATTTATAGTAAATTTGAGTGCTAAAACAAACCCGCTATTTATAGCCGTTTCCCAAGATCGAGATCCAAAACAGCGCTCGCTTAAATACCCTTCCGTGCGCCAACCGAAGCGGCTGGAGCCGCTGCCCGCACCTGTTATGACGCGGTACTATCGAGGCGCGCGGCGTATCCCCTCGCGTTGGCGACTCGGTACTGCTCGCTGTATTTTGCAGGATTGATAATAATTAATGTGCATTGCATTTTTAATTAGTTAACTAATTTGGGGATCGGTTCAGTTATCTTTTTATTTATACGTAATAGACTATTAATTATGATAACACTTGGTAAAAGAATGGAAATTTTCTATTGACAAATAACAGAATAGAATAATTTTAATTCCTGGGCGGTTAATTAATCTTATTCCTAGCTATCCTAAACCTAAAATGGGTTACTAAAACTAAAACCTATGTAACTTCGTTACAAGTTTCAGTGACCGGATCTCTGCTAAGGTGATCTGCCAATACGCTGATGATACAACAATTTTGCTTTCTAGGCCCACACTTCCTCAGCACATGAGTGACAGTTCTGCTGCGGCCGAGAAAATGAGCCATTGGTGTCAGGGGAACAGCCCTAAATTGAATGCCGACAAAACAGGCCTCTTAATTTCCAGCAAGTTCAATAACGCGGATGAATCCCTATATGTTGCCCTGAATGGAAAATCAATTGTAGCGTCTACCGACATTAGGTTTTTGGGTGTTCACCTTGATCGTTGCTTGAAATGGGAGAAACAGGTTGTCACGTTGGAGTCCAGAATAAATAGCCTCTGTGGTCTGTTGAGGAGATTGAAAGACCAACTGTTCATTCACACAATACGACACAATACGACTTTTCTATTTTGCAAACATCCAATCAATCATAAGCTATGGTATTCTCTTCTGGGGCTCTTCGAGGTGTGCTCAGAACATTTTCAGGGCTCAGAAGAGAGTTATACTTTTCAAGGTTAGGAGTTCTCACCGTACCCTCACTTTACTTCCTCTCACTGGTAAATTTTGTTAAAAAAAATCATGAACTCTTTAAAACGAATCACTCGAACCAATCTAATATGTCAATGCTAACCAGAAGCAGGGACGCCCTGAGTATTCCTTTTCACAGTTCAACTTACTTCGAGAATGGCCCGAAGTACAGAGCCATCAAGACATACAACATGCTACCACATGACTTAATACAGAGCCTGCACAACTTTAATGAAGCAGTCAAATTGTTTCTGTCAGAAAATGTTATTACTGTTTTAAATTTGATTGTTAATAATTCTATAGTTTTTACACGTTTATTAGTCTATTAGTATTGTCTGGCCATTTACACTACATGTTTTATTTATATTTATTTTAAATTGGCTATAGATATTTAGATATTGTAAAAATTCAAAGCCTCTCCACTTTAGCCCAAAGTTATAATTTAGTCTAGCTACCCCTGGTGGCACATTTTTTGTTGACTTTGCTTTGTCATATTGTGTATGATTTTCATGTCAAATAAAGAATATTAATAAAATTACATTAATTATCGAATAAAGTTCTAGTATTTTTTGCCTAAATTTAATTTCCTCGTATTTTCTCCCTGATTTACAATTGTCAGCTGATTGATGACGTGCCTTGAAAATTGTTTTGCATCAAGTGTATGTTCTTGCTCCATTCCATTTGAAATCACCTTAGATTTTCAATTCAATTTTCAAACAACTATCACTAAGTATCACCACCACAAAGTGGTTCCAGGATGATTATGAATACCCGGAAAATATATTTTCTCCATGCAGGAATCCACAAACCAAAAAGTTCTACACAATTTTCACAAAACAAAAACGACAGACCAAACCAAACCGCCAAAGGAAGCCACGAGATAAGCAAACATAACCTCAATCTCAAATTTGTCACTTTCGTTTCGTTTCGCGCTTGCACATAATCCGAAAATTTTTCTCTGTCTCTCTAACTGCTGCAGTTTTGAAAGAAAAGAGATAGCGCGAAGTGGAGAGTTCGCGAAAAGTGTTCGTAAACGGAAAAGTTTCCTTACTTTCATTTTTATATGTAGGAGAAAGAGGTAGGTAATACCATAGAGATAAGTGGGGCAGGTAATACTAGGTATTATAGCAAATTACACCACCGAACGAGTCACGGCCTACTCTAGCTAGAAATGGCTGTGGTAGAATACGAAGCAAATGGAATAGAGATAAACTATAAAGAACATTTTATATACGCATTGATGGGAGGATCTACTTATTTCTCTTTCTAGTTTGTTTAATACATTTAAATGCACGTTAATTGTCTGAGCACAATTTTGGTTCTGTAACATAAAGCACAAGTATAAAATTAATTTTTCCTTGCTCCAGCGTATCTATTTTATAACTGGAAAAAGACGTCAATATTACGTAACATATAACACGACATAATGACGTCATTATTCAGACGTCATTATGTCGTTATTTGTTGGTCATTTTAGACCGCTGACTAGTGTTGACGAGTTATCACCATATAATGACGTCAATATGACGAACCCCTGCTACCTGGGTAGTTGTTAAAGAGCGTCGCCGTAAGTCCAAAACTTAGTCTGTTAATTTGAACAAGCCATCTGGTGTGACAAACGCTGTTTCGTTCTTATCTTTTTCTTCAATTTCGACCTGCCAGTACCCGGAAAACATCTTGGGCACATGGGCTACTGGACTTGCATATGGACTTGAGGACTTTCTTATACTTTTATTTGCTAACATTTCTTCTACTTGGCCGTTGATTATTTTTCATTCTTTATGGGACACCCTGTAAGGTCTGAACGCTACTGCAATGTTGTTCGTTGTATCTATACGATGTTTCACCAAATGTGTTCTTCTAAGGTCGTTCATACACCAAGCAAATATGTCTTTAAACTCATAAATAAATATTTACACCTTGAAACTTGTTTTCACTGAAACATTTATTTACGTCGCAAATTATATGAAAGTTTTCGTTTTCTATAGTCACTAAAGTTTCGAAATAATCGGTACTATTCACATCCATAGACATTTACTAGATCATTGTTCACATCACAGTCATGATAATTGGTTAAAAGTTCACTTTCTAGTTTGTGCGCGATACACGTGCCAGCGAAAAGTTTCTTGTTATTGAGTCAATAATTTTACAGTTCTGCCTAAAATGTTGAATTTTCACTATACATTTTGCTTACTTCAAGTCCGTTTTTTAATAGAATATTATAGTTCGGGACATAGTTTATTTTTCTATCACTTACCTGCATTTTTTATTTTAATTTCACATTCTACTAAGTCTTTTTCAATAAAAACGTCATTGCATAAGGCAATTTTCGCATTCTTCGATGCATTATTTTCTAAATCGAGGTCAAATCCGCTTAATACTCCTGCGGGAAAAAAATATTTGCATTACTATTTACAATTTCGTTATATTCCGTATTATTTACTTTGCTAATTGTATTGTTCGTTTTTTTCCGCATCGTTAACTTTTTTTTCGTTTATTGCCTGTTTTATAATTTCTTCGCTGTCGGTTGTCAGGGTTAATTCATTTGTTTTTAAGTTAGTTGTCGCTTCGTGTGACTTAAGAAATTTTAATCCTCATAATAATGGTTTTGATAGGTTTTCCAATACCAACGCTTTTAAAGAATGTGTATAATAATACATTTATCTCTGTATATCCCAAAGTTTTTATAAACGAACTGTTTGCTACTTTATTAGATTTTGTAATTACAAAATGACAACAGAACCCTGTTCAGTGGAACTGCAGCAGAAATTTATATTTCTGATTGCTCAAATTGTACAATAGATGATATTATGTTAGTAATAAAAGTTTAAAAGATCATTGAATCTATCTTTTAAAGTAATCCACTTTTAACACTAGTTAAGTGTCATAAAATGACATTTTAGACACTGACAACAAGCGTTAAAAGTCTACTTTTAATAGTGTTTGTAGATAAAATACTTTAAGTACAACCTAAAACATGTTCGCAGTAACAAGGTTCCTTTGCTAGGCACTTGATTTGCTCTCTTTCTTATTTAATTTTTAGCATTTATCACTTCGGCTATTTTTGTAATCCGCTGCGTGGCGCTTGCCACCTTTTATATAAATTTAGTAAGGGTTTTATACAGTCCAAACGGTCGTTCTTTGCCGGTGCGTCATGGATAAACGATCAAGAGACAATGTGATTTACAACACTTTATTTATTACCTAACAAACATATTAAGTAATGTAGACCAGAACGGAAGGAAAATATTCCTGAATTGGCAAATATTTGCTTATTTTTGCCTTAAATGTTTTCTTAAAAGTCACAAAAGATTCGAACTCTAAAATCTAAGTCAAAATTTGGATATCTACAACTTAAATAATTTGTTATAGGGAAATCTACTTTTAGTTTAATTTACCTAGTTAGAAACTATAAATAAACTACCTCTTTGGGACATTAAAAATACTTAATCCTAATAAGGAATGTGATTAAGTCATAATTTATTTAATTGTTACTTAATATATGTATTCATAATTAAGGATTTTTTTGGCTATTACGCTAGGTAAACATTATCTAATTATTGCCTAAAAAAAGTCCAAATAATTTACTGACCATGTAGTTTTAGAGACAATTAATATTTTGGATAATTTTGCCATGTAAATTGTTTCCAAAGTTATATACCTTTTGTGATTAAAAATTGAGCTACTTCATAACTTTCTGATTAACCTCAAAGGCTAACATTGCTTGTACAGTTAATAATAAAGGGAAAAATAACTTTAAGGTTAAAAATATAAAAACGGCCATATTTAATAATTATTAGTTTTCCTGTTTATCGACAACTATAAAAAAACAATAATTAAAATAAATTTTAAGAATTACATAAGGTGAGTGGAAAATCCATTAGACCACGATATTTTTCGTCAACAAAAGCTTTTTTAAAACTCTAGGTACATATTATAATGTTTATAATGAAGGCACTCTGTTTTTAGGTTAATGGTAAAAATATTTTAAATTATCGTAATAATACATAAAAAAAATGCATATTTTAAGGGCGCGTTTTGTTTTACGAAGTATCGTCACCATAATTCACAAACACATTTCTTTCGCATCCAAATTTCGGTCCAGAAAAATGATAAAACATAATTATATGACTTAATTGTTGAAGTTATAATAAGCGGCCATTCCAAATATCTACTTAAGTCGAACTCCATTTTATAATTTATTTTGTCCTGTTGGAAGTGTTGGCATAAGTTGTCTTTTCTTTCTAACGCCAGATATAATGTTTTCTCTGTATTTTTGTCTAGTGTCTTATTGCTTATATTTAGGATATATTTAGATAAAAAGGTTGGTCTCACTTTCCACATTTAAACGTAAAATAGGTCTATATTTATTTCACTTCGTTTTAACTTATTGGACAGAAAAACCTTATCAACCTATTTTCGACCTTCAAATTACTTTAGTTTCTTTCCCCACATTGGGCAATAGGAAGACAAATGTAGGCAAATTTTCCCTATATATAATTGGTCATGCAAAATATTTGACCCGTTGAGAGGTCGAATAACGGTCGGTAAGTTTAACTTAAAATGTTTGTTGGGTATAGCCTTAAAAATAAATAAAAATATAATAGAGCGTCTTTGGGATTGCGCAATACGTCTCGAATTCAAAGTAACGTGCTAGACAGAGACAAAGGATATTTGGAAAGTTGTCTATTGATGTCAAAGTCATCATTTCGATCTGTTAACTTTAATTTGTATTTAAACTTTTCTGCCTTGCAATTCAATTTAATCCTATAAACTCTTATTTTCTGAGTCATTTGTATCGTACTTTCGTATTGACGGTAAGTAGTGATGGATATTTGTTATTATTATTATTATTAAGTCCAAATGCTAACTACGAAAATATTGACGCTTATAAACTTAGACTTTGTTTTGAACCTCGTAATCTTGACTAGATTCATATGGTTTTAGTCACGTGGAAGTAATGACGCACCATTAAAGATGACCATTTGGACTGTGATTGATATATACAGTCGGAGCGGTCGTTCTTTGTAATAGATAAGCGATCAAGGGACAACGTGATTTACAACACCCCGTCTTTATGTAAATATTATAGCGTTAAAAGTGAATAAAAACATAATAGAGCGTCTTCGGGGTTGCTTAATGCGTCTGGTATTCAATGTACCGTGCTAGACAAGGAGAAAACATATTTGGAAAGTTATGTATTGATGTCAATGACATTATTTCGGTCTGTCAACTTTAATTTGTTCTTAAAGGTTTTTGCGCCGTGTTCGTTTCAGAGCCATAATTATCATACTTTCGTGTTGGCGCTAGTTACAAAAATTTTGACGTTTATTTGAACTTAGACTTAGTTTTTACTTCTTAAACCTCGTAATTTTGATTAAGTTCATATGGTTTTAGTCACGTGGAAGTAATGAGGCACCGGCAAAGAACGACCGTACAGACTGTAGAAGGTAGCTCAAAAGTGGGAAGTTTGTGGCTTGACTCATTGTTACTCTACTCTACAGGAGTGATTGAACTGAATTGTATTTATGCAGGCCAGTTAAGAAAAAGTAAACTAACGATTAGCATATGAACGTTTGTATTGCTATGCTGGCATTTATACACATCACCTAACAATTAATGAAAATTTAAGTCTTAATTACTGGTCTGGTTAAATCAATCTTAGGTCTGTTTTTTTACTAATCGTGACACTATGTGTCATTTCTGCTGTTCAAAAGTTTTTCTGAGAATCTAAAAATTTAAACGAGAACATGTAACTTTTATATTAAAATTTTTGTGATTACTTTGCAAACAAATGCTGTCGGGAGAAAGTTGTCAAGATATTGAAGAAAATAGTGTACGCTTTTTTATGAATATAACTGTACTTTTTCATTAAAATCCCCCTTACTCCTGCAAAGCCGACTTCTCTAGACGCGTTTTCCTTTGTCGCCCGTTTAAATGTTCGCTCCTGCGGACACAAAAAAATTTAATTGTGTACCATCGTAAAGAAGTTATAAAAATATGTATTAAAAAAAAAGAAAAATATTTTAACAAAGAGGAATTTGCATGCAGGGGGCGTTTTTTCGCTACTTTTAATTTTATGATGATAGGGCATAATTAAACATTAAGAGCCTCTGCCAAAAGTTATTTGAGAGCAAAGTAAGTGTTATAGGCCTGACAATAAATTTTTAGGGTATGGAACTCATTTTGTAATAAAATATATACAGGGTGTCCGGATAAGGATACGGAGCGGCCATATCTCGGAAACGATACGTCCCACAGATCTGAAAAAAAAAGCTCTCATCATAAAAACTGCCAAGAGAAATTAATTCAAAATAATATTAAGTCTCGGAAATTACCGCAAGAGGGCGTAACGGCTTATTTATTTTTTAAAGTTCATTTTACGGCAAAAAATGCCACTTAACCGTATAAAAGCAAATAAATAATTAAATTCAGTAGATTGTTTACTACAACTTTTGTTATTGTTATTTTTTTGAATCTCGCCTAATAAAGGAGTGGGGGAAGCCTTTAGGACATTTTTCAAAAACTGTCATTATGTCGTTATCCTTCAACGGATTTTCTATAACTTGGACTTGTTTGAAAGGGAATTCCTTGGAGTTTAAATAAATGATTCAGGAATTGTCACAAGTTTCCTGATACAATTTTAAGATGGCGCTGTTTTTCAATCTAACTTATTTTTTTATTTTTCTCGGTATTTGCAAATTGGATGGTATAATTTTTTTCGGTAGTAATAGGAGACAATTTGCATAGGGAACGATTAGTCCAAACCGCAAATCGATATCACCAGGGGTTTAAAAGTTATTTTGATTTTTCTTTAAAAAATGATACAGTTTCTATTTACCGGTACCCGGTATACCCCCTAATAAGCAAGATAACAACTAATTTCATGGCCTACTGTTTAATAAACTATAAAATTTATAATAAAAGTTTAACGAGTCAAAGAAACATCAATAACACTGAATAAAATATGAATATTATGATATGAGATTATGAAAAAGTGCACAAATCTTAAATCTAGAAACAATTAGCAATTTAGCAAGACAACAATAATTACAAATGTTTAAAATATTTTCCGTCACTTCCTAAGCTCTTAATTATTCTTCTTTCAGTAAAAACACACTTGCCTCTTGCCTCAATTTCAGCCGTGGATAAGCTTCGAACGGCATTTCATATCCTTTCCATTATGTTTTCGCCTAAATTACAAGTTCAAAGTTGGCCATGGAAAAAAACAAATTAATAATTTATTGTGACAATCTGTTGATGAGTTTTAAACGTCAAGCATCTTATAATATTAAGTATTGTTTTTTACATTTATATTGCATTTTTCTACAAACAGTATGCCGTTTACTAACGCAGAAGCGTATGATATGTTGAATATGTATTTTCAATCTCTTGAAAATGCTGTAATAGCGTCGCGAGAGTATGCAATGCGATTTCCACAAAGAAGACACTATTCTCGAGAAGTATTCTCAAGATTAGCTCGACGATTAAGAGAAACTGGTAATGTGCAGCCCATTCAACGACCCTTACGCATTCGTAGGACACGTAATGAGGTAAATATTATCAACGTTTTGGCTTACGTTCAATACGATCCCACTTTAAGCACCAGAAAAATTTCCCTTGACTTGGGGGTTCCAAAAACAAATGTCCACGAGATTTTACAAACTAATAGTATGCACCCTTACCACATCGTTTTACACCAGGCATTGAACGATACTGATTATGATCGTCGATTGGATTTCTGTCACTGGCTATTAAATATGATTAGGGAAAATCCAAATTTTCTTTCACGGATATTATGGACAGACGAGGCCACTTTCACTAACGCTGGGGTGTGAATTTGCATAATATGCACTATTTGTCTGAGCAAAATCCTCATTGGATGAGGCAAGTAGATTTTCAAAACCGCTGGAATTTAAATGTTTGGTGCGGGATCTTGGAAGGAAATATTATCGGTCCCCATTTTTTTGACCAAACCCTTAATGGAGCAAGATTTTTAGATTTTTTGGCCACTTTCCTTCCACCTCTTTTGGAAGAAGTCTCCTTACAAACGAGAACAAACATGTGGATCCAACTTGATGGTTGTCCGGCGCATTACTATCGTAACGTACGCCAATACCTAGAAGAGCAATTTGCGCATCGTGTAATTGGAAGAGGAAGCTTGTTTCCCTGGCCGGCTCGTTCACCGGATCTTACTTGTATTGATTTTTACCTATGGGGTAGGTTAAAAGATCTGGTTTTCCAAGAGAGACCAACAACAAGGGAAAACATGATGGTAAGTATAACAAATGCCGTTAGAAACTTATCCACGGCTGATATTGAGGCAGCCGTATTATCAACTAACAGAAGAATAATTAAGTGCTTACAAAATGACGAAAAACATTTTGAACATTTGTAATTATTATTGTTGTCTCGCTAAATTGCTAATAAAATTGTTTCTAGTTCTAAGATTTGTGCACTTTTTCATAGTCTCTAAGTCTCATAATATGATATTATCATAATATTCATATTTTATTCAGTGTTATTGATGTTTCTTTGACTCGTTAAACTTTTATTATAAATTTTATAGTTTACTAAACAGTAGGCCATGAAATTAGTTGTTATCTTGCTTATTAGGGGTATACCGGGTACCGGTAAATGGAAACTGTATCATTTTTTAAAGAAAAATCAGAATAACTTTTAAACCCCTGGTGATATCGATTTGCGGTTTGGACTAATCGTTCCCTATGCAAATTGTCTCCTATTACTACCGAAAAAAATTATACCATCCAATTTGCAAATACCGAGAAAAATAAAAAAATAAGTTAGATTGAATAACAGCGCCATCTTAAAATTGTATCAGGAAACTTGTGACAATTCCTGAATCATTTGTTTAAACTCCAAGGAATTCCCTTTCAAACAAGTCCAAGTTATAGAAAATCCGTTGAAGGATAACGACATATTGACAGTTTTTGAAAAATGTCCTAAAGGCTTCCCCCACTCCTTTATTAGGCGAGATTCAAAAAAATAACAATAACAAAAGTTGTAGTAAACAATCTACTGATTTTAATTATTTATTTGCTTTTCTACGGTTAAGTTAAAAAATAAATAAGCCGTTACGCCCTCTTGCGGCAATTTCCGAAACTTAAAATTATTTTGAATTAATTTCTCTTGGCAGTTTTTATGATGAGAGCTTTTTTTTCAGATCTGTGGGACGTATCGTTTCCGAGATATGGCCGCTCCGTATCCTTATCCGGACACCCTGTATAGTACACCGAAATACGCAGGATATTTATCAGTCACCTAATAAGAAAATTTACTGCCTAGTTGGGTTTTGATTTAAACCGTTGAAACAGAAATCGCGTACTGTGTTTTAGATTAGATTAAATTTTGATCTACTAACCATAGATACAACAATAGCAAATCAAGGTATTGACATCAACGTATTCTCGTCTTAAGTAAATCAACATGCAAGATGCGCCCCTCCCACAACTTTCGCTGTTAAAACATGAATAACATGATGTAGGAAATTTAAAACACTGACCTAATCCTTGAAAAAAATTTGCAGTATATCAACGCAGCAGTAAGGGATCCGCTTAGGACCCATCATTTTCATGACTACCCGCATGACTAGGCAATATACGGCACGACGTTGTTTCATTCATTGTCGTCACTGTTTCTTTGACAGCGATTTTCTGGAGCTTGGAGTGTTTATCGATTTTGTGAAATTACTGCTGTGTTTATAGTGTTTTGTGATATTCTTATTCGGAGACTAATAAGAACCAGTAACATGCGACGAATCGGAGTATAATAATCCTGTAGTTACTTTTCATGGGTGAATAAACAGAAAGTTGCGTAATAGGTTAGGTATAGCATTGTCACCCCAACAAACATATTAAGTAATGTAGACCAGAACGGAAGGAAAATATTCCTAAATTGGCAAATATTTGCTGTTTTTTGTCTTAAATGTTTTCTTAAAAGTCACAAAAGATTCGAACTCTAAAATCTAAGTCAAAATTTGGATATCTAGAACTTAAATAATTTGTTATAGGGAAGTCTACTTGTAGTTTAATTTACCTAGTTAAAAATTACAAATAAATTACCTCTCTTAGACATTAAAAATATTTAATCCTAATAAGGAATATGATTAAGTAATAATTTACTTAATTGTTACTTAATATATGTGTTCAAAGTTAAGGAATTTTTTGGCTATTACGCTAGGTAAATATTACCTAATTATTGCCTACAAAATGTCCAAATAATTTACTGACCATGTAGTTTTAGAAACAAGTAATATTTTGGATAATTTTGCCCTATAAATTGTTCCCAAAGTTATAGATCTTTTGTGGTTAAAAATTGAGCTACTTCATAACTTTCTGATTAACCTCAAAGGCTAACATTGCTTGTACAGTTAATATAAAAGAAAAAAATAACTTTAAGGTTAAAAATATAAAGGCGGCCATATTTAATAATTATTAGTTTTCCTGTTTATCGACAACTATAAAAAAACAATAATTAAAATTTTAAGAATTACATAAGGTGAGTGGAAAATCCATTAGACTACGATATCTTTCGTCAACGAAAGTTTTTTTAAAACTTTAGGTACATATAATGTTTATAATGAAGACACTCTGTTTTTAGGTTAATGGTAAAAATATTTTAAATTATCGTAATAAAACATAAAAAAATGCATATTTTAAGGGCGCGTTTAGTTTTTCGAAGTATCATCACCATAATTCACAAACACATTTCTTTCGCATCCAAATTTCGGTCCAGAAAAATGATAAAACTTAATTATATCACTTTATTGTTGAAGTTATAGCAAGCGGCCATTCCAAATATCTACTTAAGTCGAACTCCATTTTATAATTTATTTTGTCCTGTTGGAAGTGTTGGCATAAGTTATTGTCTTTTCTTTCTAACACCAGATATAATATGTTTTCTCTGTATTTTTGTCTAGTGTCTTATTGCTCCTATTTAGGTTATATTTAGGTCAAAAGGTTGGTCTCACTTTCCACATTTAGACGTAAAATAGGTCTATATTTATTTGACTTCGTTTCAACTTATTGGACAAAAAAACCCTATCAACCTATTTTCGACTTTTAAATTACTTTAGTTTCTTTCCCCACATTGGGCAATAGGAAAACAAATGTAGGTAAATTATCCCTATATATAATTGGTCGTGCAAAATATTTGACCCGTTTAGAGGTCGAATAAAGGTAAATTTAACTTAAAATGTTTGTTGGGACCTTCAAAGGTGAAAGCATCGTAATCCTCACTCCCTGCCCCACCTAGCTCCGCCCGTCGTCTCACCTACAAACGATTTCGTCAACACATTTGTAATAGCATTTGTGAATGAGTTGTGCTATCTATGTTAATAGTAGATCATTGGTTTTAGCCATGAAATAAAATTCTGTATTTGGGGGTTTTGGGTAAAATTTGAAGAGAATTGAACATGCAGACATATAAAAATTCGAGTCAGTAAAATACTCCAATAAATTGCTAGTGATAAAAAAATGTAAAAACTCAGGTGCGCATGTCCAAAAGCACAATCATAATATTTAAAAAAACCTACCTGTTAATTACATAACAAGCATGCATAAAAAGCTTAAAGACTATTGAGTTTACAACTTTGAGCCAATTACTAACAACATAAACCCTTTAGCAGTTGTTAGTGGCAACTATATACGCCACTTACAGTAAGGTCGTTTAACGCCTGAAAATGCGGATGATTTTGACCCATAATCGCTTGTTACACCTCGCGCAACGCTCACTGGCTTCTATAGATGCCATTTCCGTATCCCCTTAAAAGTTGAGTGCACGTGTAGTCGGTTTACATTTTATTGTGCTGTGTTAATTAGACGAAACGATTCATTCATAATTCCCATAAAAGTATCGACTATTATTGTTTTAAAATAATTGGCGAGTGCGAGAGAGAAAGGCAGATCTCCTTGACCCGATCGGCAACATTGTAAACCGTCCCTTGGTTTTGATCGCCAGTGGTGTAGAGGTTAAAACCTAACAACAATGTATGAAAATAATACAATAAATTTTTTTGTATCAGAATTTTTTCCTAAGAATGGAAATAATAGGCTACAAGAAATATACTACAATAAAAAAAAAATGAATCACATTGCTTGTTTGATTTAATTGTTTTTCGTCTGAAATCCTTTTAACATATTGGATTAATTCCGAATCTTAAATTTTAGAATCACAAATTTACCTTTAATACTTATAAGATTCCGAAATTTCTGAATCCCAGTATGAAAGAAAGAGGTTATTTGGAAAATTCCTATTTTGAATTAGTTTCAGTTGGAAATTTATCACAAAATATGGGTAGGTACGTAAATGCAAAATAAAACACTGCTACTATTGCAAAAAAGTTTCTAAACTTTATTTCATTATTAGAATTGAAAACATAATAAAAACCTTTGTAAAAATTGTAATTAGGAGGTTGACTACATTTATTCTTATTAAAATCTATAGGACATTATACGAGTGTCCCAATTCTATTTGAACATGAAATATCTTAGCTCCTGTATATTAAAAAAAAAAACAATGAATACAAACATTTCTTATTTCAAAAACTGCCTTTAACAAGCATATACTTAAATATACAGGTTGTCCTAAACTTTGTAATATGTACTCATCGACTTAACACCATTGTATGTACTATATATGTCTAAACTGAATGGTTGTTGAGATATTGTTAATTGAAAAATTACGGTTCTTGAAGTCAACAAATATCAACCTCGGGTTTAACCAGATGTCATATTTTGTTACTTCCTGTTAAAAGCTGGAAGTTTTGATAGAAGATATTCTTAGATAAACAATGATAAACTAAGGTGTACCTATGTATAATATTAATAATAATCTTTATTTGCAATAATGTTTAAAAACAACAAAAGAAGATGGCTTCACAAACAGAATAATGTATTCCAAAAAAATAACTACTTAATCATACATCATAAATAAAACATACCCTAATACATGATTGTGCTGCTTCTGTTATAGAAAATTTATCCTTCAACACTTTTAATAGTCCTGTTAATGTCCTTGCCCGATCTTTAAGGTGTCGGACTTGTTTTTTTAAATTATCAATTTGTTTTCTCTGTTCAGTAATTGTGTTTTTTATAATTGTAACGTTTTTCCTCCATTTCCCTGGGGTGGAAAAATCACTACTGGCCATGTCTCCAATATAATGCCCTTTTCTAAAAAATGTAAAAAATACACTTTAAGTAGCTTTACTCCTTTATGCAATTAAAAAAATGTATATTGTACAGGGTGGCGCACATACGAAACATGTACGGAAAACGTTAAAAATATTTAAAATTATTTTTGTTCTAGTACCTAATATGTAGGTTTATATTGGGAGCACATTTCAAAATTATTTTGGAATATACTGGGTTGCTCAAAAAAAAGTTATACGTACACCAAAGTTGCAAATTTCTAAATGAAATATCCTGCATATTAGGTACTCTTATGGTGTATTTAAATGACCTGTGTGCTTCAAGCAACTAAACTGAATATCTTAAATCATATTCAGTATTAAACACCTGCTGTATAAAAAAAAAAATTTAAATGTGCCCCTTAATGACCCCACTTAACCTGAATGACTATACGTACTGAAACAAAAGGAAAAATTTTTTTTAACAGTGTGTTGTAAATGAACACCCTCCTGTATGAGTACTAATTTGATAACCTTTTCCTAGATGTAGCATTTTCTATAGCTGCATAATTTTCAATAGGTTGAAATTATCCTACTTCCGAAGCAGTTTCGGTGATTGAGGATGACATCTCATCAATATTAGGACTGTTTATTTTCAAAATGATAAATTAGTTTACAAAAATAAATTGTGTTAATTAAAATTCATAAAGATATAAAGTTACCTAAAAAGAAAATATGCTTACCCAATTCCAGAAGGACCAGGAACTGACATTATATTTGGAACAATATTTGTAGGCCTAAAATAAAACGAAGAGATGGACATAGAACTTTTTTCTAGAATCAACAGAAAAATAAAAGAAAAAGCCCAAATAGCATTTTTCTTGATGATTAACATTTTTTTGAACAACTTTTGTTTGCATAGGGCCTACGTACCTTTGAATATTAGGAGAATTATAAATAATCTTGTAAGGTTCATCAGCAACTCGATCAGCATTATCTGATTTAACCAATATATCATCAAAGCATAGCTTAGACATCCTAAAAATGAATAAAATGAACTTCTATTAATATTTTAAATAATTCTATTAGGCAAACCAAAACTTGACACCTCCCAATCTTACCTGTTAGAGAGGTCGTCTAGAAATAACAAGCCTTCACAGTAACGAGGGTTTACCCCCTTTCTAACATATTTAGCACCATTCACCCTTACAAAAATATCTGCAGGAAAAAAGAGATCCGAGCACAACTCTGGATTGTTTCGTAAAGGTTGGTTACCCAGTACCTATCCCACTACAGAAAACCAAAGTTTTCTTTTTTCAGCATCTTGAGGAAACCTAAACAGAATGTTTATATGTTATATATAAAACATCTTAATAAATAGGTAACTAATTAAATTTAGGAATAGGATTTCAATTTTACAGTATTTTACTAGCCGATATCTTTTTACTCGTTTACTATTAAGTAGCTACCATGAGTTACCTATTTATCAATATCTACTCTTAATTGTTTCTAAGTATAACAAAACTTTTTCATTGTGCATAAAAGTTTTAACAACAATGGTGCTACCACAGCATTAATAAACTGCAATAAAGGCACAAAAACACAAGCTAGCTGCTGTGACTCACTGGCAACATCGCAATCGCTACAGTCATTCAACGAATCTCTCCGGTTGTAAAATCGTAGTACAATGTTGCCGTAGTGCCTGATATATTATAATAATAATTTCAATACTTTTAAGGTTTTTAATAGTTTTCGTTAAAATATTCGCATAACATTGCAAGCATGAATGCATAATTTGATACGCACACCTTAACTTTTTTGTATGTTAGGTTCTGGGCGTTACTGCAATTACTAACTCAATCTTTTAAAAACAGTTTTTCCCTAATATTTCTAACAGACAGCTAAAGCCGGCTAAGGTCAAATTTTGAGCGACAGAGATGAATAATAAAGAGGGAATGATGATTTGCCACATCAAAATGTAAACAATTTGGTCTAATAGTTCTAATGTCTTTGAGTATATTACAATACAAGTACGGTAGGTACGCCGTTACCGCACGTGCGTGATGTTTAACAAAACGAGCCGAAGGCGAGTTTGGTAAATCATGCAAGTGCGGTAAAGACACCTACCGTAAGTGTATTATACGATATTTTATCTACAAGCATGTTTTAGGGCACCAATATTAAAAACTCCAAAAGAGCACTGTTTTAATTTACCCCGTAGGTGCCTCGTAAGGCGTTATCAATAATGCATTAACATCAGGTTGCTAGGGAAATAAATTATAGAAATTTAATAGTTGGCTTTTATATGACAGATGTAAAACTTGACAACGGAATAAACGATAATTGTTTTTGTAACAATTTCGTGAAAGTGTGTTTTACGTCCTTTAAATGGAAGCAGCATTAGCAGCAGTGATGATGAAATTCCAAAGGAAGTTCTGGACATTGCTAAAGCAGCTACCCTTAATTTATTGCCGGATAAATCACGGCATATATATGAGAAGGAATATGGGCTCTTCATGGACTGGTGTTCATCAAAGAAAGTTAAAGCAATTAGTGAAGATGTGATGCTTGTCTATTTTGTAAATAAATTTAGGGACAGTAAATCATCCTCTTTATGAAGTTATTACTCAATGTTCAGATCTACTATAAGTATCAAAAATAATGTCGACATAAGGAGGTATGCAAAATTCATGGCATATTTAAAAAGGAAGTCTGTGGGATACAAAGCTAAGAAATCAAAGGCATTCTCCAACAATGAGGTTGTAAAATTCCTTGTTACGGCACCAGATGAGGAGTTTTTATTAATGAAGGTACTTAATTGCGATTTTTTTAAAATCAACTTTTAAATAACAACTTATTTGCTTGTTTCAGGTGGTACTCATTGTGGGCATCGCTGGAGCATGTCGCCGAGTGGAGTTATGTAAAATGAAAATTGAAGATATTAAGGAATTTGAAACCCACCTTGTTGTAACTGTCCCGGATACAAAGACACATGTATATCGACAGTTCGTGGTTTACGTGGAAGGATTTTCATCAGAAATTAATAATATTTCAATTTTCAAAAAGTATAGAGCCGATCATACAGCCCAATTACGGTTATTTGTTGCATATAAAAAAGGAAGATGCACTATCCAACCACTGGATATAAATACATTTGGAAAAATACCTTCTCAAATTGCATCATATTGAAAGTTGTCCAGTCCCAAAGAATATACGGGACATTGTTATCGAAGGACGTCAGCTACATTATTAGTAGATGCTGGCGGGGACATCATGAGTTTAAAAAGACATGGTGCGGAGGGCTATATTGAAAATTCGGTGCAAAATAAAATAGGAATTGCAAAGCAAATAAATAGTGTAGAAGAATATGCAGAGAGAACCTCATGTTTTAGTAAATCTGTAAATTTCAATTCTTGTGTCTCATCGGATAGTAAAACACTTCCTTCATCGATATCGTTTGGAAATGTTACAAATTCTACAATTAATATTAATATTTCTTAATTTATAAGTTTGGATTAGTTTAGAAATTTAAATATGTAAGTATTTGTTATACATATAATGTTTAGTAGAGTTTCTTTTAAAAATAAAAAATACACTTGAATAATATAAAAACTTGTTTTTATAGTATGTAATTACTTACATCACTAGTGCGGTAATAGTTATTTACGATATAAGTGTTGTAAAGATTCATATTACAACACGAGATGTTAAAGTTGTTAAACGAGGCGTCAGCCGAGTTTAATCAAACATCGAGTGTAGTTATATGAATTTACAACAAGAATATTGTACAAAATTTTATCTACTTTCATCTATGAATAAAAATATTTGGCAAAAGGCATTTTTAAAAATAAAAATGCACCTGTAAAAATGCACCTGCTATTAAAAATCGTTTTGTAAGGGCATCTATTACAGCACTAGTGCTGTAATGGCATCTATTACAGCACTAGTGCTGTAATAGATGCCATTACAAAACGATTTACAGAACTGTAAAATTCATATTACTAAATGAAAGTAGATAAAGTGATACTTACCGCACTCAAATCAGTGCGGTAAGTAGTTACTTACCGCAGGCTTGTAGATAAAGTGTTTTATATCAGAACGATTGTAACTATTGTAAGTATTATTTTAATTGTCTTCATAATATAATACTTAGTCTCTGCTGTATTTTACTGAAACAATATATGCGTTAAGGAAATACAACGATTTTCTTAAGAATATTTGTCCTATTTTTTAAGGTTATTATTCGCTTTGTCAGACCGAACTTGATGCAATTTTATTTTTTACAGAAAATGACTTCAGATCGAGACAAAATTAATATTGAGGAACTAGAACTAGTCTGCTGATAAAGTTTATGATTTTATTGATGGTGTTACAGATGATATGGCTCAACAATCCGACGTTGGGGGGCGATAGCGACGCCAAAGACACTGTTTTGGTATCAATACCTAGTAGTCCTGGGACATTTTGTTCCTCTGTTAGGTTAACACCTGAACCACCTACTTCTTCCACACCTGGCCCTTCCAGTTCTTCCATGCGGAGGGTGAGAAATAAATGTTTATTCGATTTTGAAAAGCTACAATCAGATTTTGACTCTTACGACTCAATGGCGGACAAGAACTACGTCCCTGAAAAAAAAAGCCTTAAAAAGGCGGCTATCTTTATCGTCTAGCTTGGATTATGCCAGTCAGGAAGATTTTGGTGTGCCAGAAGTAGAGGTCTTACAGATGTAAAACATATTTTCAGAAGAATTTCAAATAGAAGACGTACCCGAAAATATAGAAGAAGTTGAGATTCTACCTGGCACTAGTTCATCTACCGATTTCCCAATGAATGGACGAAAACCCCAGGAGTCACGCTTCGACAGCCGTAGAGAGAGGTTGTCTGACAGTGACATTGTTTTGCTCCCGTTAAAACATCAAAAAAATTCAAATAAGTTTTGTTTTGTCAAAGTCATAAACAAATATTTTAATTAATTTTTTTCAACTACATGGAAGTCCAAAGCGGGGGGGATGCCTCCCGCCCTAATGAAGTTCAGCTGCCAGCATCAGAAGATGAGTCAATGTCCCCACAAGTCGTGCAGACTATCGAGGAAAGAATAAGAGAAATCGAGGAACGTATGGAGGCCAGATGGCGCAAGTTATTGAGCGAGAAGGAGACCGAGTGGTTAAGTAAAATGCGACAAGTCAAGGAGGAAGGCTTTATAAGAATAATGGAAATCGAAGATTTAAATAAGACCATCGGAGAGTTAAAGGCCCAACTAGGTAAATACAATGAAATGATTGCTTTAAATAATGACAATACATCCAATCTAAATTCAAATAAATCTGTAAAAATTCCTACAATCAATGACATCACTTCTGACAGCACGAACAAAAAAACAGCAAATAATTTAAATAGCTTACAAGTTAACGTAAACGCTATTGAAATAGACAAGCCCGGCTCTGATATGGAGTATGACTCCATATCTGAGTCTGGTGAGGACGAACAGTGGTCCACGCAGCGAAATTCAAGAAAAAATCGCAAACGTCAGATGACAGATTCGACTAATAAGGACAATATCAAAAAAGTTGCTGGGGATTCTGCTTGGCCCAATCTCCCTAAGACTAACAACAAGGTATTGGAAAGTTATCTGGCTCAAAAAGTCTCCCAAGACAAACAAGCTGTTATAAGCCAGGCAGAACCTCCAACACAAGAGCGCGTAGCACTTAATAATGCTAAAACCCTTACTGTTGTGAACTCGGAACCACCTAAAATTAGAGTCCCCCCAATCGTCATACGTGATAAACACAAGTTTAATGATATCACCGGGCATTTGCGGTCTGTCAAGGTAGACTACGGTCGTGCAGTCACCATTTCGGAGGGAGTTAAAATCCATCCGCCAACTCCGGCAGACTACAATAAAATTATTAAGTTTTTAACAATAAACAAATTGTACCATCATTCGTTCAGGTTTCAGGACGAGAAAGAACTACACGTGGTTCTAAGGGGCGTCCTCGAAACCTGGACGGAGGAAAAAATCAAAAAAGATCTTGTTGATTTAGGTTTTAATCCCTCTAGAGTAATCCGCTGGCATAGCCGCAGCGGGTCTCCATTGCCCCTCGTACTAGTGTTTTTACCACGTACGGAAAAAACTATTTACGACCTTAGGGCCTTAGATAGTATGTCTATCCGAGTGGAGGCGCAACGGGCACGTGCTACAATCTCGCAGTGCCACCGCTGTCAATTATATGGCCACTCCCAATTCAAGTGTACAGCTCCAGTAAAATGCTTAAAATGCGCAAATGAGCATTATTCGTACGAATGCCCTAAACCCAGGGAGGAAAAAGCGAAATGCGCAAATTGTGGGGGTGACCACCCTGCTAATTACATGGGGTGTGAGCGTCACCCCAACAATTTGCGCAAAAAAGTTGCAAATGTAGTAAATAACAACAGAAACTACATTCCTAGAAACAATTTCCGCTGGGGTGAGCAGGACAACAGCAAATTGGCCAGCGGTGGCACTGAGAAGAATACTATTAACAAGAACTCGACACAGGGTCTAAGTACAACTGCGCCCAATGCAATGGAGGCCGCGATGCAAACAACTATGCAGAGCTTCCTGAATCAATTCACAAAGATCATGGAGACCCAGATGAGAACCATCATGAATACTTTTGGAAAACCAATTGGTTAAATGGTAGTGCAAACGGAGACGGCTTTTTTCAAATTAGCTACTATTAATATTAATAGTATAAAGCATCGGAGAATCGAGCTTATTGATTTTGTTGAAAGAAATGAGTTGGATGTGCTTCTTGTCCAAGAAACATGGCTTAAGGGAGAGAGGTTCTCCTTCCCGAATTACATGGTGTTCAGGAACGATCGCCTAGGCAGACGAGGGGGGGGCACCATGATCATGGTCAAGAAGCACATCTCGGCTCAAGTTGTGCCAGGTCCTGATAATTGTCCCCACATCGAGGGGACATTCATTTCAATAAATTTTAAAGATAATAAACGCGTTTACCTGGGATCAGTTTACTGTAGTCCGTCGGTAGGTTTCTCAGGCAACTGCCTTAGAAAAATTTTCGGTAATGTTAATAGTACAATTATAGGGGGCGATCTTAACGCAAAGAACACAGTCTGGGGTTGCAGAGCTACAAATCCCCGAGGTCGCACTTTATATGAGTATTCGGAGGCTTTAAACTATCATATTCTGCCGCCGGAGGAACACACTCACATGTTTGGGCATGGTCTTCCGGATATTTTGGACATTTTTGTGATTAAGAACTCTGTTCGAATTTCACAGCCAATTGTCATATGTGATCTTAGCTCTGATCATGTGCCGGTTGTGATCGAAGTGGGCAATCCACTTGAAAGAGGCCGAGGTTTTATAACTAGGACTAGCACCAACTGGCCTAGATATAATAATATCCTCAAAACCGTTGAGCCTTTACACCTACTTCGCAATTCGGTTGACATTGAGAACGCGGTGAGCAAGATCACAGATGACATAAATGAGGCTCTTGCTCAATCATCGATTACAAAGGTGTCCCAATATTCAAAATACGGGGCTTTGACTGATGAGATTAGACAGCGTATTAAAATCAAAAACAGGCTCAAAAACAGAGCGTATCGTACTGGAGATCCTCAAATCAAAGCGGAGGCAAACAGAGAAGCCGAAGCGATTAGACTTCTTCTCATCGAGAGGCAGTCTAATCTTTGGGACGACAAAGTCCAAAGTCTGTCGATTGAGGACAACTCAATTTTCCACATGTCCAGAACTCTGACAAGAGGTGCTAAAGCCCCTATGTCATACCTGAAAGACCAGGGCACAGGTGAAACTTTCACAAACGCTAAAGATAAAGCCGAATTGCTCGCAGACAAGCTTTGCGAGCAATTCAGCGAAAATCCCACCACTGACCTGCTACGTGATGAGAGGGTCTCCAGAACGATACATATATACAAAACCATGGTTCACCCGCAGCAAAACTTTGCTGAGGTCACGCTGGACGAGGTAAAAACGCTGGTTAGCAATCTCAATATCAGGAAAGCCCCGGGTTTTGACGGTCTGAGAAATGCGGCGTTGCGAAATCTACCTGACAGAGCTTTGGGGAATATAGTGAATCTATCTCAGGCAATTATCAAAGAAGGCCATTTCCCGAGCGTCTGGAAAAGGGCAAAGGTGATTCTAATTCACAAAAAGGGCGAAGACCCTACTGTACCCTCAAGCTACAGGCCTATCAGTCTGTTATCAAGCCTTGGAAAAATTACAGAAAAATTGATTTTAGCTCGAATAAATAGTTTTGTGTTCGAGCACAACGTTCTGCCTAACGAACAGTTCGGCTTTAGAAGCGAACATTGCACAGTTAGGCAGACAACGAGGCTCACGGCCAACATAATGATGGGTTTCAATAAAAGGGAACACACGGGGGCGGTCTTCCTTGACGTTAGCAAAGCATTTGACAAGGTCTGGCATAATGGTCTCTTGCTGAAATTAATAAGACTCGGAGCTCCGAACTACCTCATCAAGGTAGTAGGCTCTTTTCTAGAGAATAGAAGTTTTGCAGTCTCGTCGGAGAACGCACTCTCTTTGAATAAACACATCAGGGCGGGAGTGCCGCAAGGCTCACCTCTCTCCCCGATGCTGTATAACATTTATACGCATGACATTCCGCGAGATAGGCAAACGCAGCTTTATCTATTCGCTGACGACACTGCAATAACTTCCACTTCTAAAGAACCGCGGCTAGTCGTCACACGTATGCAGCGCCATGTAAACCAATTGGAAAAATGGCTTTCTAATTGGAAGATTCGTTTAAATCCTTCCAAGACAAAAGTCATATTTTTCACCAAAAGTCGCGTTAGACGGCCCGAAACGAGGCTCAGAGTCGGTGGGGTTCAAGTGAATTGGTGCCAGGAAGTGAAGTACCTGGGACTTATCTTCGATCAAAGACTGAATTGGAGGTTAAATTCTATTAATAGAATCAAGGCAGCATTGCGTCAATTAAGCTCAATCTACCCCCTGCTTCACAGGCGGAGTAGACTTAGTAATCGAACCAAAGTTAACCTCTATAAGGTGTTGGTCAGGCCGGTACTTACTTATGGAGCAGCATCTTGGTGCAATATAAGTAAGTCCGAGCTGAATAAGTTCCAGGTGATTCAAAACAAGGCGCTGAAACTCATCGCAAATGCTCCAAGATATACCATGAACCGTGTTTTGCATCAGGACTTTCGAATACCGACAATCAACGAATTCTTTTTAAAAATAATCACAGACTATTACAGACGTACGGACGTATCGACCAATATACTAATAACGGACTCACATACGACGGCCAGACCAAACTCTACATACAAACTGCCGAAAGATTGGCTCCCCGTTGGCATAAATCTCTAACAGTAGAGAAGCACTATGATTATACAGTAGAGAAGCACTACCATGATCGTCTAACAGGCATGCAGCAGGCGCTAAGAACTATGCAGCTTTCCAGCATTCATCCAATAAAGCAGCAGTAGCCGAATCAAAATTCAAAATTAAGCCACAAGACCCAAAAAGTTTTCGATGAGACAACAGATGTCAAAGGATATTCCTGACGTAAAACCCCAATCAAGACCCCGTATATACGAAAACCCCAGGATTCCAGGAGATATTCAAAAATTTCAATTTTTCACAAAACTTTGGATCAAAGCTTCCTAACATAGATGATGCAACACCTCTACAAATATTTAAGAATATTTTTTCGGACGAGCTACTAAACAAGATTGTTGAAGAAACCAATCTGTATGCCAGTCAAAATAAGCATATTTTTTCTATTAAAATACACGAACGCCAAGCTTTTTTTGGAATCCTTGTAATCATGGGAGTCCATCAACTTCCTAGGATGAGAATGTATTTCCGACTGAAAAGAATGGTAGGTATTATGAGCTTAAAATGCTTTTTAGCGATTCTACGTCATATTCACATGAATGATAATGAAAAGTGTCCTACGAAAGGTGCAAGCAACTTTGATAGGCTATATTAATTGAGGCCGCTTATCTACCATCTAAATAAAAATTTTAAAGATTTGTTTTCATCGTCCAGAGAGCTTTCAATAGATGAGAGCATGGTAGGCTTCAAGGGGCGCTCAAGTTAAAAGCAATATATGCCCATGAAGCCAGTCAAACGGGGCTTGAAAATTTGGATTATGACATGTGCACGAACAGATTATATGCTATCATTCAAAGTCTATGAAGGAAAGGAAACTAGTCATATTGAGGATACACTGGGTGAAACAACCGTACTACATTTGAGCGAGCCCTACCATTCCAAAGGATATGTTTCATACTTTGATAATTTTTTTTCTACAATTGAGTTGCTGTCCAATTTGCTGCAAAAGAATACCTTCGCCTGCGGTACTTTCAGAATAAATAGGAGCATTATCCCAAGAATCATTTGCTAAATGATAAGCAATTGAAATTGGGCAAATCCGATTTTTTGTAGGAGATGAGAACACTGGAATTTCAGTTTGCAAATGGCATGATAGAAGAAAAAAATGTGTGGTTGTAATTAGTTCTCTTCATGATCCTTCAATAGAAGTTGATGTTGATCGAACAAACAAAGAAGGAAGAAAAGAGAAAGTGCCCTGTCCACAATCCGTAGCTGAATACAACGAATTTACGGGTGGAGTTGATCTTTTTGATCAATACCTTGCCTCCTACTCCATCTCATGGAAAAATCGTAAGTGGTGGATGAAAATTTTTATGTACCTCTTAGATTCTGCGACTGTAAACGCATACATAGTGTATAAAACATCAATGGCTGCTAGAAGAAAAAAAAACAATGTCCCATTTACAATTTCAAACAATACTGGCCAATGAACTCATTGGTGATTTTTTCGGTAGAAAACGTGGAGATGCACCAACTACTAGCAAAATAAAATGCGCAAAATTAGGGCACGCTCTCTTTCCACCAATAAAATAAGAAGAAAAACAAATCTTGGGGAAATATAGGCAACGCGCACGTTGTTCCACCAAAACAAATATCAAGAGATCAAAAATAACATGTAGTGAGTGTAGTGTAATGTTGGTCAGTGTTTGGAATGCTTCGCAGTATTTCATAAGAATGAGTAAATTTTTATTTAACAGTCATTATATTGCGTTTATAATAATAGCAGTTTGCGAAATTTACCTTTTCGTTTGTATCGTTTTTAAATAAATATGCTTTAGTATAATTTTGATGTTTTCTTTACTTAAAAAATTAGTGGCTATATTGCTAGCCACCAAACAATAAGTGATATTGGTTTAGGAGAACGGTTACTGGCTTATATTGAAGCCACCTCATAAAAAATGTTCTAACGAAAATGTTTTCATAATTTATTATTCTTTATGAAATAATATTCCATTTTAACCAGATTTTAATTTAAAATCCGAGAAAAATAAGAAAAAATAATTTGCCCGTTAAAGGGTTAAGCATCAATATTTTCGACCAAACCATAATTTCTAACTTTTTTTCTTATACAATTTTTTAGCCCTTAAACAAACCTTATGAATTTCCTGATGGGAAATTTCTGCACATGCTTGCCTTATATGTGATCTTTCACTGCCTTTAATGTCGTTAAACATTAGATAAGTTTCTACACTTTACTCTCAATAGAACCCCAAATATAAAAATCCAGCAGAGTGAAGTTTGGAGCCCTAGTAGGTGGTGCCTCATCGCAACTGCTACTGTATTACCTTGACATAACAATATTTTTCTCGAAAAATTCAAAGTTTTCGATTTATTGATGGGTATTTGATTCTTTTCTAAATTTTTACATTATAAGGATAATTTCTTAAAACGATATTAGAACTATATTAAAAAAGATAATGTTTAGAAAAAATGGAGGCTCAAAACAAGATACGTCAGAATATCAGTGCCAAATTTTCCCTTGTACAATAGCAAATAAGTATTTTACTAAATCTGTATTACATCGCGCCAACTCAATGAAAGTGTCTTTACCCTGCTAAAATTTCATCGAAACCGGTGTCAACATTAAAGAAACTATTGAACTGTTCGCCTTGTCCGCTTTTTTTTCAGGAACAAATTATTTGCCACCATCAGTTAGAACAAAGAACAATACCAAATGCTGAGGCCGGATTAATGATGTTACACCTGATTTGGTCAAACAGTCTGTTAAGCAGATTAAACAAACATAATGTCGCCTGTTAAGGCTTGGATATCATATTTTATTCACTTAATTTTGGACATTGAGTTAGATCTTCATCTTTAACTCCTCTTGCTATGCTATCTTTCTAAAAAGTTAATAATTTGAAGGTTTTTGCCCTTGACACTAGTAATATTGATTGTAGCCAATATGAAGTAACCAATCTCACTTTGCAAAGCCATTACTTATTGAAAGTTGTTAGATTTGATATCATATTTTGTACCTGCATTACCGACTGGAATTGCATCATGAATGATTCCATGGTTTTACGGAGCGCAGCCTCAATCCCCTCAGCCACTACTCCTGTCTCCGATTTTCGATTTGTGTTATTATCTTCTTTTCTATTTGTTCGTCTGAGGTTATTATTATTATTTAATCGACTATTGTCTTGAGTACCCCACTTAAAATTAGGTCTTAAATTTTGGTTTTGTTTTAGGTTTCAGTTTTTATTATTGTTTAATGGGTGCCTTGGGCATTCGCGAAAATTTGATTGATGGCTGCTCTGACAATTAGCGCACAAAAGTGCCATTCCACCAGTGTTTGGACACTCACGAGAAACGTAATTTTCTCTGCATTTAAAGCACTTTACTCGTGCTGTACACTTGAATTGCGAGTGTCCAAACAGCTGGCATCTGTGGCACTGCGTTACCTGAGATTTAGCTCTCTGCACCTCTACTTTGATTCGAATATAGTCAATAGTGTTTAGATCAAATATACGTTTTTTATCTTTAGAAAGAAAGATCAAGACCAAAGGCATCGCACTGCCATCACCCCGCTTCCACCGTATTACGCGAGATGGAGTAAAACCCAGCCCCTCCAAGTCTGATTCTATTTTTGCTTCCGGTCATATTTTAAGAACTACACGAAGAACTACGTGAAGTTCTTCTTCCTCTGCAAATCTAAATAAATGGCATTGAATGTGTTGTTCACCAAAAAACTTAATTATTGTCCTATCATCAATCGGCGTGGGAGGGTGGAGTTTTACTCCCTCTGCCACCGTTATAACATTACCAAATTGTATTTTATTTTCATTTAGTCGTATTTCTTTTCACGCAATACTATAGGAAGCACTTTTACTTTTATCTGTCTATTTCCATCTATCACTTCATTTTTCTTGTTGTCTATTTGCTGTTTTTGCCTTGACTGTGAGGAACTTCCCTCTGCCTCTTTATTTATCTCCTTTTGCGTAAAGGTTTTTTAATAATATCACCATCAATGCTTGGCAGTTGCTTTTTTGAAGTTGAGTCCTTTTGTTTGCTTGTACTCTGTATTTTTCTTGCTTTTTTAACTATCTGAAAGTCGTTATCATTGTCGCGGTCTTTATCTCAGTCCATTACCGTGCCTATAATGCACTCTTGTGTAATATTAGTTTTTCCACTACTAACCTATAACATCGCCATTATTGACCGATTATTAACGTTAGAAATCGTTTTTCTCTACCTTATAAGTTATTATTGACCATGGTCAATAATAAGGCATTAAAATCCATTATTGACCGATCTTCAAAAACCTATTTGAAGGCAGGTAACTTGATTTTTTTATTCTACAACATGAATTCATAAACATGAATGTGGTTAGGCAACCAGATAATTATCAATACATATAAGATTACTTGATATTGTAAAATATCGATACAATCAACATTTTTTCTGCTTCCATCCTTAATTCTGGAGGTGTACACATAAAAATATCACTAACATTTTCTTCGCTCATTTAAAAAAAAAACGGAAAACTCGTGAAATCTGATGACATAAATGAACAAAAATTGACATTAACAAAGCCACCTGACAAAACAACAAAATATTTTGGCAATTCCAAAGCGCAGGTAACTTGATTAAAAAATATACTTATTCCTACCTATCATTTTTTATAATTATTAATACTATAAAGATAAATGTCTTATAAAAGTTTGTAGTAGTGGAAAAAATATTATATTAACCACGGTTCAGACAGCTTATAGCCCTCGCGTCTTAAATCCCTCGTCGCTCCGCTCCTCGTGATTTGCCGCTCGGGCAATAATGATGGCTGTCTAAACCTTGGTTAATAATATACTATTGTTGTTGTGTGTGCTTAACATTATCTGCAGTACTGTTTGCATGTACTTTTATGTCTGTGTGCGCTTGTGCATTTGTATTTATTTGTGGTGTCATCAGTTTATTTAACTGGCTCTCATACCTTATTAGAATTTCCTGCAATCGTCTATTGTCGTCCTCCAATTTCCTAATCCTTTGACCATCTTCACGACGGGCATCATCCATTGCTTTCTTCCATTCTTAATGAGCCTGGAAGTGAACGGTCGTCGTCCTCATCATCCGGCTGGGGTGGGGTGATCGGGGGGGCACCCCTAACTCACCCATTTCACTTGGTTCGATTTTACGTATATTACTTACTAATATTCTTAGGCAAGAAAATTTTCGCGTGTAGCTTTCAACTTGACGTTTACTGGTCTTTATCATATTTTGTTGTATTTTCTCTTACTTTGCTTGCTTAAAAGTTTATTAGGGCTCTTAAACTTCGGTTCCCTGAAATTAATGACAAAGTTATTCTTCTCTGTAATTTACTTTATATCAATTTCTTGCCTGAATAAATAAATGTCTAAATAATTTTAACGTTCATCATTGTACCAAACAAATCTTAATATTGAGTTGTTGATATAAAAGTATAGACCTTAAACCTTAAACAATTAATGTATAATATTTTTTAGGTTTTTTCTAAGCACAATTGGAGCAGCAAGCACAAAAGAGAATAGAAGAAATATAAAATATTGATCATATGGGTGATAACAAAAAAAAAAAATTGGCATTTTCTATTTTTGCATCAGATATCATTAAATATATCATAATGTAAATTGCTCTACAACAGTGCTGCAACTTTTTACCGATGCGGTAAGTATCATTTTACAGAATTAGTGCGGTAAAATAACATTGCTTTCATGTTGACTGACATTTCTTGTAAATTTCTGACCAATCATCTTGTTTACACTGATTTTCATTGTAAAAAGTGGTTCAATTTAGCGCTAATACTAAAATGAGTTTAGTCATACATAAACATAATTTTTATCAAGAAAACAACATTTTCATAAAAAAAATAAGGGACTTTGGCTAATTCTAAAGCTTTTGCAGCCCCATCAACATCGGAAGGTAGAGCCTCTTCAACTTCGCTAATTTTTAAGCACAAAATCAATAAATAAAAGTGAATCTTTTAACAAATATTTTTTGACGCTGATTTTTTTTCATAGTAACCCTTATATTACAACTGTTACATTGTTATACCTATAGAATCAAAAAAAGGCATTTGATATTATTTTAACTGAAATGAAAACGAAACGTAATATATTCTATTTCATCCAGTCCAGTAAGTCTACTTATCCTATACTAATTTGTAGCCGGTAAATGGAACATTACAGTATTAGATATCGTAATGTGTTGCCTATAAACTATGTTTTGATTTTAGAAACAATGACTTTTTACTTTGGATTTTTAGCAAGTTGTTACTTAAAATTATAAGAAATAGAATATTCAAATACACATATTCAGCAATTATTTAATACATACGTTTTTAAATTAACTAAATCAATTATTATTTATTACCACAATTTTCAAATGCTTTTCGAATTCTTTTAGAACTTCTTCTCTTCTTAACTTTCCTGTTGCATCCGCAGCCTTATTTAAAATCATACCCGACACCTCCATAAGTTCCAACACAAATATTATGATTTTATCTATTTGACAGTGGCAAGCAAACAACAATCATATTTAACTATGGAAACCAATGACTCAATTGCAATTAAGGTATGATTTAATATTGCCAATTAATTTTTATTTTAAAAAATATATTTATTTTTTCTTCTTAACAAGAATTATAATGACAGGATGAAACAAAATATTTTACGATACATTTCGCGCTGAAGCCTGAGTTGAGGTGAGTCTTAAACCGCTAGTTTCGATGGTTTTACGGGGTATCTCCGTTATTAGTAAAGATAGAAGGATACGGTTTTGGCAGCACCGTGCTACTTTTTTGTTAAACAAAAGATGCTGCAATCAAAATTTTTCTAGTCCTCCTTGTTTTTGATATACGGGATGTTTTTGAAAATTTTACATTTATTATTTATTTAGGTTACCCTGTAGCTTATCAAAGAAAAAATAAATGTTCCTTTTGTAGTTTTTTACGTAGAATTCAGTGACATACCCAAATTTTGTCTACGTTTAATTGTTTCGGAGAAAAGAAACAAATTTCCTTTTTTTTTTAATGTGTAATAAATCCTATATTTTTTTTTAATAATATAATTTAGTTTATAATAAGCTTATCAGAAATGTATAATACCTTATATAAACTTTTAAAGCTAAGCACGAAATTTGTATCTTATTAAAAAATATGCATTTCTTGTTAGTAGGCCATGACGGGTATTTAAAAACAGATAAGAACCAGGCGCGTAACTACAGGGGGGCCTAGGGAGGCCCCCCCCCCCAGAAAAAGGCTGACTTTGTCTCGACCATCATTTTTTTATTGGTTAAATTTTCCATTTTTCACTCAAACTTTTTTGGCAATACTCGTTGAACTTTGAGCTTGTTTATTCAAAAATCAGAATAAACATGTCCAAATTCAACTCGAAAAATTTCCAAAAAAAGTTTTCGTGACAGCTGAAAAATCTAACCGATAAAAAAACGAGGTCTTGTGATTATTGACCAAATTTGTTAAAATTTGGGCGTGGTCCAAAAAAAATTTCGCGGCGGGCTCTCCACCATCTACACGAGCCGCCACTACAAGTCACAATAACAGGCCCACCCTAGGCCACCCCTAGGTCAAAGGGCTAGTTACGCCACTGATAAGAACACAGTTATTTATGCCATATTAAAAACATCTTTACTTTCTGTCAGAGTATTAAGGTTCTCTAAGTTGTTTTAAAATATTTAATTTATAGTAAAAAATCAGTTTATCCTAATTATGGCAGAAAATGTAATCTTTGAAAATATTGAAAGATACGACATGCTCGCTTGCTATGTCCATTGTAATAAAAATGCAGATGAAGCATTAGAAGTGTATTTAATAGGTAAATATAGTTGTATTTGTAGTATCTCTATGAAGATTTATTAAATTTCTTGAATTACTTGTAGATATCCCGAAAGACGACAGCCGGATAAAAGTATTTTTCTAAGGATGAAATTAAATTTAATTGAACACGGTTCAATTTCCAAACCTCGACCTAAAATCTACAACAAGGAAAACCGCGAGACTGATGAAATAAATGTTTTAGCTTCAATTGAAACAAATCCAACTAGTTTTTGCAGAACGATTGAAGGTTCGGTCGAAGTAGTTAAATTAATAGTTCAAACAATCCTAAAAAGCACAATTTTAATTCATTTTAATTTACAATTACAAGGCTTTGGTCTCAGGAAAATCAGCATGTAATATTTCCACTCGAACGGCAAGGCAGGTTTCGCTTTAACGTTTCATGTTTTATACAGTTTATACAGTGACCGGCAGAAAGTGCGCAGCATATGGGAAAGTTTCTTATCTTTTAGTTTAGAAAATTAATTTTATTTTAGATAGGTTCTGCATGTTCTTAAACCAAAATAACACCCATTAAATCCGGTAAAAGTTTCATGGTATACGAGGTATATAGGATCAAAAATTTGAAATTTCGCTAAGAGTAAAGTACCTCCATCTTTCATTTTAGAATATTTTTTTACTAAGAATTATTGTTTCGATTGCAAAGCTATACCCATATTCCAAATTTCGCTTATTTCGGACAAAAAAATGGATTTAATCGTGTTTTCTGAATAACCCTGTATAAAAAATAAATGGCAACCGAACAGTACGAAAATAAGATTTTCTGCAGACTTTGTTAGAGATAACCGTCGATCATAAGTCCGATTAGTTTGTTTTCATAATATTATGGCTTTTTAAAATAAAAACATAAAAATATTAAATATTTTTGCTGCACACCGTATTTTATTTTCTGAGGGAACAAGTTAATTTCATCTAACTGATATTTTTTGATTTACTTTGACTTAAAACATCTCCTAAATAGCTTTTTATACATTGAAGTATGCATAGAAAGTTTCCTTTTGATTTATAAAGAAAAAAATTTTTATTCAAAATATATTTTGAACGGATTTTATTGCTTCCGCAAAATAAGGATGAATAATATATTTTGTACACATTTTAAATAATTTTAAAATAATGTTTCTTTAAAAACTAATTTTTTATGCCCCAAGGGCAAGCTTAAAGCCTAAAAATAATAACACAAATTAATTTCCTTCTTATAATCTATACTATTTCAGATCAAAGCAGCCATGAAAACAAGTCAAACATTAAAATTAAATTAATGGCATTTAGTTAGTTCTGCTATAAAAATGGAAGTTGAAAAGTTGTCTTTACAGGAGAAAATTGCAATAGTTTTAATTCATGGTGACAATTATCACAGTTATAGCGAGACAGCAATTATTTTTAACAATAGATATAATAAAAATGTTCACGATTCCACTATATTTAGAACTGTCAATAAATTTAAACAAAGTGGATCGGTGGAAAATAAGTATAAAACTGTCCATAGAAAAACTGCAGCTACGGAAGAAAACGCTTTAAATGTTTTGTTATCAGTAAATGAAGTTCCTACAATGCCGTTGTCCGAAAGAGAAGAACAAGTTGGTATTTCAGAAAAGTCTATTAGAAGAATATTTAAGAATCACAAGTATTTACCATTTATACCCAAATTTCTGCATGCCCTTAAGATAGGGATCTAGATGCAAGGCTTGACTTTTGCTTTTGGTTTCAAGGCAATAAAGATGATCCACATTTTGGAAATAGTATATTACTTACTGACGAAGCAACCTTCACAAGCAACGGCACTGTAGGTTCCCAAAATTGCAGGTGGTGGGCTGACCAAAACCCCCATTTTATAATTAAATGTAAAGATCAATATTCTTTTAAGACCAACGTTTGGTGTGGTAAATTAAATACTCAAATAGTGGGGCCATATTTCTTCAGAGAAAATTTAAATGGCGCTAGATATTTAAACTTCTTGCAGAATAAAATAAGCGATTCTCTCGATGATCTGCCCTTAAACTTAAGAGAAAATCTGTATTTCCAACAAGATGGTGCTTCTATTCATAGTACCTTACAAGTAAGGGAATGGTTAAATCAACAATTTTACAACAAATGGATTAGACGGTTTTCAAAAAATCCCTGGTCTGCAAGATCGCCGAATATTACTCCTCTAGACTTCTTTCTCTGGGGTTACGTAAAAAACCAGGTATATAAGTATCGGCCTTTTAGAAATTTGGACCATCTGGAAAATGTTATAAGACAGTGTATCGCTAGAATCAATCCGGCTTTTTTAAGGAACGTAGCCAAAGAATTTAACAAAAGATATACAATATACATACAAAATGTATAGAAAATGGAGGAGGACATGTAGAAATATAAAGTTATAATAATTATTGTTAATGTAAATAGTCTTAATTAGCATTTTTTGTTTCCTATTATTGAGTTAAAGAATGTATTACCTATAAGTTGGATTATCCCAAAAGTGTATTTGATAAATGAAAATAACCTATATTGATCCTTATTTTGCGTGAGAAATAAAATCCGTTCAAAATATATTTTTAATTTAAATTTTTTTCCTTATAAATCAAAAGGAAACTTTCTATGCATACTTAAATGTATAAAAAGCTATTTAGGAGATGCTTTAAGTCAAAGTAAATCAAAAAATATCAGTTAAATGAAATTAACTTGTTCCCTCAGAAAATAAAATACGGTGTGCAGCAAAAATATTAAATATTTTTATGTTTTTATTTTAGAAAGCCATAATATTATGAAAACAAACTAATCGGACTTATGATCGACGGTTATCTCTAACAAAGTCTGCAAAAGATCTTATTTTTGTACTGTTCGGTTGCCATTTATTTTTTATACAAGGTTATTCAGAAAACACAATTAAATCCATTTTTTTGTCCAAAATAAGCGAAATTTGGAATTTCGGTATAACTTTGAAATTAAAACAATAATTGTTAGTAAAAAAATATTCTAAAATGAAAGATGGAGGTACTTTACTCTTAGTGGAATTTCAAATTCTTGATTCTACCTCGTATACCAAAAGACTTTTACCGGATTTAATGGGTGTTATTTTGGTTTGAGAACATGCAGAACCTATCTAAAATAAATTTAATTTTCTAAACTTAAAGATAAAAAACTTTCCCCTATGCTACGCACTTCCTGCCGGTCACTGTATATAGGAAGTGAAATAATTTATAATATATTTGAAGGCAGCCTTAATGCAAATAAATATTTGGAAATTCTGGAAAACGTTCTGCCGGAAATAATAGAAGACGTGTCCTTAGCGGGTCTCAATAACTTGAATCTGCAACAAGATGGAGCACCCGCTCACAATGCGCTAATTACCAGGGCTTACTTAAACAACAATTTCCCAGGCCACTGGATTATAACTAATGGACCTGTAAAATGGCCACCAAGGTCACCCGACTTGTCGATATTTCTTCTTGTGGGGATACCTTGATAGTAAAATTTATTCGATTCACTACCAAACAATTGCAGATTTAAGAAATGCCACTGAAAGAGAATTTAGGGAGTTACAAATGCGGCCTTTTATTATTTTAAATTCATTAAGGCGAATAAGAACTATGTGTGAAACATGTCTAAGGCATAATGGAGAACAACTTAAGCAAAGTTTCTGAGAAAGTTTTATACATTAATTTGTAGCTTTTATTTCTAATGTTTTTCGTAGTAAAACACAACTTGATTCATGCATATTGTTATTACTTTTACTGAAATATAACTGCTAATTAGATTAGGGAGTCCAAAATATATTTCTTCTGCAGTAGTTATCATCATATATGTATTAGTACTATATGGCGCCTTGCCCATTTAACCAATGTAAACGTAGTGAAGCCGAGGTTCCTTGTTCAGTCAGGGTCATTTTGCGCAGTGCGCATGCGCGAGAAAAAGAAGATAGAAGTTTGTTTTAACGGAAAAAAATGAGGTTATCACATTTGACTTTGAGAACTGGACCGAAATTTGTAAACAAACATTAAAGTTCTTGGTTTGTTTAAGATTTTGTATATTATTTCGATTGAGAAAAGAAAAAGAACGCAGGTAAACATATTAATAAAACTTTTATTAGATATTTTACAATTATTCTTAGAGTTTAACGAGTAAAATAATAGGTTTTTGTAGGATTCTTTGAAGTACATGCAATTTTCAGTAAAAATAGGTATGTACAGGGTTATCCAACCAAGACTAGACAAGGCGATTTTTTGACTTTTCCTGTACTTTTATAAAAAAACTGAAATAGCCATCTTAAGTCATTTTCTCCCGCGAATTCGAATATCTTCAGCAAAAAACAATTGAACATTTTTTCTTCAGTTTTAAATTCGGAAAATGTTCGTCTACCGTAAGATTAATACCTGATAGATGGATACCCGTTTCACCTGTTCACCCTTTAACCTGCTTTAAAGCGTCCGTCAGTTAGACAAAATAATCAAGTTTCAAATTTCTATATATTTTTCACGAATTAATTACAAATTTAGTAGTTTTTGCAAATCTATTATTGCTTACGTATAAAAAAAGTATGACATATTAGAAAAAACTATAAACTAAAGTGAATAACTTTAATCTCAATAATATAATTGTTCTATGTGTCCTCCATTATTTTCAAAACATGACCGATGCCCCCTTTTCAATCTCTCCAAAGAATCTCTTACAATATTTTAGTCCTGGTTAAGTCTATTAATTTCATTTATAATTTTTTGCTGAATGTCCTCCAGACTTCTGTTGCGTCGTTGATAAACTACATTTTTTAAATGACCCCATAAAAATGTATCCATTGGCGTGATATCGGGGCTATTTGGTGGCCAATGAATTGTTCCGTTACGGCCAATCCACTGATTGTAACGCTCGTTTAGGTATGTTACCACTTCTCGAACTGCATGAGGCGGAGCACCATCCTGCTGCCAAATGATATTGTTGTAGGCTTGCAATGGCAACCTTTCCAAGAAATCCTCGAAGTAGATAAACTAGGACAGTTTGAGCGCAATTACCGTCACTTTTACATGTAAATCTCCATAAGAAAATTTAAGGTCCGTTCTGCATTTCAAGGTCACTGACGCCGGGTCAGGGGCGTACTAAACATTGGAAGCCTCTTAAGCGAGAGCGTCGCGACGCCAAAATTATTAAATTTATTACCTTATAGTCACCGTCCCCAAACTAACTACCCATAATATGCCACTGTCTTTTGAGAGTTAACGGATCGATGCAGAAAAAAAGCTGTTTTGTTTGGAGATCGAACCAGCAACCTTCGGCACATGCAGGTTACGCTCTAACCATTACGCTATGTCGTCTCAAGCTAAATAAAATTCGTGGTGGATGATATGCTCACGAGACAGACTCGCTTTCATCGCGGTCGCACAGGGGCGCGGATGTTACCCACGAGTATTCCTATATTTGTTTTATAAGCGCGTTTCAGCTTGTTAAAAGTCTACGCTACGCTGTCTACATCTTTTAGTTATATTGTTAGTGAAATTGATACTAGAGGTTAAACACAAGCACAAAGTTTCAATATATGTTTATTTATACAACTACACAAATACATTCCTAAACATCTAACATCATAATACATATAAATTATATAATATAATAGTCCCTTTCTGGCTACATTACATTTACATATCCACATCCATATATTTTACTGATTGAAGATACTTGTCAGGTATAATGGCTATTTTTACTCGTCTTCCATTATCGAAAAGTGCCCCCAAGGTAAAGTATCATACGAAGTTTTAGATAACCTTCTCTTATCATCATGTGGACTTAGCCCAATCTTCACTTGTCGAATTGTATGGAGCTCGTGTTGTTCTGACCGAATCAATGTTTGAGATACATGTTTTTCTGTAAATGTCTCCAAGCACTCAACATAATCATTAAAAGTAATTTTATTTTCTATAACAGACTTCTTAACTCCTTTAATTTTTTTCGTTACACCAAAGTTAAATATTACCCTTTCGATTTCATCCCGCTCTTTTTCAGCTTTTTGTAATTTTACTAGCTCAAGCTCAATCTCCTCCTCTGTCTGCAGAACTACCGTTGCATACATTTTTGAACGAAGACCAATAAAATGAGTCATAATTCGACCGTTATTTTCATCTTTCATCATTCCCAAAACCTTTTTGTTAACTCGAGGTATATTGTAAATATTATTTTGCGAATAATCGCTTGCATCAAAATACTGGTGACAATCATGTAAAATTATTTCATAAATGTCATCATGTTTGATTTCATAAATAAGACTGTCCGTATCCGTATATAGCACTTTACATTGATTGTCAAATCTTTTATTCATATAATTATAATGAAAATCATATAGGGTTGTTTTAGCCAAATCCAAAATACACATTCCCACGTAAATCGGCTTGTTGAAGTATACCTCAGACTTGTTCATTTCTATTATTACGAGACTTTCGTTAATAATAGTTGATGATTTAAACTCGGGCCGGGAGATCAGAGCCTCAGCACCATAACGGCCTTCCCATTTAGTCTTTAATTTAACGATGCTATGTTTTCTGATGTTTTCCATAGTTTTGCCGAATACAGCATTGTTCATGAGTTTAAAAAGATTTTTTTCAAAATCATTTCTTGCTGCTTGTCTTAAATGGGTATTTAAATCAATGTAGGATTTAAGCCAAGAAGTTTGACTAAATGACAATACCCTATGAATTTTGATTAATTTGACACCAAGTGCTACGGCTTGTTTTAAATTTCGGTAATGGATAATATAATCTTTTTTATTATAGAGGGTTGCAAACAGTTTTTTAGTGTTTGATCCTTTTGTTCCCCTATGCTCAGGACAAGGAGGTAAATCCGAAAATTTATTATGTAGGTCTTTAGGTATTTCAAGATCCACTTCTAAAACATATCCTTGATCAGAATCGTCGGAAACGTTAAGAATATTGAGATGCAAAATTTCATCTTCTGTAAGCCATTTGAACCCTCCATAGGGTAGGTATTGGGACATACCCCATCCATATTGGTTGTTAATATCAAAATACATTAAATACGAATCTTCTTTATTTGCATCATATGAAGGTGTATACTTATTATTTGCTTTACTGTATCGTTTGGAGCACTGACTTAGACCTCCTCGTATACCTCTTTCAATAAATGTTACCATCTCATAATCCGTAAGTAATTCGAGTTTAACCTGATTTTCTCTATACATTTTGAACATTAAACACAACCAGGCATATCCTGGTAGGGTATATGACCAGGCTGGGTCGAGGCCATAAGTCATGTGAGATGTTGACCTAAATTGCTCGAATATATCAGCTAATAATAAGATATCCGTTTTAAGATATAGATCGGAATAATCTTGCATAGTCCTACAAGCAAACCCATTCCATACTTTCTGCGCATGCATATATGATTCAGCACTTACATGGCAATCCTCAAGGCTATTGTAAAAGGAATATTTAGGTGGTAGTTCTAATTCATTTAGTCTATTCCAACTGTCCATATAATCATACGGGAAAATACCTTTACGTGTTAATAATTTGAATGTTTCATCAGATAATTGATTAAAGTTGGATTTTAGAATTGGATAATCGTTTAAATTTGATGCCAATTTATCAAGACCTGACTCAAGAAATCTAAAGCTATCGATAAAGCGAAATTGAACCAAATTATCCTTAATATATTTAGTAAAAGAAATATATTTTTCCTTTGTGACAGGTAAAACATCTATTCGTCCTTCTACCTCCGCCAAGGCCTTTATTATCATGTGGCCATCATAGCAACTAAGATTATGGAACACAACAGGAACAGTGCGAAAATCTTGATAATTTAAATTACAGCTCTCATGACTCGGGCCTCTATATGTTGAATCGAAATGATTATGATCACGAATTTTTTTATCATCAGCTGAAAATGGTTTCTCACAAATATGACATTCTCGTGCTTTATAGAATAGTTTAGCTTGTTCATCAATTAATTCTTTCATAGGTAAAGGACAAAGAAAAACAGTTTCAAGATCCTCGGCAAAGTTTTGAAGTTCTTTCATAAACCATTCCATGCAGTCCAGTCCAGTATAAGATCGATAAAATGAGAGGGTGTCATCATAGGAGCATTTGACGTAATACCCAATGCTATATGGAACATGTTGTTGACTTTTTCGAGTATTTCTTAGATTATTATCTTCCACTGGAATCAATAAGCACTCCGTGTCAGCATAAATTATAAATGCAACTTTTTCTTTATGACTAAATTTAGTGAACTCTATTATTTTCTTTTCTTCTTTCGGTAATATAGGAACTGCCAATTTATCTATTTTTAAACAATCTTTAATATGGTTTTTCAATTTAACTTCAGTTCGAAAATAGTGAAGGCAACGATCGCAAATAAACTTTTGACCATCTTTCTTACTTAGCTGAGATGAAAGCAATCGTGATAAATTTTTGATCCATGCGAAATGGTATTTAACTGGACTTAAATTATCCAAATCATCCTCAGAAATGTAATTATCCTGCAAAAGTAATAAATTTGCATGTCTCTCTTTTTTGTTTTTAGTGATATAATATGGCAGAGTTTTAAAACTGTTTCGATATTTTTGCAATCTATAAACGTTTAAAGAAAGATTATTTTGTGTTTCAAAACGCGGAATTTGTCCGAGAGTTATAGGAAACTGAACCCCTTTTAAATTAAGAACTTTTTTTGGGTCCGGATATGATGTTGTTCTCTCAGCATTAATGGTTGAGGGGTATAATGCGGACGTAACAGCCCAAGCAAAACAGATGTCATCAGTGTTTTGGACGTTAATACAAGCATACTTTTTTGCTATTTGTTCTGGAAGAGCGATGTAACTTCCAGCACGCAAGGGGTTAAATTTATTGATTCCAACCATTAAGTTGATTACTCTACTCAGCGCCCAGCCTGAATATTTTTCTGCAAAAGAATCCAATTCAGTTAAAATAGGTTGAATAACATTATCCTGAAACCATTGATTTAAATTGGTATAACGATAAATAGGTTCATTTGGAGTGTTTATGTATTTGTTTTCAGTGAAAGATCCATTTGCCTTACTAATCATAAATTCTCCACACAATACAGTGTTAACCTTGATTGCTTCATCATTTTTAAGCACGTTCTGAATTCTCCTTCTAAAAATTACGGCACAGTCTTCCAAGAAGGGTTTAATATCTGTATGTTTTATATTAATGATGACACTGGATTTTATACGAGATTTAAAAGCTGATTGAATATCTTCCCATTTTACACGATGAGTAGCAGTCTCTTTTCTTTGTATAAATCCAAATCCAGTTACTTCCTTAGCTTTCAGCATTTCTTTAAAGCTTTTTGTTTGACCTAAACAAGCTAGTAATTTGTTTTTCTCTCCAACTGTTGATGCGTGTTTCAATGTTGTATTCAATAATTTTGAAGCCTGAGCGCATTTCTTTAGACCCTCCTTTATTGCATTCCCATTATTATTTGCTTGGTAAACTAAAGTTCTGATGTTTTCTACAAGTTTACCAGCGTGCAACATCTTGAATCTGTAACAAAAATTACTTGTTAATAAAAAAAATAATTAACTGAAGATTACACGTCTACACTGTAGCATGTACTAAGTTAGAATGAGCTGTGGCACCATGATACATCCGTTATAATAAATCGGATTGACTGTAAAATTCATCCAAACCCAACTTACAGCTCGTTTTAGAAACTAAATGATAAATAATAGATATCAATATGTGTCATAGTTTTTAGTTAAGATATACATATTACATATTTTATATATCATTTAACATTTGGTCAATTTTTCAAAAATAAAGAGATAAGTCAACGCTAGAATTAATATTAGTAGGGATAAATAGGGGTTGCATAACGTAGGAAAGCACACTTTTTAGAAATAAATGCCAGGTTGAGATACAAATAATTTAAATAAAATTAAATCAAGCACCAGCCAAAGGCGATGTAGGCATCAAAAATAAATTCCTCTTAAGGGCATGAAACAACTGTTTGCCTATTTTCGAATTAAAAATATCAATCATCCTCACAGTCTTGATTCCAAAGAATCTCAAACTATTTTATCAGCCTAAACTACTTTATGCAATCTCTCCCTTATATCATGTCAATTCCTTGCAATCATGCGCCAACCTTTACGCAACATTATTGTAAAGATCGTTTATGTAGATACTATAGAGACAAAATTCTATTTATAGACTGTACCTAATATGTTGCCACATTTATCAGTACCACAAGTATATATATTATACCTTAACAAAAATATTTAACACTTATAAACCATAAAATTTTAAATAGCATAAAATATTTTTCTTTTTCAAGAATATCGCCTACCCTGTCATCCAATCTTTAAAATATTATATACATTTCCCCCATTGCCTATTATAACTCTTTTAGTATGGCCGATGGATGGTTTCTTTAATAGCCAGCAGACAACAATTTTCCCTGATCATGTCTATAAGACATATGGAAAACACTGTATATACTTAACTCTTTAAAGGCGTCAACCTCCTTTGTAGAGAGGGATTACCGATCACCAGAGTCAGTACGTCTCCCCTTGTAAGGGTACCTGTCATGTTTCCATGCGGAAAAAAGTCGACCATCCCTTTATACCAATAGGAGCCACCACTGATAAATTATAATTTTACAAAAATATTTGGCATTTGTAAACCATAAAATTTTAAATACCGTAAAATACTCTTCTTTTTCAAGACTATCGCATACCCGGTTATCTAATCTTTAAAGCATACATAAATTTTTACATTGCCCATTTTAACCCTTTAAGGATGGCTGATAGATGGTTTCTTTAATAACCAGCAGATAGCAATTTTCCCTGATCATGTTTATAAGACATATGGAAAATACTGTATATACCTAACTCTTTTTTTAAATGCCAATCGGTGAATATTTGCTATAATATGGTTTAAATGACATCTCCTTCCAATGCATGCATATCTATATTAGTATAAGCTTTTTAAAAAATTATTCTAAGTCCCCAAATAATAGAAAATAACACAAAAACCCAAATATCTCATAAACGGCTCGTCCTATCAAAAAAAAAATACACATAAAAATCTCCCCAGTCCCCTTGCCGAGTTTGACCATTGTCTAGATGATATAAAAATTTTAACCCCCTACCACCAATTTTTGCACCCCATCATAAACGCTATGTGCCAGGAAATAGAATCGTAAATGTGCAATTTTTACTTACTAATCTTAAAGGACCAACAAACGATGCACAACACATACTTAAAATCATATAAACTTCACCTACCCCTTTTATACCCTTATTAACCAATACGCATGCGTAACCATTACAACATAAAATATTTTTTTTAAATGCCAATCGGTGAATATTTGCTATAAAATGGTTTAAATGACATCTCCTTCCGATGCATGCATATCTATATTAGTATAAGCTTTTTAAAAAATTATTCTAAGTCCCCAAATAATGGAAAAAAACCTAAAAAACCCTAATATCTCCTAAACGGCTCGCCCTATCAAAAAAATACACCCACCATTTTCTACATAATATAAAAATTTCAACCCCCTATTATCAAATTTTTGTACCCCCTCAATTGACCTGGTACCTATAGAAATAAGAGAAAATCCAAATATCTCCCAAACGGTACATTATATAAAAAAAATTAAAATTTTAAAAATATTAGAAAGATGGAATTTTAACAAAAAATTTAAGAAAATGGCTTTTTACCATACCTCTTAGCAAATATAGGATTTTCGCTTTTCAACAACACCCATTTATTTATAAATTTTATATCCACATTTGCATAAAAGCTACTTTTAAATATAAAAATAAAAAATTACACAGTTTTAACAGAACTTACCTCAATAAGATTGAACAGTATGAACAGTTTTTACTTGTCGGGATACCAATCACTACTAAAGAATACATACTCATCCATTTCTTTTATACACATCAGAAACCTTTAGGAGTGGGCGGACTAGAATAATTATATTCTTTCTTTGAGATCTTTTCCGTATATCCATATCCAAATCCAATATAATAAATTTGAATCCTTTCACTCTTTTTTTCTAGACACTTAAGAATTCATATTTTATTTTTGTCTATTCTCTATTATTATTTATATTTCACTTACTTAAATAATCTTTCATATTTTTTTAACTAGGCTTATCAAAAAATCTTTGAAATAATAATTTTATATAACACAGTATATCCCCCTATCGAGCGCCCATTCCCAATCTCTTTTCTCAAGTTTGCGTTCCGATCTCGATTCTTTGCGTACAAATGCCTGAAATCCAATGCATTTTGCAAGTGCTTCTTGCGATCGAAATATGGTTTATTTTAGGATAAAATATAAGCGGAGTGTTAATCTCAAAATTCATATTGTGGGGTTATATATGATTGGATTTTAATAAATTATATATGAATTCGTATTAGAATTTAGTGAGGAATATTAATATCAAAAAAGTTAAGTAAAACTTTCAAATATTTTATAAGTAAAATTTTTAATAAGTATAAAAATAAAAAAAAAACCTAATTTTTTTAAATTTAGTTTCGTCCACAAAATAAAGTAGCCCATTTTATTTATTTCATAAAAAAATTTGTAGATAAATTTTAACCACAGTGTCCATATCCGACCAATGGAATAAATTTTAGTCACAATTTTGGCTAAGTCAATAAGAGTTGATTTTACGAAAAATCGAATAAATTTAATAATAATCTTATTTTTGAAGCTATTTTTATACGGTTTTCGGGTAACTAAGTTTCAGCACAGACGGGGGTTCCTAAGGGAATTTTTGACAAAAAAATTTTTTTTCGAAAAATTTTGCGTTTTTTCAAAATTTTTTTGGAATTTCGTTTATTTCTTTAATCTTGTTACTGTTTTTATACTGTTTTCTTCTCCTTTAATGCTGTTTTTTACTGTTTTTTTCCTGTTTCTGCTGAGACGGAGGGGCATCCCCTTATCCTGTTTAAAACATTCATTGTTTAAAACAGTGTTTCTTCTAAAAAAATAACCCCCAAAAAATCTCCCCGGTCCCCATACCGAGTTCGACCATTTTCTACACGATATAAAAATTTCAACTCCTTAACATCATTATTTGCACCAGGTATATAAATATGCAATAAAATTAATTCTTACCCACTAGAACTCAATGTTCGGTCACTATCCACCCATACGTAGAAGACACCGCCAATTAATCCCCCTCGTTAAAATCCACCGCGGCGCGGGGGATTCGCAGTGCCTTTCTACAACCACTCTGATTCCTCCCTCCAAACCTACCACCTTGACCTTCAACCACTCCACATGCGCAGTAGGTCACACAAACTTGTGGAGTGGTTGAAGGTCAAGGTGGTAGGTTTGGAGGGAGGAATCAGAGTGGTTGTAGAAAGGCACTGCGAATCCCCCGCGCCGCGGTGGATTTTAACGAGGGGGATTAATTGGCGGTGTCTTCTACGTATGGGTGGATAGTGACCGAACATTGAGTTCTAGTGGGTAAGAATTAATTTTATTGCATATTTATATACCTGGTGCAAATAATGATGTTAAGGAGTTGAAATTTTTATATCGTGTAGAAAATGGTCGAACTCGGTATGGGGACCGGGGAGATTTTTTGGGGGTTATTTTTTTAGAAGAAACACTGTTTTAAACAATGAATGTTTTAAACAGGATAAGGGGATGCCCCTCCGTCTCAGCAGAAACAGGAAAAAAACAGTAAAAAACAGCATTAAAGGAGAAGAAAACAGTATAAAAACAGTAACAAGATTAAAGAAATAAACGAAATTCCAAAAAAATTTTGAAAAAACGCAAAATTTTTCGAAAAAAAATTTTTTTGTCAAAAATTCCCTTAGGAACCCCCGTCTGTGCTGAAACTTAGTTACCCGAAAACCGTATAAAAATAGCTTCAAAAATAAGATTATTATTAAATTTATTCGATTTTTCGTAAAATCAACTCTTATTGACTTAGCCAAAATTGTGACTAAAATTTATTCCATTGGTCGGATATGGACACTGTGGTTAAAATTTATCTACAAATTTTTTTATGAAATAAATAAAATGGGCTACTTTATTTTGTGGACAAAACTAAATTTAAAAAAAATAGGTTTTTTTTTTATTTTTATACTTATTAAAAATTTTACTTATAAAATATTTGAAAGTTTTACTTAACTTTTTTGATATTAATATTCCTCACTAAATTCTAATACGAATTCATATATAATTTATTAAAATCCAATCATATATAACCCCACAATATGAATTTTGAGATTAACACTCCGCTTATATTTTATCCTAAAATAAACCATATTTCGATCGCAAGAAGCACTTGCAAAATGCATTGGATTTCAGGCATTTGTACGCAAAGAATCGAGATCGGAACGCAAACTTGAGAAAAGAGATTGGGAATGGGCGCTCGATAGGGGGATATACTGTGTTATATAAAATTATTATTTCAAAGATTTTTTGATAAGCCTAGTTAAAAAAATATGAAAGATTATTTAAGTAAGTGAAATATAAATAATAATAGAGAATAGACAAAAATAAAATATGAATTCTTAAGTGTCTAGAAAAAAAGAGTGAAAGGATTCAAATTTATTATATTGGATTTGGATATGGATATACGGAAAAGATCTCAAAGAAAGAATATAATTATTCTAGTCCGCCCACTCCTAAAGGTTTCTGATGTGTATAAAAGAAATGGATGAGTATGTATTCTTTAGTAGTGATTGGTATCCCGACAAGTAAAAACTGTTCATACTGTTCAATCTTATTGAGGTAAGTTCTGTTAAAACTGTGTAATTTTTTATTTTTATATTTAAAAGTAGCTTTTATGCAAATGTGGATATAAAATTTATAAATAAATGGGTGTTGTTGAAAAGCGAAAATCCTATATTTGCTAAGAGGTATGGTAAAAAGCCATTTTCTTAAATTTTTTGTTAAAATTCCATCTTTCTAATATTTTTAAAATTTTAATTTTTTTTATATAATGTACCGTTTGGGAGATATTTGGATTTTCTCTTATTTCTATAGGTACCAGGTCAATTGAGGGGGTACAAAAATTTGATAATAGGGGGTTGAAATTTTTATATTATGTAGAAAATGGTGGGTGTATTTTTTTGATAGGGCGAGCCGTTTAGGAGATATTAGGGTTTTTTAGGTTTTTTTCCATTATTTGGGGACTTAGAATAATTTTTTAAAAAGCTTATACTAATATAGATATGCATGCATCGGAAGGAGATGTCATTTAAACCATTTTATAGCAAATATTCACCGATTGGCATTTAAAAAAAATATTTTATGTTGTAATGGTTACGCATGCGTATTGGTTAATAAGGGTATAAAAGGGGTAGGTGAAGTTTATATGATTTTAAGTATGTGTTGTGCATCGTTTGTTGGTCCTTTAAGATTAGTAAGTAAAAATTGCACATTTACGATTCTATTTCCTGGCACATAGCGTTTATGATGGGGTGCAAAAATTGGTGGTAGGGGGTTAAAATTTTTATATCATCTAGACAATGGTCAAACTCGGCAAGGGGACTGGGGAGATTTTTATGTGTATTTTTTTTTTGATAGGACGAGCCGTTTATGAGATATTTGGGTTTTTGTGTTATTTTCTATTATTTGGGGACTTAGAATAATTTTTTAAAAAGCTTATACTAATATAGATATGCATGCATTGGAAGGAGATGTCATTTAAACCATATTATAGCAAATATTCACCGATTGGCATTTAAAAAAAGAGTTAGGTATATACAGTATTTTCCATATGTCTTATAAACATGATCAGGGAAAATTGCTATCTGCTGGTTATTAAAGAAACCATCTATCAGCCATCCTTAAAGGGTTAAAATGGGCAATGTTAAAATTTATGTATGCTTTAAAGATTAGATAACCGGGTATGCGATAGTCTTGAAAAAGAAGAGTATTTTACGGTATTTAAAATTTTATGGTTTACAAATGCCAAATATTTTTGTAAAATTATAATTTATCAGTGGTGGCTCCTATTGGTATAAAGGGATGGTCGACTTTTTTCCGCATGGAAACATGACAGGTACCCTTACGAGGGGAGACGTACTGACTCTGGTGATCGGTAATCCCTCTCTACAAAGGAGGTTGACGCCTTTAAAGAGTTAAGTATATACAGTGTTTTCCATATGTCTTATAGACATGATCAGGGAAAATTGTTGTCTGCTGGCTATTAAAGAAACCATCCATCGGCCATACTAAAAGAGTTATAATAGGCAATGGGGGAAATGTATATAATATTTTAAAGATTGGATGACAGGGTAGGCGATATTCTTGAAAAAGAAAAATATTTTATGCTATTTAAAATTTTATGGTTTATAAGTGTTAAATATTTTTGTTAAGGTATAATATATATACTTGTGGTACTGATAAATGTGGCAACATATTAGGTACAGTCTATAAATAGAATTTTGTCTCTATAGTATCTACATAAACGATCTTTACAATAATGTTGCGTAAAGGTTGGCGCATGATTGCAAGGAATTGACATGATATAAGGGAGAGATTGCATAAAGTAGTTTAGGCTGATAAAATAGTTTGAGATTCTTTGGAATCAAGACTGTGAGGATGATTGATATTTTTAATTCGAAAATAGGCAAACAGTTGTTTCATGCCCTTAAGAGGAATTTATTTTTGATGCCTACATCGCCTTTGGCTGGTGCTTGATTTAATTTTATTTAAATTATTTGTATCTCAACCTGGCATTTATTTCTAAAAAGTGTGCTTTCCTACGTTATGCAACCCCTATTTATCCCTACTAATATTAATTCTAGCGTTGACTTATCTCTTTATTTTTGAAAAATTGACCAAATGTTAAATGATATATAAAATATGTAATATGTATATCTTAACTAAAAACTATGACACATGTTGATATCTATTATTTATCATTTAGTTTCTAAAACGAGCTGTAAGTTGGGTTTGGATGAATTTTACAGTCAATCCGATTTATTATAACGGATGTATCATGGTGCCACAGCTCATTCTAACTTAGTACATGCTACAGTGTAGACGTGTAATCTTCAGTTAATTATTTTTTTTATTAACAAGTAATTTTTGTTACAGATTCAAGATGTTGCACGCTGGTAAACTTGTAGAAAACATCAGAACTTTAGTTTACCAAGCAAATAATAATGGGAATGCAATAAAGGAGGGTCTAAAGAAATGCGCTCAGGCTTCAAAATTATTGAATACAACATTGAAACACGCATCAACAGTTGGAGAGAAAAACAAATTACTAGCTTGTTTAGGTCAAATAAAAAGCTTTAAAGAAATGCTGAAAGCTAAGGAAGTAACTGGATTTGGATTTATACAAAGAAAAGAGACTGCTACTCATCGTGTAAAATGGGAAGATATTCAATCAGCTTTTAAATCTCGTATAAAATCCAGTGTCATCATTAATATAAAACATACAGATATTAAACCCTTCTTGGAAGACTGTGCCGTAATTTTTAGAAGGAGAATTCAGAACGTGCTTAAAAATGATGAAGCAATCAAGGTTAACACTGTATTGTGTGGAGAATTTATGATTAGTAAGGCAAATGGATCTTTCACTGAAAACAAATACATAAACACTCCAAATGAACCTATTTATCGTTATACCAATTTAAATCAATGGTTTCAGGATAATGTTATTCAACCTATTTTAACTGAATTGGATTCTTTTGCAGAAAAAGATTCAGGCTGGGCGCTGAGTAGAGTAACCAACTTAATGGTTGGAATCAATAAATTTAACCCCTTGCGTGCTGGAAGTTACATCGCTCTTCCAGAACAAATAGCAAAAAAGTATGCTTGTATTAACGTCCAAAACACTGATGACATCTGTTTTGCTTGGGCTGTTACGTCCGCATTATACCCCTCAACCATTAATGCTGAGAGAACAACATCATATCCGGACCCAAAAAAAGTTCTTAATTTAAAAGGGGTTCAGTTTCCTATAACTCTCGGACAAATTCCGCGTTTTGAAACACAAAATAATCTTTCTTTAAACGTTTATAGATTGCAAAAATATCGAAACAGTTTTAAAACTCTGCCATATTATATCACTAAAAACAAAAAAGAGAGACATGCAAATTTATTACTTTTGCAGGATAATTACATTTCTGAGGATGATTTGGATAATTTAAGTCCAGTTAAATACCATTTCGCATGGATCAAAAATTTATCACGATTGCTTTCATCTCAGCTAAGTAAGAAAGATGGTCAAAAGTTTATTTGCGATCGTTGCCTTCACTATTTTCGAACTGAAGTTAAATTGAAAAACCATATTAAAGATTGTTTAAAAATAGATAAATTGGCAGTTCCTATATTACCGAAAGAAGAAAAGAAAATAATAGAGTTCACTAAATTTAGTCATAAAGAAAAAGTTGCATTTATAATTTATGCTGACACGGAGTGCTTATTGATTCCAGTGGAAGATAATAATCTAAGAAATACTCGAAAAAGTCAACAACATGTTCCATATAGCATTGGGTATTACGTCAAATGCTCCTATGATGACACCCTCTCATTTTATCGATCTTATACTGGACTGGACTGCATGGAATGGTTTATGAAAGAACTTCAAAACTTTGCCGAGGATCTTGAAACTGTTTTTCTTTGTCCTTTACCTATGAAAGAATTAATTGATGAACAAGCTAAACTATTCTATAAAGCACGAGAATGTCATATTTGTGAGAAACCATTTTCAGCTGATGATAAAAAAATTCGTGATCATAATCATTTCGATTCAACATATAGAGGCCCGAGTCATGAGAGCTGTAATTTAAATTATCAAGATTTTCGCACTGTTCCTGTTGTGTTCCATAATCTTAGTTGCTATGATGGCCACATGATAATAAAGGCCTTGGCGGAGGTAGAAGGACGAATAGATGTTTTACCTGTCACAAAGGAAAAATATATTTCTTTTACTAAATATATTAAGGATAATTTGGTTCAATTTCGCTTTATCGATAGCTTTAGATTTCTTGAGTCAGGTCTTGATAAATTGGCATCAAATTTAAACGATTATCCAATTCTAAAATCCAACTTTAATCAATTATCTGATGAAACATTTAAATTATTAACACGTAAAGGTATTTTCCCGTATGATTATATGGACAGTTGGAATAGACTAAATGAATTAGAACTACCACCTAAATATTCCTTTTACAATAGCCTTGAGGATTGCCATGTAAGTGCTGAATCATATATGCATGCGCAGAAAGTATGGAATGGGTTTGCTTGTAGGACTATGCAAGATTATTCCGATCTATATCTTAAAACGGATATCTTATTATTAGCTGATATATTCGAGCAATTTAGGTCAACATCTCACATGACTTATGGCCTCGACCCAGCCTGGTCATATACCCTACCAGGATATGCCTGGTTGTGTTTAATGTTCAAAATGTATAGAGAAAATCAGGTTAAACTCGAATTACTTACGGATTATGAGATGGTAACATTTATTGAAAGAGGTATACGAGGAGGTCTAAGTCAGTGCTCCAAACGATACAGTAAAGCAAATAATAAGTATACACCTTCATATGATGCAAATAAAGAAGATTCGTATTTAATGTATTTTGATATTAACAACCAATATGGATGGGGTATGTCCCAATACCTACCCTATGGAGGGTTCAAATGGCTTACAGAAGATGAAATTTTGCATCTCAATATTCTTAACGTTTCCGACGATTCTGATCAAGGATATGTTTTAGAAGTGGATCTTGAAATACCTAAAGACCTACATAATAAATTTTCGGATTTACCTCCTTGTCCTGAGCATAGGGGAACAAAAGGATCAAACACTAAAAAACTGTTTGCAACCCTCTATAATAAAAAAGATTATATTATCCATTACCGAAATTTAAAACAAGCCGTAGCACTTGGTGTCAAATTAATCAAAATTCATAGGGTATTGTCATTTAGTCAAACTTCTTGGCTTAAATCCTACATTGATTTAAATACCCATTTAAGACAAGCAGCAAGAAATGATTTTGAAAAAAATCTTTTTAAACTCATGAACAATGCTGTATTCGGCAAAACTATGGAAAACATCAGAAAACATCAGAAAACATAGCATCGTTAAATTAAAGACTAAATGGGAAGGCCGTTATGGTGCTGAGGCTCTGATCTCCCGGCCCGAGTTTAAATCATCAACTATTATTAACGAAAGTCTCGTAATAATAGAAATGAACAAGTCTGAGGTATACTTCAACAAGCCGATTTACGTGGGAATGTGTATTTTGGATTTGGCTAAAACAACCCTATATGATTTTCATTATAATTATATGAATAAAAGATTTGACAATCAATGTAAAGTGCTATATACGGATACGGACAGTCTTATTTATGAAATCAAACATGATGACATTTATGAAATAATTTTACATGATTGTCACCAGTATTTTGATACAAGCGATTATTCGCAAAATAATATTTACAATATACCTCGAGTTAACAAAAAGGTTTTGGGAATGATGAAAGATGAAAATAACGGTCGAATTATGACTCATTTTATTGGTCTTCGTTCAAAAATGTATGCAACGGTAGTTCTGCAGACAGCTGAGGAGATTGAGCTTGAGCTAGTAAAATTACAAAAAGCTGAAAAAGAGCGGGATGAAATCGAAAGGGTAATATTTAACTTTGGTGTAACGAAAAAAATTAAAGGAGTTAGGAAGTCTGTTATAGAAAATAAAATTACTTTTAATGATTATGTTGAGTGCTTGGAGACATTTACAGAAAAACATGTATCTCAAACATTGATTCGGTCAGAACAACACGAGCTCCATACAATTCGACAAGTGAAGATTGGGCTAAGTCCATATGATGATAAGAGAAGGTTATCTAAAACTTCGTATGATACTTTACCTTGGGGGCACTTTTCGATAATGGAAGACGAGTAAAAATAGCCATTATACCTGACAAGTATCTTCAATCAGTAAAATATATGGATGTGGATATGTAAATGTAATGTAGCCAGAAAGGGACTATTATATTATATAATTTATATGTATTATGATGTTAGATGTTTAGGAATGTATTTGTGTAGTTGTATAAATAAACATATATTGAAACTTTGTGCTTGTGTTTAACCTCTAGTATCAATTTCACTAACAATATAACTAAAAGATGTAGACAGCGTAGCGTAGACTTTTAACAAGCTGAAACGCGCTTATAAAACAAATATAGGAATACTCGTGGGTAACATCCGCGCCCCTGTGCGACCGCGATGAAAGCGAGTCTGTCTCGTGAGCATATCATCCACCACGAATTTTATTTAGCTTGAGACGACATAGCGTAATGGTTAGAGCGTAACCTGCATGTGCCGAAGGTTGCTGGTTCGATCTCCAAACAAAACAGCTTTTTTTCTGCATCGATCCGTTAACTCTCAAAAGACAGTGGCATATTATGGGTAGTTAGTTTGGGGACGGTGACTATAAGGTAATAAATTTAATAATTTTGGCGTCGCGACGCTCTCGCTTAAGAGGCTTCCAATGTTTAGTACGCCCCTGACCCGGCGTCGGTGACCTTGAAATGCAGAACGGACCTTAAATTTTCTTATGGAGATTTACATGTAAAAGTGACGGTAATTGCGCTCAAACTGTCCTAGTTTATCTACTCCTCGATATCGTTATGAAGAAAATGGAGGTATCTTTGGCCTGTTAAAGAGCCACGATAAAATAGTGGTCCAATAATTCGATTTTCTAACATCCCACACCAAACATTAAGTGAGCTCCAACCTTGAAACTTTATCATTTCATATCTATGAGGGTTAACTGCTGCCCAGTATCTTGTATTTTTCCGATTGTATACCCCCGATGTTGTAAATGACGCTTCGTCACTCCATAGAATTTTATTATATAAATTATAATCTTCGTCTTGCTCTCTCATCAGCATTGAAGCAACAAATCGAAATCGCAGTTCTTTTTGAAGCTGTGTTAAGTATTGAACGGGAAGGATGCAATATGGTTTTAGACCACATTTTTTTAAAGTTCTGTGAACTGTTCCATAGCTTACTCTCCGGAGCCCTGGACCATACCTTACTTCTCGTACCGCTTGCGGAATAGAACTCTTCGGATTTATAGTAAAATATTGAACAATAGCTCGATCCCTTATATTCCGTCTTTTCATCTTTCTTGGCTTATCTTTCAATGTCTTACTTTCTTCAAATAGGGTCTTAATTCTGAGAATTGTATCCACTGAAATGTGTCTCTGGAAACTCTCAAAAAATGTTCTTTGTGTTTGTCGAGCATTCTCTCCACTTTTGTAATATAATTTTATTACATTTAGCCGTTCTTCTAAAGAATATTTCATTATTTGTAATTAATTCGTGAAAAATGTATAGAAATTTGAAACTTGATTATTTTGTCTAACTGACGGACGCTTTAAAGCAGGTTAAAGGGTGAACAGGTGAAACGGGTATCCATCTATCAGGTATTAATCTTACGGTAGACGAACATTTTCCGAATTTAAAACTGAAGAAAAAAGGCGTTTTTGAATTATAAATCCAACATTTTAGATCAAAATTTATATGAGAAATCGGATAAGCTCATTAAAAATACGGCATCCCATTTAAAAAAATATCAAAGTGACCCCTAGTACTTTTGTTTGATGTTCAATTGTTTTTTGCTGAAGATAATATTCGAATTCGCGGGAGAAAATGACTTAAGATGGCTATTTCAGTTTTTTTTATAAAAGTACAGGAAAAGTCAAAAAATCGCCTTGTCTAGTCTTGGTTGGATAACCCTGTACCTAAGTATATCAACAGCATGCAGCAAAGGAAAATAACTTTTAGGAAATGGACTACCTAGTTATTGTTCCCTCACGAAATTAACGTAGGTAAGTTAAAAGGAAGAAACATCCGGTCTAGGTACATACCTGTAGAACGATAAATCTTTGTTTAAGTTTTTACGCCTGTTTAAAGTAATGTAAAATATTCTGTTTTGCCTCGGCATCGTCACAAAATTATCACACTTCACACACACAATCAAAATTTGCAGAAAAGAAAGATAAACAGTACACAAAATCCGTTAATAATACCAATCAACATTTGCTAAAGATTTCGAGGTTATGTCGAGTAAAAATGAGACGTCACCTTCCAGTTATATGAAATCGTTATTTAACGCGTTTTAGTTTACAAATGGAAACAAATAATTTGAAAGCACTTGGAAGTACAGACTTAATGCTTATGTTACAATTTTTTGGCAAGATTTTTGGTAATTTTATCATTGCTCTAATTTTCTAAGGCTCACTCTTCTGCCCTGCTCTAAAGAAATAAAAGTACATTTGGCAATACCCTTACGGCACATGCGCACAAGTGTAATGGCGTTCTCTACGATAGTTCGGGTGCCATTTTGTAATGGCACTCGGATAGCGGTTTAATAGATGATTCGGACGGTACCCTTAATGTGGCGGAGTAATTATGGGTTTTCCGGTGACGGTGCGGATCGGGATATCGGTATTCTCGAGCGCCACCCTTTATTATTTGAAGTGGTAAAGGGATCCACTATGCTCACGGTGTAGCCTTTAAACAGTGGAGAAGGGTTCGGTGCATTTAAATTTGTTAGAACGGAGTTGTCTTTTTCTTTTGTCGGAAATTCAGTCAGTAAGACTCGGAGGAATAAAACAATTTGTTTCCTTAAATTAATGACAGGTCGTGTTTATCTCAATAAAATATCAATACAAGATAAATGCTTTCATACTACTTGTTATCATCGTGTATTTATAATTTACAAACTTAGATCTATAATCGTAATACCCCCAAAACGGATTACGGTTTAAGAAAAAAAAAGCGGTGCAGGAATATGATCGAAAATAAAGCAAGCAGTGCGAGCGGTGTTTTAAATTGGTAGTATAGCGGACGTGCAGGTGTTGTAAAGCGGAAGCGGTATTTTTATGTCAGCAGGATTTAAAGAATGGTAATGATCGGTTTAAAGCTTGATGCAATATTAGGGTGGTGCCAGTCGTATATTAAAAAAAAAACAGGTATAATGGGACTTAGTCCGTAAAATAAATAAAACAAATATAAGGTTACTGTCGGTACTGTTATTCTTCAGATTTTAACTTTTTAAGGGAAGTTTTAAGTCCACTATTTCCCGAACTGTGCCAGGACTCGCAGACTGTCAGGGTTAAAGCAAATACAACTAATTCCCAAACTATGCCAGGACTTCGTCGTTTGCTTTGAGAAAGAGGGTGCAACTATTTTCCCGAACTGTGCCAGGACTCGTTGACTTCACGGGGGGCTAATTTATAAGGACAACTATTTCCTGAAGTATGCTAGGATTAGTCGTTTGTTTTAAGAGGGAGGGGGTTTAAAGTCCACTATTTCCCGAACTGTGCCAGGACTCGCAGACTATCAGGGTTGAAGCAAATACAACTAATTCCCGAACTGTGCCAGGAGTCGTTGCTTGCTTTGAGAAAGAGGGTGCAACTATTTTCCCGAACTGTGCCAGGACTCGTTGACTTCACGGAGGGTGGGAAATAGGTACTAATAATCCCGAACTGTGCCAGGACTACTTTGTACACAGAAATAAATTAGATATGGAAGAGGTTTGGTCCCTACAGTAACACTTTTAATGATCCACTATATATTTTAAAACGGATTGAAAGTTTTAACGGTTTCCTTTTTTATCACTTTTAAATACGACACACCCTAATAAAATAAGTTTTCTTACCCACGTGGCGGTTCTGTGACTTGGTTAGGTCTCGTAGCAGGAACTGGCAGGAACTGCCGTTTGAGCGCCGAGCGCTCGCTTAAATACCTTCTGGGGACTCGGTACTGCTCGCTGTATTTTGCAGGATTGATAATAATTAATGTGCATCGCATTTTTAATTAGTTAACTAATTTGGGGATCGGTTTAATTATCTTTTTATTTATACGTAATAAACTATTAGTTATGATTACACTTGGTAAAAGAATGGAAATTTTCTATTGACAAATTAAAGAATAAAATAATTTTAATTCCTGGGCGGTTGAGTAATCTTATTCCTAGCTATCCTAAACCTTAAACGGGTTAATAAAACTAAAACTTATGTAACTTCGTTACACACCCCCACTACTTACGGAAAAAAAAGAAAATATTCATTTTCTTTTTTTTTTTTGGTAAATACAAAAATAATCCTACGGCTTTTTTAAAATTAAATTCAACTAAATACGATACTTTCCTTCGTGAAACTTGTTTAAACTAAGTAACTTAACTTCTTACACTGTTGGTTGACGCGGCTTCTGGTTGATCCTATGCGGGCATCCGCACGTGGCAGTAGGGCATGGTACGCTGACATCTCTTTGGCGCCAGTTTTGTGTAGCGGTTGATATGGTATGGGTTCTTTTCGGTACTCTCTCTTGGTTTATGGAATTCTCGTTGCGCGGGCAATTTCTGGACATTATCCCGGTTTTCCCACAGCGGGAACAGAACAGCACCGGTTCACTTTGACACGAACTCCTTCGGTGTCCGGACTTGCCGCAACGCCAACAAGTGGTTGCGGATACATTAATAAAGACAGGTATGGTCGTTTTGGAAATACTTGCTGTGGCCACTGAGGTTGAGGCCTCTGGCACCGCATTTAATCGCGGTTGTTGGTAGCTATTTATTTCTGTCAAAGCTTGAGCCATGTTAAATTCGGTGGGTAGCGTTTCAGAGTTGACGAATCTCCTCTTTGGTGAAAGATCGTGAGTGGCTCGCAATGGTAAGTCGGAAATTTGTAACACAGGACTAGCCATCGTTTGACTACATTGACAGTCACGAGACATCACCCCTTTTTGGCCACAACGGGAACAGAATAATTTGGCTGGAAACCTGCAGTTTCTTCGTATGTGTCCGGTTCTTTCGCATCTCCAACAAATCGGTCTCTGATTATTCGGATTTGGTCTTGCAGGATCAGTTGGTGTAGGAGTAAAACTACGGTTTACTGATCTCGTGTTATGGGCTTCTGGAGCAGTATAACGTTCCTGGTTGGGTCTAGAAGTATTTGTCGCTGATATAGTGAGCAGAGATTCCTGGTCCAAACGGCCGGTGTGACACTGGCGGATCCGTGTTGGGAGTTCCTGTATTCCTGGGTAATCGTGATTGGTAACTTGGGGATGATTGGTTATACTGAGAACGTCCAGCTTCCCGTATCTCCTTGCTGAGAATTTCGTATTCTCTTACTGCCTTCGAAAATGAGTTATTGTCATGGAAATCACTTCTTCGTATAAACTGCCGGTACTCTGCTGATAAGTTTCGGTAAAGCCATTGCAATTCTTGTTCAGGAGAAATATTTCCGTGGCGGCGGATTAATGTTTGCAGTTCGGTTATATAAGTGGATGCGGGCTCGTTTGGTCTTTGGGTTCGGCGACTTATGGCGGCTTCTAAGTCCACTGTGTAGTTGACTGGAAAATAGAAAATTCTAAACGCTTCTTGGAATTCGTTCCAGTTTTTCCAGTTGTGCCGGTTATTTCTAAACCATAGAGCGGCTTCTCCTTTAAGGATATCTGGTAGGTGAGGTAACAGTAGGTCTGGGTGGATGTTTTGAGAAATGTAAATCTCTTCTAATCTTTCTAGGAAAGCAGCAGGATCGTTCTGACCATTGAAGAAAATACCCCACTTATATATCTGCACTGATGGCCCATTTGTGGAAGTCGGTGAAACTGAGGTAGCTGGGATTTGTGCGGTGGTTGGATTATATACTGGCGGTGAGAGAATGGTTGGGTTACTGGATATAACATTATTCCCTGGTGTAGCTGGATTATTAAAATTCGGTATTGAAGACAACAGCTGCGGTGGATTATTTGTACATGGTACATGCATTATTGGCCCTTGATTTTGACTAGTTGATGCCATCGTCGGTACTGGTATTGTAAATAGATTTCTTTGGCCAATAGTGACTGTTATTGGTATGAATGTAGTCGGCTTTTCTCTTACTGATGTCTGTGGATAATTTGCGGCGGAAGCGGTAACTGACGTGTATCCTGATGTAGAGATTATTGAGTTAACCCCTGGCCAAGCACGTGCGTGGTGTGGAACCTCGTGCATCGTCGTGGTAATCGTCGTCGTAGTTGCGGTTGTTAGTGATAGCGTCGGTGTCGGCGTTGTTAATGGCTGAACCTGGTTGTCAAATGAAATTGTTTTCATTGACGTTGTAGGTTGCGGTGAAGCTCTTCCTTCGCGGATAAACTGGGCTAATCGTTTTCGCATGGCCTCTACTGGACCTGTGGTATCCAGGTTGTATTTCTCTAGGTAGAACACTAGATCACCCTTCTTCAATAGGTATATCCAGCTGGTACGGAGGTTATCATCGTCTTCTGGTAAAGCGGGCGGTAGCGGCGGTGCTGGCGGGGTAGAAAGGATGCTCAAGGACGCCTGAGTTTCCTGTCGTTTACTATTATCAGTAGTAGCCATCGTTATCGGTTAAAAAGTGGTCAAGTTATATACAGTATTTATTTTCTATCGAGGGAGCAATTATGATAAAAATAAAAAAAACTGATAACCCTAAAGAAAAAAAAAATCCTAGCTATTTATATTTACTCGGACCTATACTAAATAAAGTTTCAATGGTTCTGTTAAAAAAAAATCGTACAACGTGGTTTATTTTATTTTATAAAATCGGTTTTAGAATTGTTTACTCAATGGATCTTACTGACTGGATTTTTACAAGTACTTTACAGCTTTTTTATCAGTGCAGGTTACGACAAACTTAAATGCAAAATGCTCGGGCGCCATTTTGTAATGGCGTTCTCTACGATAGTTCGGGTGCCATTTTGTAATGGCACTCGGATAGCGGTTTAATAGATGATTCGGACGGTACCCTTAATGTGGCGGAGTAATTATGGGTTTTTCGGTGACGGTGCGGATCGGGATATCGGTATTCTCGAGCGCCACCCTTTATTATTTGAAGTGGTAAAGGGATCCACTATGCTCACGGGGTAGCCTTTAAACAGTGGAGAAGGGTTCGGTGCATTTAAATTTATTAGAACGGAGTTGTCTTTTTCTTTTGTCGGAAATTCAGTCAGTAAGACTCGGAGGAATAAAACAATTTGTTTCCTTAAATTAATGACAGGTCGTGTTTATCTCAATAAAATATCAATACAAGATAAATGCTTTCATACTACTTGTTACCATCGTGTATTTATAATTTACAAACTTAGATCTATAATCGTAATACCCCCAAAACGGATTACGGTTTAAGAAAAAAAAGCGGTGCAGGAATATGATCGAAAATAAAGCCAGCAGTGCGAGCGGTGTTTTAAATTGGTAGTATAGCGGACGTGCAGGTGTTGTAAAGCGGAAGCGGTATTTTTATGTCAGCAGGATTTAAAGAATGGTAATGATCGGTTTAAAGCTTGATGCAATATTAGGGTGGTGCCAGTCGTAAATAAAAAAAAAACAGGTGCAATGGGACTTAGTCCGTAAAATAAATAAAACAAATATAAGATTACTGTCGGTACTGTTATTCTTCAGATTTTAACTTTTTAAGGGAAGTTTTAAGTCCACTATTTCCCGAACTGTGCCAGGACTCGCAGACTGTTAGGGTTAAAGCAAATACAACTAATTCCCGAACTGTGCCAGGACTTCGTCGTTTGCTTTGAGAAAGAGGGTGCAACTATTTTCCCGAACTGTGCCAGGACTCGTTGACTTCACGGGGGGCTAATTTATAAGGACAACTATTTCCTGAAGTATGCTAGGATTAGTCGTTTGTTTTGTTTAGATATGGAAGAGGTTTGGTCCCTACAGTAACACTTTTAATGATCCACTATATATTTTAAAACGGATTGAAAGTTTTAACGGTTTCCTTTTTTATCACTTTTAAATACGACACACCCTAATAAAATAAGTTTTCTTACCCACGTGGCGGTTCTGTGACTTGGTTAGGTCTCGTAGCAGGAACTGGCAGGAACTGCCGTTTGAGCGCCGAGCGCTGTCCTGGCACAGTTCGCCTTCACTTCCTTCTTCAAGGGGTGTATCCCTGGAAGCACCACGGCTAGCTCTATCCGTTTTCTCAGGGGCGGCGATCTGTGTAGGGCAATTTGAAGTCGACCCAGGTCCCTTCCTGGTGTCGGCCTCGGTAGTCACGAGCATGTACGGGTTTTCTTCGCCCTCAGCCGTCAGGGCTGGGGGAGTTTCGCTATGTAAATTCTTTTCCTCCGTCATTTCACTGTTTGTCACACTTGGCTTCGTCTTCGCCGACCTGGGGCAGGGTATGCCCAGGTGGTAGGTATTCGTAGTCGCTCTCTAGGCTCTGGCACTAGCTGCTGGAGGCCTGGCCTCGTCGTTCAGCTCTCGGCGTCGCCGGTTCTTCACTAATTCGTATTATTTCCACGTTGCCACGTGGTTTTCGCTTCTTGCCGACCTGGTGCAGTTTATGCCCAGGTGGTAAACACTCGTACACGCTTCCCTGGTGATGGCGTCAGTCGCAGCAGTTATGGCACTGTGTGTCCAAAGTCGGCAACGTCGGCAATGGCCAGTTCTCGTCGTTCTTCCTCTTAAAATTATTTCGCCACTTGGTTTTCTCTTCTTGCCAACCTGGTGCAGGTTATGCCCAGGTGGTAAACACTCGTACTCGCCTCCCTGGCGATGGCGTCAGTCGCAGCGGTTATGGCACTGTGTGTCCAAAGTCGGCAACGTCGGCTACGTACAGTTCTCGTCGTTCTTCCTCTTAAAATTATTTCGCCGCTTGGTTTTCTCCTCTTGCCAACCTGGTGCAGGTTATGCCCAGGTGGTAAACACTCGTACTCACCTCCCTGGCGATGGCGTCAGTCGCAGCGGTTATGGCACTGTGTGTCCAAAGTCGGCAACGTCGGCTACATACAGTTCTCGTCGTTCTTCCTCTTAAAATTATTCTTCTAGGTTGGCAAAGGTGCTCCAACGATTGGCCTCCTCCGAAGATCGTGGGCTGACTCTTTCCCCTAGGTGCGTGCAAAGTCTGCCCGTATTCCAGGTACAAACTTCTAAGACGGTTAGGAACCACTGTCTCCTTACAGTATCGGGCTCGACTACGGCGTCCTCCGCCGGTGCCTCTTCAGCAACACCTTGCTTTTAACTTTAGGTTCACGTGTGCCACCTTGGCACACCCAGGTCTCGGAATCTCCAAGATCGACTGGCAATTCGCTTGGTGACGGTCGTCCAAAGAAAAGACTTATGCAGATTTTAAAACCGGAACAAATGCTCAACAATACTACTAGACGTTTACTCGTTTATGGTTCTGCACCGACTGACTTTCCCTTGAGAAATCACGCTATTTATAGCCATTTTCCACGCTTGAATACCACAACACCCCCCCTCTGAAGAGCATATGTTACGGTATGTTTATTTAACCGTACTCATTTAGTACGATTACACAATATTTATAACATCAACAATACAACTAACAAAGTCCATAAACAACAATATATAAAATAACCAAGTCCATAAACAACAATATAAAATAACCAAGTCCATATAAAACATATTTAAAATCTCTCTTCCGCTTCCTTTTGCGGAAAGTCTTTTCCTTTCTCCTTGAACGAGGTGACCCCTCAACCTCCATGGCTCTATCTTCATCTGGTGGTTCCTCCTCAGGTGATCTGGTATAGGCCTCCTGTGGGTAGTTCTCTGGTGCCCTGGGGGACTCCTCGGAGGCCTCAGGTGGCTTCTCTCTCGGCTGCCTCCATATTGCTACGGCGACCTCGGGTTGAGGGACCGTAGTTTTCTCCACATCTGGTGGCTTCTTCCTAGGCTGCCTCAATAGTACCTCGGCGACCTCGGGCTGAGGGGCCGGAATTTCATATATTCCAAGGGGTTGGCCATGGAGTTCTTCCTCTTTGCTTTCAATTTCGCCCCTAAACTTGGGCAGTGGCGAGATTACAATGATCTCGTCCTCTTGGACCACGTCTGGTGTCTCCAAAATTTCGCATTTCTCTTCCTTTGTTTGCTGCAACAACTGGTCAGCTGCAACTCCCTCATTCTCTGCTTGTAACGGCGCTGCGCACATCATTTTGTTAAATCCCCCGCCCTCCTTTGAGTCTGAAGGTGGGGGTGAGGCATAACGTCGTCTAACTCGTCTCATTCGTCGGCGTTGTCTCCGGTCTCTTCGGATCTCCGTCATCGGCGACTCCTCATTTGTCATTGTATCCTTATCGGTTGAAGTGGATACGCTGATTATTACCTCGCTATCCTTAACAGCGACCAGAATTTTTGTTGATAAGTCGCTAATAGTCTGGCTTGTTGACTGAACTGGGTGTCGGTCTTCTGGATTTGCCAAGTCATCAACGCAGGAAATATAGTCGTTGCTCCGGAAATTAAATAGCACCTTTCCCGGGTTGTCCATTTCTTCCTCTTCCTTGGTCATGTCTTCTTTTCTATTTTCTTTTTGGATTTCACACTTCCTACGTAGGAGTTCTTGGTCAAAAACTTCATCTTCCGCGTGCAACGTGTACCACCTTCCGTCTCTTAGACCCTGTTGTTTATAGTCTGGCTCTTGAGAAGGATGATCTACTTGGTATTGCATGGCGCGCATAGTCATCGCTCCATGCCTATTGGTACCAGCCATCTCCACTGGTGATCCATCTGGGAATATAAATTTCGGCTTCCTTGGCTTCACCACACTTGCTTGCTGTCCATTCGTGTTTTGATTATCTCGTCTCTCCCATGTCCTACTATACTGTGGCCTATTTGGTCCCTGCGTCTGACCTCCCTGTTGTTGAGGTCTTCTTCCTTCGTTCATACAGTTTCTACGCAGGTGAGCACCTCCACAGCCATAGCATTGTAAGCGGCCTTGGTAGCCTCGGTACTGCAATTGTCTATTCTCCCCATTATCTCTGCTATGCCGGACTCCCCTTTGAGTTGGCGGAATTTGCCGACTTAACGGTGGCAGCGCCGGACCTCTAGGCTTGTCCTCATAACTCGGCCTTCCACCTTCTTCTTCTAATCGAGGCGGCATTCGCCATTTCCCTGGTGGCATCTCCTCTTCCATTATTATATTCATCGAATCATTAATCTCCACGTCCATTTCATATTTCTCCTCCCATAATCGGCGCTTTGCTCTGGTGTTAAAAGCTGGGCATTCCGTGGGTAGGTACGTCGACGATTCGCGATAGCTTAGGCCAAAGGGCCTAACGTCGTCACAGGGTTCTTTGTTACTCCTATCGCCTGAGTAAGTCATCGAGTTGGGCGCCATGTCCTGGCACAGTTCGCCTTCACTTCCTTCTTCAAGGGGTGTATCCCTGGAAGCACCACGGCTAGCTCTATCCGTTTTCTCAGGGGCGGCGATCTGTGTAGGGCAGTTTGAAGTCGACCCAGGTCCCCTCCTGGTGTCGGCCTCGGTAGTCACGAGCATGTACGGGTTTTCTTCGCCCTCAGCCGTCAGGGCTGGGGGAGTTTCGCTATGTAAATTCTTTTCCTCCGTCATTTCACTGTTTGCCACACTTGGCTTCGTCTTCGCCGACCTGGGGCAGGGTATGCCCAGGTGGTAGGTATTCGTAGTCGCTCTCTAGGCTCTGGCACTAGCTGCTGGAGGCCTGGCCTCGTCGTTCAGCTCTCGGCGTCGCCGGTTCTTTACTAATCCGTATTATTTCCACGTTGCCACGTGGTTTTCGCTTCTTGCCGACCTGGTGCAGTTTATGCCCAGGTGGTAAACACTCGTACACGCTTCCCTGGTGATGGCGTCAGTCGCAGCAGTTATGGCACTGTGTGTCCAAAGTCGGCAACGTCGGCTACGTACAGTTCTCGTCGTTCTTCCTCTTAAAATTATTTCGCCGCTTGGTTTTCTCCTCTTGCCAACCTGGTGCAGGTTATGCCCAGGTGGTAAACACTCGTACTCGCCTCCCTGGCGATGGCGTCAGTCGCAGCGGTTATGGCACTGTGTGTCCAAAGTCGGCAACGTCGGCTACATACAGTTCTCGTCGTTCTTCCTCTTAAAATTATTCCTCTAGGTTGGCAAAGGTGCTCCAACGATTGGCCTCCTCCGAAGATCGTGGGCTGACTCTTTCCCCTAGGTGCGTGCAAAGTCTGCCCGTATTCCAGGTACAAACTTCTAAGACGGTTAGGAACCACTGTCTCCTTACAGTATCGGGCTCGACTACGGCGTCCTCCGCCGGTGCCTCTTCAGCAACACCTTGCTTTTAACTTTAGGTTCACGTGTGCCACCTTGGCACACCCAGGTCTCGGAATCTCCAAGATCGACTGGCAATTCGCTTGGTGACGGTCGTCCAAAGAAAAGACTTATGCAGATTTTAAAACCGGAACAAATGCTCAACAATACTACTAGACGTTTACTCGTTTATGGTTCTGCACCGACTGACTTTCCTTTGAGAAATCACGCTATTTATAGCCATTTTCCACGCTTGAATACCACAACAGCGCTCGCTTAAATACCCTTCCGTGCGCCAACTGAAGCAGCTGGAGCCGCTGCCCGCACCTGTTATGACGCGGTACTATCGAGGCGCGCGGCGTATCCCCTCGCGTTGGCGACTCGGTACTGCTCGCTGTATTTTGCAGGATTGATAATAATTAATGTGCATCGCATTTTTAATTAGTTAACTAATTTGGGGATCGGTTTAGTTATCTTTTTATTTATACGTAATAGACTATTAGTTAGAATAAATAATTTTAATTCCTAGGCGGTTGATTAATCTTATTCCTAGCTATCCTAAACCTTAAACGGGTTAATAAAACTGAAACGTATGTAACTTCGTTACACAAGTCGAAATTACCCTGGATCTTCTATCTCTGTTGTTGCTTCAAGATATTCAGGGTATTAGCCATATACTTAGTACTAATACATATATGGTTATCATACAGCAATAGTTTTTTTAAATTCCCGTCATTGCCTACTAACAAAAATTAATGTTTTTTTAATAAAACGTAAATTTCGTACCTAATATTAAAAATAAAAATAAGGTATTATATATATTTCTGAGACGCTTGTTATAAACTAATTAAAAAATATAAAGGGTGATGCATTAAAAAAAAAGCAAGTTTTTTCTTTCTCTCGAAAACTATTGAACGTAGAAACAATCCGATGCGTTAAAAACTACAAAAAAACATTTATTTTCTTTTGATAAGCTACAGGGTAACCTAAGTAAGGGGGTGCCCCAAATGTAAAATTTTCAAAAACATCCCGTATACCAAAAACCAGAAGAACAAGAAAAATTCTGATTGCTCCATCTTTTGTTTCACAAAAAAGTAGCACACTACTGCGAAAACCGTATCCTTCTATATTAACTAATAACGGAGATACCCCGTAAAACCATCGAAAACTGGACACCTTGTACATAGAATTGAAGTTGGCTTTCTTGCTTAAAGTTGAGTGCGCAAATTGGCAACCCTAGACTAGAGTACCGACCTAACACATCAAGTAATTCTAGAAACTCATTGTCAGTAATGTTTTCGAAATTCATTTTAAATTCAATCCGTTTTAAATTTTAAATTTTTATCATAAACGTCAAACTTCACAGTATAAGCTAGCTTAAGGTTACCTTTTCTTTAAACCCAACTTAAGCCTTGTTCCTACAACCGGCAATTGATTGCCGATTTGGGAGGCTATAGCTCGAGTATAAGGGAACATAGGACAAAATCTTGCTCTAATCTACTCACTCATTAATTATTGCCCAGACCTTTTAGGATATCCTGTATGTAAATGTGGATGTATAGCCAATCAATGGCTACATAAACTAATATTTTATACGGTTAGTTTCATAATTTGAAGGTTTTGTTGTGTATATCCAATAGTCAATATTTTTTTAAGGAAACGAAAATCTTATGAACATTTTAATATAGGAAAACTTCACTTTTTATTAATAGAAAAGAAGCATGTAATTAATGAAGTTTTAGCCAGCAATGCGTATAGTACGGTAACATAGTAGTTAATGGGCACGCAATAAGAATTGTTAAATTAGAAAAATTATGTTTTTTTGGGACATATTATTATTCAATAAATGCTTGGTTATGCATTTTTAAATTATGCCTTACATAGGGTAAACGATACAGTTATTGGCCCCTTAGGCACTTTAGATATGCATTTTATTTTATTTAAACCCAATACTTGAAATACTCTTAATGAATCATATATAGTTCAATAGTAAAGGAACTGTTAAACCTATTGCAATTACAAAAATAATGAACAAGTTACTTATATATATTAAAAAATATATATTTTTCATAAGTTACTAGGAAATATAGTCATTGGCCCCCTCAACACAGTGACTGGCATATTAAAGTTTAATTATTGGCACTTGAAAATCCTGCTAATTATTTAATAAAATGCAAATATTTTGTAAAAAAAACTTATATTTTGCATTAATATTAGCAAATATTAGAAAATTAAAACAAATTAGGAAAACATCCATCACGCAAAACGAAGAAAAAATATTATATATCGTCGGTACAATGCCAAAGGCACGAATGTGCAAAATTAACGTTTTCGACCTATGTGCGCCACTAAGTGTAATCTAAAGAGTACTACGCAATGCATTAATCACGAATGTGCAGACACGAAAAATAAGGTGGGGAGATGCGCGGCTAATTTCACTGAAGTCAGTCTGTCTTGTTCGCTTGCGATGCATGCATCGCGAATGTGATACTTTCGTGGTTGTGGCATTGCAGAATATGGTGAATTTGATTTAAGTGTGTTACATTCGTGTTTTTGTCACTTTAAAATAAATAGGTAGACATTTTTTACATTGGACATATTATTATTAATTATGAATTCCCGCACAGCTAAAATGTTTGAACTTTTAAAACAACACGAAACTAGTAAATCAGAATCTCTGAAAGGACGTGAAAAAAAGGTTGGTACAAATAATATTTCTATAAGTATTACGAAAGTTTTTAATAATTTATTTGTTTTGTTAGGATTTAAATGAAGGTAATGATAAGAATTCCATAAATATGACTTATAACGAGGAAGAAATGAATCTTACCAAAATAGAATCGAATAATTGCGCTACTTCGTTGAATAATAAGGAAATTGACCAAGCCTGCATGGTGGCAAAAGGTGTAGTAGGTAGGTACCTACTGTCCATTTTTCTTAACACGTTGACTGCCATGAGATGCACAAGTAGCTTCTCAAACTTTTTAACAATATGGCCGTGTGAAACCACGGTGGCATCTCTTGCGAGTCGATTTGTTTTTGCGCCGTGAAGCCACGTTGGTTATTCAGCGCCGTGTATTTCATATGGAAGCGTTATAATATGGCTGTATGAGTTACAAACTGTATTTGGCCTGTACTATTGAAGACCGCTAGTGGCTTCACATGGCTGAAATGTCAGACACCATATTAAATTAAAGATTACTTATAATATGCAAATAAATAAATAATAAAACGCGTATTGTTGAAACAAATATTTATTTGGTACATCTATGCACATAGAAAAAACATTTCAAACAGTAATTTTAAAGTAATATTAAAAAAAAAGATGAATTAAATTTTACAAATAAACAAATAATAGAACGCGTATTGTTGAAACAAATATTTACTTGGTACATCTATGCACATTGAAAAAACATTCCAAACAGTAATGTTTTTTACATTCAGTGCATCTCAATTTTGTAAATGGTGTTTTCTTTTGAGCGTGTTCTCGTCCATGTTCATCACTAAGTTTTTTGTAACAAACAACACATCTCCGCCTACCATTCCGACCAAGATCCTCCAAAGTATGTTGAGCCGACGGGCTTTCGTCTACAACAATTCCAGAATTTCTGTCTTCAAGTTGTAGTAGTTCCATGGCGACAAGCTCTTTGAATTTTGTTATTGTCATCTTGTTATTAGTTACATTTTGGTGCAAAATGAATGCATTTACTAACGATGTACCAACAAGAAGTTCTACTGCCAATTTTCGATACCACTTTACACCCCTTCGTAACGAAGTAGCATATGCTTTTAACTGATCAGATAAATCTATAAAAGCTTTATGATTATTGTAGTCTACAACCATAGGTGGCTTTTCTGTTTCTTTACGACCGTATGAAATTTTTACTAAATCAGAAGTATGCTTAGTGCTTAAAGTTAGGACATCGCGCTTATCTTTCCATTTCTGGACTACGACGCCGGTATTGCTTTCTGCAGCAACTGTCTGACCCTTCTTTAGTACCTTCTGCACAACGTCTTTTGGATTCATTTTTCGATTGGCCCTCAATGTACCTACTAAGTGAGTCTGTTTGTCTAATAAAGCATGGGCTAATGAAACGCTTGTATAATAATTATCGGTGTAGATTGTGCGTCCTGCGTTTAGTAAATCTTTTGCAAGAGTGAGAACTATATTTTGAGAGGAGGATTGACCTTCGACTTTGTCCTGCCCACAATACACCGTCAAGTTATAGGTATATCCTTTTTCAACACAAAGTTTATAAAGTTTTATGCCAAACTTGTGTCTTTTATTCTTAATAAATTGTTTGAAGGTCAAGCGTCCTCTAAACGGGACAAGTGTTTCGTCAATGCAGACAGCTTCCTTCGGTGTGAGAGCGCCTTGGAAATTTTCAATAAGTTTGTCTAGCAATGGCAAAATTTTTTGCAATCTGTGACCTGTTATTTCCTCATTATTATGAAAATGCCACATTTTTAGTAATATTTGAAATCGGTTCCGCGACATGACAGAACGTATCTTATTTTCGTAAATTATACTTTGAGACCAATAGGATTCAATACTTGGATATTGGCATAGGCCCATCCAAAAGAGCAAACCAAGAAACTTTTGCATTTCATTTATATCCGTATCACACCAAGTCTGAATTCTGGCTTTAGGGGCGGTCTCATTTTCCTTACATTGAGCAGCATATCTGTTAGTTTCGGTCACCATCATAGTAAGAATATCTCCTGTCAAAAATAATTTATAAAAATCGAACGGGCTTTTATTATAGTAATCCCCATACAGTCGTAAATTGATACCGCAGTTAGGATTGCTAAATGTAAATTGTCTTAGGTTCAAACCTGTTACAATACTCCACATTAGATTTCCTTCTTCGATGTTTTCCTCTGCACTAACATTATCCCCATGACCGCTGCTATTACTTGCATACTCCTGTATAACGGCTTCGATTATATCTGATGTGTGGTCCTGTTTATGCATATCATTGGTGGCAGTGGAAGTGCTAGGAATATCGATACTTTGCGAACTGCGAATGTTTTTTACGATATTTGACAATTTAAAACGTTTTGCCAGGGGTAATTCATCATCTGATGATTCGTCACTACTAGATGGAACATAGTCATCTGACGAGCCTGCTTCTCCAAACATTTCATCATCTTCGTCAGACAATACATCCTAAAATATAACCTTATAAAGCATATATTGTAAGGATATGCGTGAAATCATTTACCTGCCATAAAGACTCTAGATGCCGTTGATCTTTTTCGTAGCTCATTTCCGAAGGAAATACACCAAAATAAATAATCACGTATACTCCCTTACAGCAATCGCCTTTATTCTAACACGCAAAGAAAATATAATAGGTTCTAACACGTTTTACGAAAATCATATGTCGTCTAAACAGTGTTGCCTTCCCCTCGGACATGTTCGCTGCATTCAAAACTCAAGGTTACGCTATAGGAAATGAGTAACCACTTTGGCTTCACGTGGCTAAAAATAAAAAATTTATACCATGGGGCCGAGTGCAGCACATGCTGCTTCCCATCAAGATATATAAAAAACACATATTTTTTCTCGAAAAAAACAACGGCTTTGTTATCAAAATAGTCATCTAATACCAAAATAACAAAAAAAAAAGTTTGGCCAGAACGAACGGTTTTTTTGATACCATGGTGGCAGTCAACGTGTTAAAGCATTATAAATTAGTGTTGTTATTTTTTATATTATTAAGTTTTAGACAAAAATACTAAACAAGATTTTATAGAAATGACCACCTCCAACGAGCTACCAACGTCCGATAGCGAGGTAGATTCAAATGAGAATGACTTTTCTGCCTCTTCATCGGATAATTATGACCCTAGAGGCAACTTAAGCTCCAGTAGTTATTCTAACTCAAGTGATAGTTCAGACTCTTCCGATTCTTCGATGTCAAGCAGGCAAAATAGTTAATAATTAGAAAAGTAAGTTACACTATTACTTAATGTAGTACTTTTTTATAGATGATTTCCCAAAGAGAAAGAAAAGAAATGAAAACAATTGGAAGAAAAATATAAAAAAACAAAAAAGACAAAAAGGTGAAGCGTATATTGGGGCTAAAAATATAGAAAGACCAGCACGTCCCTTATTACCACCTCCGTGTTCTGAAAAACCAAAGCATACATGCTGCAATCTTATTAAGGAGGAAGACCGGCGTAAAATTTACAACGAATTTCGTCAAATGAGTTGAGTAGATGATCAACGTACGTTTTTAAATTCTCATATTGAAAAGAATAATAAAAAAAGAGTGACAAGAAACATTCAAAATTCAAGAAGGAATTTTACCATGTGCTACACTTTTACAGTTAATGGGGAAAAGAGACAAGTTTGTCGCGAATTTTTCATGTGTACTCTTAATGTCACTGATGCATTTATGAGGGGGGTATTACAAAAGCTTTCTTCTGGTGGCGTAGTAAAAAAAGATTTACGTGGTAAAAAGGTTCCCCATAACAAACTAAAAGATGAGGAAGAGGAAATGATTCGTGGCCACATTCTATCATTTCCAGCGGTTGAGTCTCATTACTGCAGGGCCTCCACTACAAAAAAGTATTTGGATTCATCTCTGAGTCTTTCCATTATGCACAACTTATACAAAAACAAATGCGCAGAACTAAAACTTCGAGCAGTTTCTTTCGAAAAGTACCGACAGGTTTTCAAAGATTAAAATTTAGGTTTTCACAAACCTAAGAAGGACCAATGCAAGAAATGTTTGCAATATAAAAGTATGACAGAAATGGAAAAAACGGCACAAAAACAGATTTATCAAGAACACATGGAAAAAAAACATTGGCTCGAAAAGTTCGAGATGACGACAAGGAAACTGCGAAAGAAAATTCGGAGGTGTTATCATTTAATTTTGATCTGGAAGCAGTTTTAACTACTCCAAAAGGACAAACAGGTCAAATATTTTACTTACGTAAATTGGCAATTTACAATTTAACCATTTATAACTTGGGAAACCAGGATGGACTCTGTTATCTTTGGGATGAAACCCAAGGCAAAAGAGGTTCCAACGAAATATCTTTCTGCATTTATAATTATATTTTGTCGCATCCAAATATAACGGAAGTTCGAATGTCCGATGGATGTGGCGGACAACAGAAAAAATCTTATTTTGCTGCAATGTGTTTAAAGCTTCTTTTAGATCACCCAAATTTAAAAATTATTGATCACAAATTTTTCGAAACAGGGCATACCGAGATGGAATGTGATTCGATCCATTCCAAGATTGAACAAAAATCAAAATATGTTCCCGTATATTCACCTGAAGGTTGGGCGCAAATAATAAGAAGCGCTCGCTTACGACCACGTCCTTTTGAAGTAAAATTTGTAATGTTTGATGATGTGTTTGATTTTAAGTCGTTTGGAGGTCAAAGCTTTAGTATGAATAAAGTCCCATGGCGTCAAGTATGCTGGTTACGATACGTCAAGACAGAAACAACAAAATTATTTTATAAAAAAAAATTTCAGGATGAATTTCAAGAAGTTAATTGCTGCAAGAGTCGCGGACGGCCAAAAAATGTTGATCTAAAAAAAGCTTATGATAGTGAATTAACCATTGCCGTTGCCAAGTATAATGATCTTCAAAAAATGTGTATTGACCTTACCATTCCAAAGAATTATCATAATTTTTATAAAGCTATAAAAGTCAGTGGAAATATTCGAGATAATTTGCCGCAGCCCAATGAAAGCGAAGATTCAGAGGAAGATTAATTTTTTTTTAAATTAGTGTATTTTCATTTAGTTATAGAGAATTCTGTTATTTCACGCAAACTATTTTTATATTAAGATTTGTTGTGTTAAGAAAAAAAATATCTTTGAGTTTTCTAATAAAAAATATAAACCAATCTCTATTATTTTCATTATTTATAGTTGCACGAATGTGCACGCTTAAAGAAAATAAAATACCAATTTTACGAATGTAACATATTTTTGCAAATGCATAAAAATTTTAAATTATATTGAAAGGTTTTTAAAGTATAGCACTAAATCATACTAATACAAGTACAAGATGACATATTCTGTTAAAACGTGATTTTTCACAACAAATTAAAACTTTAAAAGTCGAATATCTCAAGACGGTCATTTTACACATTCTTGGGTTTAGCACCGCACCGACGATATACGATTATTGTTGTTTTAAGATGAAAAGAAAACGAAAAAGCTTTGTTGGTAAAGAGTATTTATAACAAATAAACAAAACAAAAAATGTATTAACATTTCAAAAACATAAAAGGAGAATAATAAAAAAGTAATTTATAATATAATATTAATAATATATTATAAAAATTTAATTTTTAGCATTTTTTTTAGGCAAGTTAAACAGTTATGCGTATTTGAATTTTATTTATGCAATGCATGTTTTTCAATACAGTTAAAATGATGTGTTCTAATGCATTGCATACACCGTATGCCACAATTTGATTTCGTTAGATTCTTTGTAGCCAAATAACAAATTCCTTCAAGAAGTGGTGTATTTGTAAAATTTTGTTTTACCGATTCTAAAGGAACTGATTTATCAGCAACCTCATACATTTCGATTGTTAAATTTATTTTTACATGTATAGTCTGGTTTAATGATGAGTTTTCTGAATTATTACCTATGTTGGAATCAGTTTTAATTAGTTCTAATAGGAAATCGTCTTTATCATTACTCTGTTGAGTACTAGGTATCTTTTCACCATTTGCACAACTGAGGATCTGTGTTTTATTTTGAGTCGTATTTAAGCCATTATTTGCACATTCTTGACCATTCATTTTTTGGTTGTTCTTCCTCTTTGTGTTGTTATTCTCTCCGTTACTTAGCTTTCAATTTTTTATCTTCTGTCGCTTTTTTTTTAGATTCTCGTTCTATCTTCTTTTTCTCATTTTCCATTGACATATTTAACCTTTCCATCCCTTTTTTTTCCTGGATTTCTTTGTGTGTCGACGAACTAAGTACAAACGGTAGCCTTTCAACTTCCCTTTTGCCTTTTCTAACAGGAGTTTCAGGAAAATATAAATTGATCGAGGAGGCTAAGGTTTGCATTAGACAAGGAAATAATTGGCATACATTCTGCAGTATCCACATTTAATGAGGTTTTAACATATTGTGATTTAGTTTGATTCTAAATATCATTACTTCTGATTTCGGTACTTCTTTCGTTCGCAGAGAATTCAAGAGGAATAACTTCTAAAACACCGTTGTTATCAATCACAGCTGGAGATTCCATAATAATAATATCCTGTATATTAACGATATCTCCAACCCTTACAATTTTTCGTTCTGCTTTACACCGGTCGGCTTTTATTTTGTCTGCCTCGTCATTTGAAAATGTTCGATCTAAACTATTCTTGCAATGTTCTAATTCGCTTATATCAATGCTCTGAGCTCTGCCTCGACATGATTAGCTCTAGACATTGATTTTTACGTTCAAATCTCTCAATTAATGGTCTGTTTTATACCGGCCCTTAGAGGTTCATGTAAACTACAGGTAACTTGGGTTTTTTGGCCCTCAAACGCTAAAATGCGATTAAACTCGGTTTTTTGTAAATATCCCACATGAATTTAATAAAGACTTTCATCCGTAGATTCTCACCTATATTTTACCAAAATAATACTTAGCCTGTGGGTAGATACTTAGAACCAAATGATTTGATTTCTAAAAAAAAATAATACCTAGTAAAATGGAAAATTGTATAATTGGCACCCAGAATATCCAGTAATTGGCCCCGTGCCAACAACTGTTTTTCGTAAATATTTTTCAAAGAAACATGCATTTTTACGTGTTTTAATAATAAAATCTACAAAAAAATACGAAAAAACTATTAGTGAATATTTTCTTAGGCTTACAGTTATTGGCATGGGTGCCTATTATTACTTTTTAAGTAAAATCATATAGACAGTTATTGGCCCCTAATTATTTTGGCGGTTTTAAATATTCTTGAGGTTATGCTTGTTGAATAACGTACTTTTATCATAGCAAACAGTTCCTAAAGTAATAGTGGCAACAAATAATAGCTTTTTAAATTAATATCTAAGAAAAAGTTAAAAGTGATACCTACCTATTTGTGAAGATTTAAGCCAAAGTGTACACAACACAAGCACGTATGTAGACCACTGCCCTTAAGAAGCAGGAACAGTTAACTGACGGTTTAAAATTTGTCGCGTACTCATTGAAACATATGGTCAGTTGCAACGTTGTCATTTGTACAATTTCAGTAATAACGACTTTCTTAATATTACGAGTTTGAATGAAAGGGGCCAATTATTGGGGGGGGGGTGCCAATAATAGTCCTGCTTACCCTATGTCCCTTTTTCTCTGCATTCTATTTATTGTATTTAATTTAATTTCCCCTTTTACCTGTATTATCACTAAAGACTGGATTATATGCAACCAAAAACCTTAAGAATATGCCATATATATGCACATATTTTTTAAAATTTATACAGCATATATGCAAAAAAGACGTAAATATGCAATGAATATGCGGTAATAAAACAACTAAATTTTGATATTTTAAATAAAATTTTCATTTAATTAGGGGATTGAGTATTGAATAAAGATAAATTCAGGTTATAATATACTTTATTAAATCAGTTAACACCTAATACAGTTTTTTATATCACACTTATACTGATATTAATTTGAAAAATTATAAAACGCACCAGTTATTATGTGTCCTTCAAGGTTTTGAACTAAAAAATTGTGGCGTATATCATTAAGGACATGTTTGTAAAAAGAAAACGATCTTTCTACATCTACTGAAGTTATAGGGCAAAGTTTTAATTTCGGAACTAAGGCAGCTAAATTATTTACAGTTTTCCCTGACATTATGTTTACGAACTGCCTTTAAATCTTGAAACCTGTGATTTTTTCTATTAAATTTTCTAATTTTGCCACAACTGTTTTTCCTACCTCACCTCGTATTTGTTTTCAATTTTGTACACATGTTTCTATTAAAATTATCGACTCTGGTAGACTTGTACACGATTCTTCTAGTTGCAAAATACTGTCTGCTATAAATGCATAGTTACACTTAATATACATTAACTGTTGTTCCACTTTAGCACTTTGAAATATTTATATATAATCATCACCAGACATTTGTGAAATTAAGTCTTTCAATTTTTGGAAATTATCTGCATCAAATATTGCCGCACGAATCCAGGTACCCCATCTGGTCACGACAGGCTCAGGTGGTAATGGTACTCCGGGAAGATTCTTCTTGTAAAATTGTACTCTTAATGGGGCCTTTATGAATATCTTCTTTACATTCGCTATTAGGTCATTGACCAACGGATAGGAAACTCATAGTTTCCGCAACCCTATTTAATCCGTGAGCTAGGCAAGTTACATGAATCAAATTTTCATAAAATATTTTTAAATTCTGTCCTGCCTTTATTATATATGGCGCAGCATCGGACAACAGGATAATAATTTTATCTGTAGGACCTGAATACGGCAAAAAGAAATGTGTTAAGTTTTCCTGAATAAAACGTATAACTGTGAGGTTGTTTGTTTTTTCTACTTCTTTTATAGCTATAAGGTAAGCTTTTCCAGGTTCTTCTTCTGTGAGTTTTCCGATCATTAAATTAACTATATAACGACCACATGAATCAGTTATTTCGTCGACGACAATATACATACAATAGTTACCTCTGATTTCTTTCTTTATTTCATCTAGCACGGTACCAAATACCTTTCAAACGACACTTTTTCTAATGTTGATTCATCTGGAGCGGTACATTTTGTATATTTTTGCAAAAATGCCTTAACTTGCGGATTGGTTAACTTGTTTAAAGGAATATTAGCATGTTGGTATATTTGAAATTTCTTTGAGCAGGAAACAATTGGTGAACAAACTTGCAAAAAACATGGTCGCCGTCCAAAGCAAGTTCTGGGTAAGGCTTAATCCACGAAATACATCGTATTTTCGACATAATCACCGCTTTCACTTTCACTTTGTTTGCGTTTACAATACTAACTGCGGCTACGACAAACGACAACCTCAATAATACTGACAAACTGTAACAAATTGTTACCCTTCCTTCTCGTTTATATTGCCACACAAAGGAAGAGGAAGTCAACATTTAAAATTTTTTTAATTGTGCCCCAACAGCGAGTCACAATTCCTCAGGGTGTGTTTGGGTCGCATGAGATAGTTACTCTTATTTCAAAACTCTATACCTTGTAAGTCAGTCACAAATAAAAGATTAAATTACAACAAACAATTTATTTAGACTCCAAGTCCAATATGAACATAAATGTGTATCAGAAGAATAAATACAATAAATAATTTTTCTCTTTTTGACTTGAAACTGATTCGATGCCTGTTAACTGTTTATACCTCTCCACGAAACTCGCATCAAGCTGGGCATCACAGTACAGCGGGTGGCCAGTAGTGACGTCACTCCTGATCAGCTGTCGGTTGATGACTTGATGACTTTGTTGACCGAGAGTTGGGAGGTCCAAACCTTTGAAAGGAATAAACAGCCGGCAGTAATAGTTCAATTATAAACGAAAAATAGAACTAGTTCGGTTCGGGTCTCACAATAAGATGTCCAGGTTTTACTTGTGCCTCGAACAGACTTAGTTCTATAATTATGCACAAGTTAATATGTTGCATAAAAAATATGAATATAACATAAAAATTATGAAAATAGCTTACAAAATCAAATGGACGCTAGGTACAACTTAAATTTTACCAATTAGGTACTATTTACAATATATATGCAAAAGTAAAAAATCTTTAACACGGTATAAATGAAACCTTAGGTTTCTACAATAAACTGGGATTATGCTACGAACTGTACACTGTTTAGAGATAACTAAGGAGAGTTATTGACTTCCTTTCACGACCTTGCAAAATGATGTTTCAGATTTCAGTTTTTTTTTCTTTTTAGCACTTGACCTCTTACAGAAGGCTCAGATAATAGAAAAGATACAAAATTTTAAAGATAAAAAGAAATCTCTGGAGTGTGTGAAACAGCGTGAGGAGTCCACAACGGAATGAGTCAATATCAATGTAATGATGCCCTATGGCACAACAATAATAAATATAATATCAATATTTGACTCACTCGCTATTGAAGCTCCAATGAAATTTCCATCTCACACTCTCCAGAATTTGGGTCCCTCTTGTCTGCCTATTGCACAGGGTGGTTCACTACTGTTCCTCCCAAGATATGCCGAGTGTTGAGTCTAAAATCTACACGTGGCAAACACTCATATAGTGCTGAACTCCTCCATCCGCAATCTAAAAATCGGGAAGAAAACACAGCAGTCACAAGCCCCTTTTTGTAGCAAAACCAGGTTTATCCTTTTAAACTTAAAATCGCGGCACCACGTGCACAACTAAAATGGCGATTCTAAATCGGTAAATTCGATAAACTGACAGCAGTAACAGGCCCCTTTTACAGCAAAACCAGGTTTACCCTTTTAACTTAAAATCGCGGCACCACGTGCACATCTAAAATGGCGATTCTAAATCGGTAAATTCGGTAAAGTGTATTTTCTGAGGGAAAAGCAAAATAACATGGCCAACAAGTTAATCTCTTGTCATGGTCCACATAACGATATAATTATTTTAAATGTAAAAGGTAGCAAATACAAAATCTAAAAAAAATGCTCAAACTGAAATCTGTTTACCTTGCAAAATTCTGCTTATCTCGCCGTTGTCGTGAAAGGAAGTGCCACAAAAGACTAAGGTTAAAGAAAGCAAATACCCATGTTATTGAACCGATGCACGCATATCTAATTAAATGTCAAAGTCAGCGGCCATATTGCAGTGTAGCTGCGATATGCGCATGCGCAATACCGGCTCTTTCAAGAAATGTTTTCTTACATTTTTATTAAAGCTTTTTAAATATTTTATGGTAATTAAACGGAAAACTGGATGGTTTAAAAACATCTTTAATTTAATAATTTGAAAATAAATATGCTTAACAATACAGTTGAATGACTAAATCTATACTACATAAAGTAGGGTAACATCATTATAATAATAAAGAGCCCCACATAAAAGCAACATACAATGTTTATATAATTAAACTATTTTTTAAAAACATATATTACATATGAGAACACTTAAAATCTGTTTTTTATATACCAAAGTAAAAACAAATGTATACATACTTTCTAATAAAATAGTAGGGACTCGGAGGACTGGAAACTGATGGTCTGGCTGGTTCGGTGTAACTATAAAACCACGAAACGGAGGTATTACAGGGATATCGTGATGAAATTGATAGTGGGAATAGTCGTCGAGAAGTAATATTTACAGTTTAAAAACATACATTGCAATCGGGGGGCACTGATTCAGTATTTTAGAACTTCTTCGAGGGACACCTAAATTATATTTTATTTACATTGTCACTATCCTGTGGTACTTACAGTAATATGGTAAAATGTACTATTTAATATTTAAAACAAGCTCAAATTAAACAGGAAAAATTGTTTAGAAATGTTGCAAGGTTTTGGGAGGTCAATGACCAATTTTGAGCGATTTCTTTCGAATCTTCCGATATAATAGTGATGTTTGAGCACATTTAACCAATAAATGATTGAAATGACTTACCTGCGACAAAAAGACCCATTTTCTGCAGAAAATTGGAAAAAAGATAATAAAATCACAAAAAGGAAACGTCAACCTCACCCACCATATTAAAAAATCCGGAGATTAACTTACGACGTATAGTCTGAACTTCTAAGAGTGAGAGTGATGGAACAACTTCAAATAACACATTGTAAAAAAGGATAACCCGAGAAATGTCAAAGAGTGTGGCGATTCTTTCTGCGGTTTTTGCAGTGTAGCTTTGTGACAGCTGGCATTCTTCTGCTTCGCTTCCTCGCATTTGGGTCTCACCGGGCTGGGAAGTGCCTTTGCTTGCCGTTCCGATACAGCAGGACGGCGTACCCTTTCCCCACTATTTCAAAACGTCACAGCCCTTGATTGGTCGAGGGCACATTCAGCACGTTATTAAAAGATAACTTGAACACAATTTTTAAATAATTGAAGGTTACATCATTGTTTTGTGCGATACAACATAATGCATTTGTTTGCTATGTTGGCTACGACTTTTCTGTATAAGCTCGTCACTAGAAAGCTATTTGACACTGACTAAATATCTGACAGGGGCGTTGGTAACTTTCAAATTTGATTTTTTATTAATTGAATTACGTCTTTCAGTTTGTTTTGGTTTCTTACCAACAATGGTAACTGAGGAATATTTTTTAATGACATGCCCTTTCTCAGTCTGTGGTTCTATATAAAACTGTTCTACGTCCGGTGGTAAGACTGAAGATGGATGTGGCAAATCATTTTATCTCCTTCGACTTATCTCGACTATATTCTCATAGAATCTGGAAACAGGAAGGACGTTAATATTTTTTGTGTTAGTACTGCTTGGTAACTCGACATACTCACCGTCATAATTCAATTTAAAAAATATTTCTCCTTCTGGAGAATACTTCAATATTTTTACATCTTTTACTTTTGGATCATTTTTGCCTCGACCAAGACGAATTGACGGATACAATATGTAGAGGTTGTTTTCATCGTGCTTCATAAGAAAGTTGAAAGTAACATATTGGACGTCCATTGGCAAAGGTTTACGTCTGCTTTCTTTTATCATAACTGAATATTGACTTGGGATGTGAATTTCTCGATTTCTGAACTTTCTTTCAATCAATGCATAAGTGGAGTCACACTCCATTTGAGTGTGACCCGTCCCTAAGTATTTCTGGAATATAGTAAGTTGACTTCTAACAGCAAATGACAAAAGCGTATTTGAAAGCGCTACATTTTTATTCTGATATCCGCAGTTATCACAATAAATTATAATGGATGTCATGCATGTGTAACATGTCGTAAATATTGACGAAACTAACTGTCCCTCCGTATCATTCCAGCAATAACTTTAACACTGATGAGTTTCAATATTGTACACTGTAAAGTAGTATACTTTAAGTTTGCTCTTAAAATATAATTAACTCGCAAAGAGTACAGGGCAACTGAACTGCTTGAACGACTCCGACTATCAATGTGTAATTTCTTTTGTCATTTGCTGCAACTTTATCATTTTTCTTTTCTGCACAGGCCCTGTCTTTATTTAATAAATGTTTTTTTTTTAAACTTCCTCTTCTACTGGCCCCACCTTGTATGAACAACACAAGTCGTATTGGTCCTTCTTTGGCTGATGAAGTTCAACATTCAACTTCTCTAAAATTTTACTAAAAGAAAAAATCGAAACTCACTCTGTGTTATATTGACTGTATTCTTCTTTATATACACTGTACCTATGTCTCTGTATTATTTTTAAATTGTTGCTCAAGGTATATTTTTTTGAATTTTTTCGACAATAATGAGAAGGTAGCTTTGGCAATCTCAAAATGACATCCTTTAAAAAATCGATTTTTTCTGCATCTTCTTTTTGTTTTTTAGACACAAGTATGCGCTTGCAAACGCTTATTTTATCACTGCCTATTTGTAGTTGATATAAATTGGTAACCGTTCGTCTTGAAGGAGTCTGCGTATAAGTTCTTTTTTTCTCCATATACTGAGCGATGACAAATATTTTCTTTTGATTCCATCCCCAAAATGTTTTGAATATTTCTTCCCTAAATTGTTCGCAAATCTGGCCACAATTATATTTGCTTTTGCACATGCACGGAAGGCCCAATTTGCGGGCAGGTCTCTCGATAGTATGTTCTATTGCTCCATTTTTATTACTTCTAAATCCTATATACTTTTGTCCACTCATCAGGTCCATTTTTCAGGTCCTGCTGTTATTTTCTTTTTCTTTGAACATTGTTTGATTCTTTGCTGTCTTCTTATATTTTATTGGCAAGCTCCTCAGTTAACTTTTCGTGAGTCACCTCTTTCTCATTAGAAGCTATATTTGCTGTAGATTCGCTTTCTGAAACTTAAATTAATTCCTGGATTACTTCATTTTCTTTCAGAATGGCAGTATTAATTAAAACTAGTTCTAAATCGTCTAAATCTTGATTTTGTAGAACGATTCCATTAGACCTAGGATTTTTAAACCTAACTGGTTCTAATCGGGTTAGTACAACTTCATCGTAATATGTCATCGTCATCTCTCGTAGATGGCTCTGCGCATGTCGAATCCTAAATTAGTAGGGCACCTTCATTGAAAACAATACATGCGTATGTTGTTAACGCTTCAAGATTTAATAGTTTGACAGTATGACAATCTACTACGCTGTTGTTTTAAATGGTAAGAGCAACAAGACCAGCAGCTCGATTTCACATCCTCAAAATAATCAGAACAGATATTATATTATAATCTATTATTAAATATTATATGCCCATTTTCATAACCCAATTTTTTAAAGCAATTTATTAAGGATAAAACTTGCCTAATTTAATAATAATTCGATTTTATTATAGCTTAGTTATGTACCGGGTGTTCCACCTAAAGAGGTAATCGGCTATATCTCAGAAAGTAATAATACTAGGACTTTGATGGAAAAAATATATATCGATAAAAGCGGCCAAGAAAAATTGCTGGAAATTATTTTCAAGTTCGAGAAATGACCGCTAGGGGGCGTAAGAGAACTTTCAAAATAGAAATGCCGATTTTCTCTTGATTTTTCTCAATAAAAATATGTTAAAAATATAGGCATTGTATTCTTCATAAAATTATGCAACTTTATGTTAGGAATCGTTTTTTTTCTATTTTCAATAATAAAGTCGTCGGAGAAGGCCAAACTTTTTTTCTTTCAAACGCTGGTATCTCTGCTTTGGATAAACCGATTTTATTCAACTTGGTCTTGAAAAAAAGCCCTTCTTTTCCTCTACACGCAGATCTATTAACTGTACCATATTGATTCTGATGGTGGCCACTAGATGGCGTTTTTCCGTAATTCCTCAATAAATAAGGATTTTCTCAAAAAAATCAAATGTAATGATATGACTTTTTCATCATATTTTATTTTAGGCTTATAAAGGCTATTAAATAGTGGAATAAAAAATCCAGGTCCGTATTTAAAATAAAAAAGTTGATGATGGTCGCTCGAATCCGAAACGTCGGATTAAAAAACTGTAGCATTCATTTTTGCTATAGATGTATATTTAGAGGATGCTACATGGTTTTGTGTAAGATATTTTTCTACATTACCTTTCTATGTTTTCTGTGGATTTTAAGTTTAGTGCTTTGGTGCAGAGGTTCATGTTTTACAGGCCACGGTCCTATCATGAATATTTTTTTGTACATTCTTCATTTCTTTTCTTTTTAATTAACTCGAACGAAGTAGATATCTGAATATTTAAATATTTTTATTGTCAAAATTTGGGGTTATGTTCATTTATGATAACAGGTCAGTAGTTCATTTGGCTTATAGTATGTTCGTTGAGTTGTTCCATTTGAACCTTGGTTAGTTCACTCTAGAACATTGATGATATTGCACTTTTCAGTTTCACCATTCGATAAATTGGTATGCCATTATTTGTTTTTAAATTGCATATTATGCAGGGTAAACTGCTATTAGTTTTCCACATGTCAAGTTGGTTTGGTTTTGTCATTTTATCGAACTGAGATTACTTTCATCAATTGTCTGAACGTACCAATTTATTTTTTTTTGACATGACAGTTCACCTGTCATTTGATCTTTACCTTTTTCGAAGAATTTTGACTTTAGGTCACTTCATTTAAGATCATCCTTGAAGGTAGAAGTCGCGGTTGTTTAAAAAGGGGCCCACTATTATGTGATTTGAAAAGGTCCGCCGCCCCAAATTTAGTTGGCACCTCAAGGATAGTAGAGCGTCCTCATCTCTTCGATGAGTTTAGTTGCAATTTTCCTTTTGCTTCTATCGAAGCGTTTATTGTTGAATATGTAACAGGCGTTACATATTCATATTCCTTTTGACCACGTGTTGAAATTGGATCTTCGATTGAGAGACCACATGGCCTGTAAGCTGTAAATATGTGCTGTCTTGTACTCTTCGGGTCCACCAGACTGGAGGCAGGGTGCCTATTAATTTGAAGCAGAAACCACATGGGATTTGGAACATCTGGGAAATAAGGCCAGTGTATTGTGATAATTTTTAATTTCTTTATAACCTTAACACCGTAAATTTCACTTTAAAACTAACTTTAAATTTGTAATACCACCTTGGTAACCTTTAGAAAGAATCTAGGTATTATGACCATACAAGTATGAAGGTTCTAGAACATTCTCTTTTCCCCTTTTCATAAACTATATGTGATAACTAGTTACCAGGCGAGTAAAAACTCTTCAGGTCTTCCCATGAGTGTATAATTTTTTACTTTAATATTTAATTTAGTTATTGATTTCAATATTTAATCTCATTGGTGGAATCCAGTTTAGTGATCCTAATAAATTAATCCCAATTGTTGTTTTACATATCTGTGTTTTATTGTTACTCATTGTACTGCAAGACGATTTATTACCATCTTTAGAAGCAAGCGGTTTTCCTATTTTAAAACGCTTTGTAAGTATTAATTTTTTAACCATTTAAAATAGGTGGCGTCCAAGACATCAAAAAAAGTGTACAACTGCTTAAGGCAAGGACTCCGAGCCTCCGACACGAGAGCTGCCGTTCGCACCATGGTACGTAAAGTTGCCTTGTAAAGGTAATTTTACGGCACATAAAGTAGCGCCTTTGAACGTGGGGCATAGTACACTTTTTTGAAAATATTTAGCAGACTAGTGCACGAGTAACAATAAAATATTTTTGATAGTTGGTGATTTTATCTGGATCCATTATGTTTCAAGTTTTTAAATTTCCAGATTCTGATCAGTACATTCTTATTTAAGTATATTGTTAAAAATATACAGAACACATATATGGTTGGCCTAATAAGGATTATTTTTTTATAGACTCACTGTGTCAAAGACACCGAGTTCTTTTATTTCTTAAAAACCCTCATTGGACGATATAGTTATATAGACACATTACTTTTTAGTTGAACTTTGAAGTTTTTTAGTGAGATTTTTTACAAACTCATATACAGGGTGTGTCAATATTTATAAAGCTGAGTAAGACCATCTTGTTTCTTACATTGTTATAAGTCGGTCAATTTTAATTAATTATCTTTTGTTATAATTCACATTGTCTATTAGACAGTGATACTTTAACACAATCCATAGACATTATTCAAGGTTGAGGTTGACCAAGACGTCAAAGAAAGGTTCATCAAAAAACATTTTCTTTAATTTTCAAAATTTTCATTAAACGGTGTAATTTTTTATCTAAATTTTGAATTTTGACCTGTAAAGACTTTGTCAAATCATACTAGTATGCTGTACTTTAGTAAGTTCTGAATAACCTTGAACTCTGACAAATATTTTCTTTATACAGGGTGGTAGAGTATTTTTAATATACAGTGTGATTGATTACATTTTGAAATATTTTTTTAAATTTTAATACACTTTGATACTTTTGGTTTTGAACTGAAGTATTGAGTTGAACTTTGAAAATTTTTATACAGGGTGTATATATACCTAGGTGACCTCTTGGACTTTGATGATTTTATGGACCAGTGATTTTAATTTTTTGGTAAAATTTTACTGCATACATATTCTATAAGAATATAGTACAGTTACATTTTGTGACTTGATATACAGGGTGAAACAAATATTTTGGTTCGGCTTCTGATTAATATTTTTTTATTTACCATCGATAGATGAGCTATTGAATCAAATATTTTGAATTGAATTATTGTTTTTTATAGACATTTTATTTTTAAATTTAAACTTTTATCATCATGGATATTTTTAAATTTCAACCCAATCACTTACTAGAGTACGAGTTAGATTATGAATTGAAGATTCGACTTTTAACTTCACAACGTACAGTTGCGGAAAAGCGAAAAATATTTTCTCGAATTCAAAAAAGAGAACAAGCTCAACCTGGAAAGGATATTAATTTAGAAATTTGCACTTTAACTTTAGATGATGAGAAACTTGGTATTCAACGAAGTTTAGATTCAATTCAAAGAGTTATAGATGAATTCGAAGGAAATGCTAATGATTCAGTTTTTGGTAGGGTTAAATCGCGTTTAGCTCACGTTTACGGTAGGGCAAAAAGAATTCCTATACCGGAAGATGAACAAAAAGCAGCTGAAATATTTTCTTATATTCAGGATATAAGCGCCAATTGTTTATTATTAGAGTCAGACTTATTTGATAAAATCGAGCCTGGACAGGATCCGGAACCTTCAGTTCCTACTGCTCCAATTATTAACGTAGCAGCTCCGGTTGTACATTGTGCCAGTCGTAATATTCCTATAAGTGAATGGCAAGTTAATTTTAATGGCGACTCTAAGAAACTTTATCCTTTTATAGAAAGATTAACCGAGTTAGCTCAAGCACGTAATGTTTCATCTCGTGATTTATTTAATTCTGCTGCCGAATTTTTTACCGGTGATGCATTTGTTTATTATCGGAGTATAAAATCTTCAATTTATGATTGGGACTCTTTGATTTTAAAATTAAAAAAGGATTTTTTACATGATGATATAGATGATGATTTGTGGGAACAAATTAAAAGAAGGAAACAAAAGAAACATGAGTCAACCGTTGTTTTTATTGCACATTTAGAAGCTCTTTTTGCTAGACTATCAAGACCCCCTGCTGAAGTCTCCAAGGTCAAACATATCAGGAAAAATATTTTACCTGATTTTATTAATCGATTAGCTTTGGTCGATATTGATACTGTTTCTAAACTTTCTGAACTTTGTCGTAAGTTAGAAGAATCAGATTATATGCAGGATAAGAGTAGACCTAGAGATGACGTAGCTGGTATTGATCAGGCTAGAAATTTTCATAAGAATCCTGGTATTAGTAGCAATTCTAATAATAATAAATTTAAAAGAAATTTCAAGAATAACCCTCGGAGTTCTCATAATCAGTCAGGTTCTAGACAAGATAATAATACAAATAATAAGAATGATAACAAAGGTAAAAATAATGATAGCGTTAAAGCTTCAGTGGTTTGTTGGAGCTGTGGAGTACCTAATCATACTTTTTTAAATTGTAGTGCTCCTAGAAGCATATTTTGTTTTAAATGTGGTGAGGCTAACGTAAAGACTTCTACTTGTCCCAAGTGTACAAAAAACTAAAAAGGGAAGTGTCGCTTGGAGGCCGTCTCACTACTCCCAAAACAAACGCCTCTAATAATGGTTTTTACAATTCAAACAGATCATTTTTAAAATCACAAACATTTTATAATTCCAATTCACATTCTTTAAATTTGTTGAGTACTAATAAAGATTTAGTAAAGAAAACATATTTTAACCAGACTGATTGGGATAACTGGTTGAGAAGAGTTTCTGAATTTTTTAAGCATAGTAAAACTTCTTTTAATAAAATTTCATCTTCCGATAATCATGTTTCACCTCTGTTCGTTAATAAACATTTGGATAACCGACCTTATATTAATGTTAAGTTACTTGATGTGGACATTTCCGTTTTATTAGATTCGGGTGCTACTAGTTCCGTTGTAGGATCGGGAGGTTTAAAGGTTTTAGAACAAACAGGTCTTAAGATATGCCAAACCAAGGTTAAAAATATTTGTACCGCAGATGGTAAGGCACAATGTGTTAAAGGCACAGTTGATTTGCCAATTGTTATTGATAATATTTGTTCAGTTATTAATGCTTTAGTGGTACCTTCTTTGCCACATGCATTTATATTTGAGTGCGACTTTGCAAAAAAATTTAATATTTTGGTAAATTTCAGTGACAGTTCATGGCATGTACAATCCATGAATAGTAAGTTTGAACTTAATGTGTTGAATAATGAAAATAATCATTCTTTAAGTAAATTTTATCCTCAGTTGAATTCTTTGGACGATCTTTCTAGATTAGAACGTTTGAGAGCAGATAAAGTCATATCTTCTTTTAACGAAATTTGTTGTAAGGATAAGTTAGGGCGTACTAATAAAATTACTTTAACTATTGATACTGGTGACGCGATTCCTTTTAAAAAGAGACCTTTTTCTATGTCTCCATATATGTCAAAAATTTTGAATGAAGAGCTAGACGAAATGATACAATTAGGTGTAGTTGAGCCATCTAAGAGTCCATGGTGTTCGCCTGTTTTGTTGGCCAAAAAACCAAATGGATCATACCGTCTTTGCTTTGATGGACGTGCTATCAATGATGTCACGAAACCTGATTGTTATCCTATGCCTAACATCGATAGAATTTTGTCTTCACTTCGTCATGCTAAATATATTTCATCTATAGATCTTCGAAAAGCTTTTTGGCAAATTCCTTTAGATGAGTCATCAAAGGAGAAAACCGCTTTTGCTGTAGTGGGCAGAGGTTTATTTCAGTTTGTCACGATGCCTTTTGGTCTTAGAAATGCCGCACAGACGCAACAGCGCCTCGTGGATGCTATATTTGGTCCTCGTTATGAGCCCAATGTTTTTACTTATCTTGATGATATCTTGGTGGTATCTGAGGATTTAGATTCACATATAAGGTTGTTGACGGAAGTTAAAGAAAAACTGAAAGATGCAGGTTTAACCATCAATTTGGAAAAATGTGATTTCTTTGAAACTTCTTTGAAATTCTTGGGTTATATCGTGGGTTCGAATTCTTTGCGTACAGATCCACAAAAGATTGAGTCAATGATAAATTATCCTAGACCAAGGCACACTACTGAAGTAAAGCGCTTTGTTGGACTTTGTTCATGGTACAGAAGATTTATCAAGGATTTTTCTACTTTGATGTCTCCTATTAACGATTTGTTGAAAGGAAGAAAAAAAGGACAGCCTATACAGTGGAATAGTGCTGCAGAGGAATCGTTTGTCAAAATTAAGCAACTTCTAGTATCTGCTCCTATCTTATCACAGCCAGACTTTACACAACGTTTCTATATTTCTAGCGATGCATCAAATACTGGATTAGGCGGAGTTTTATCACAAATTATAGATGGGGAAGAGCGAGTAATTGCTTATGCCAGCCGATCTTTATCCAGAGCTGAGCGAAATTATTCTGTTGTAGAAAAAGAATGTCTTGGTGTGCTGTTTAATATTGAAAAGTTCCGAGGATTTATTGAAGGTGTTCCTTTTACGGTCATTACCGACCATTACAGTTTATTATGGCTTAATTCAATTAAAAATCCTAGTGGAAAACTAGCTCGATGGGCAGTTCGTCTTAGACAGCTTACATTTGATTTAGTACACAAAAAAGGTGCTCAAAATGTCGTTCCAGACGCGTTGTCGCGTATTCCAAGTAATGAAGCAGCTGAAGATAATTGTTCAAGTTCAAGTATTTTAGAGGAAATCGTTGTTGGTGCACTGGATGTTGATCGTATTGATCCATAGTATGATAATTTACGTCAGAAAATTTTAGATACTCCAGAGAGTTACCCGCTATGGAAAGTTGAAAACGGTTTTGTTTATAAATTTATCCCAAATTCTCTTGCTATGAAAATTAATCTTCCGGAATGGAAATACTTGGTTCCTAAGCCGCAAAGAGAAGAAATCATAGATTGTTGTCATAGTCCTCCTAATTGTGGTCATTTTGGCTTTTATAAAACATTTCATCGTTTACAAGAACAATATTATTGGCCAAAAATGCGTCAAGATGTTCTCAGATTTGTCAGAACTTGTTTAGTATGTGGAGCTCAAAAAGCCCCTAACACTTCTCCGATGGGATTAATGGGTAAAGAAAAACAAGTAAGCTATCCTTTTCAAGTCATAGCAGTGGATTTAATTGGACCTCTTCCACGGTCGAAGAAAGGAAATAAATGGCTTTTGGTAGTAGCTTGCTGGTTTTCTAAGTATACCATGCTTTTTCCCTTAAGAAGTTCGAAATCTCAATACGTTGAAGATGCATTGGAGAATAAAGGTTTTCAAGTACATGGTCCTCCATCTCTTTTGATAGCAGATAACGGTTCTCAATTTACGTCGAAAACTTTTAAAAATTTAAGTGACATGTACAGTTTTAATATTAGATTCAATCCAGTTTATTCTCCCCAATGTAATTTTGTAGAGCGAAACAATAGGACGATTGGTACAGCTATTAGGAGTTATATAGATACTCATGATAATTGGGATAAACAAATTTCTAAGATTCAACAAGCTATTAATACTTCTAAGCACGAAGTTACAGGTTTTACTCCAGCATTTTTGGTTTTTGGTAGGCACGTTCCGTTGTCAGGAAATTATTATAACGATATGAATTTAGACGTCAGTGTCGACGCTGAAATAGTTCCGGGCGATCGGGGTGCTTATGCTGAAAATTTGAAGTGTTTGAAGGATATTTTTGTAGAAGTTAGAAGTAAGATTCATAGAGCGTATGAGCGCAATTCTCGAGCGTATAATCTTAGAAAGCGTGATATTTCTTTTCAAGTCGGCGACCATGTCTGGCGTCGAAATAAAATTCTTTCTAGTGCAGTAGATAAGTTCACAGCAAAGTTGGTCCCCAAGTATATTCAGTGTATAGTACGTAAAAAGTTTTCTAATTTAGTATATGATTTAGAAAATATTGATGGTTCTAAAGTTGGAAAGTGGCATATCAAAGATCTGAAACCTTTTAACACTCCTATTTCAGGTAGTTCTGATTCTGAAAGTTCAGATCAGGATTAAATTTTATTGAGTCATATTTTTTTATAGTTTGCTAACCTCTTGTCAATTTTTTTGGATTTGATGTGGAGGGTGACGACCCTATCTATCTATCTATCTATCTATCAATCTGTGTACTGTACGGTACTTTGATGTACTGTAAGTACAATGCTATAGTATATAGCTGGATGTATCTATGAATCTATATTTTTTTTAGATTATAGAACTAGATGTTTCTATGAATCTATGTTTTTTAGATTATAGACCTTTAGTATGACAAGAGTTATTTTGGATTTATTGATGATACATGGCGTATCTTATGTTTTGAATATTGGCCATATTCAAAATTTACTACCGATCACGGTATGTTTAGTTTTTTTGTCGCGGACAAATTTTTGGTTTAGTATACCTAAAGTGCTAGGTGTACTTGGATTAAATGCACAGTGCGTTGCATATTAAGTTATTTTGGTATCTTTCTTTAGCAAACTATAATCAATATTGTAATGAAGATTATAATGAAAACTATAATCAATACTATAATGAAAACTATAATCAATACTATAATGAAAACTATAATCAATGCTATAATGAATATTATAATTAATTTTTGAGGAACTTCTAAAATATGGATATTTTAGTACAGTTTGTTCAGTTTAGTTTTAACTGACAATATATATTTTGGGTCGTTTGGTTTTTATAGAGTTTTTTATTTCCAAGTGCTGGAAATATTTTTGGGTATTTGTCTCTTGGTAGATAAGTACATTTGGGTAATACTTAAGGTATTACGTCCCATAAGTTTATCGTTTGATTCAATCTTTTGGTTGATAAGTAAGTAGACTAGATGTTGTCTGACAATGACATAAAGATGTCTCGAATACGGCTTTGTTATGACATTTATGTTGATTGTTAGCACGACTAATAAGATTGTCCTTTGATTATTTCTTATGGCATGACAATCTGTCTATTTTCTTTGGTATATCCAAATTAGCTGGATTATTGTATATTTTGTAATATTTGACATATTGTATTTTTTAGACAAGTTTGTGAAGTTTGTAGTACATCTCATCTTGCGGATAATTTTGGCAACCTTTTCCAAGATTGACAGATTTCTACGAGAATCTGGCATCTTTTTGCCGATTTTGACGTTTACCGATTTTGACGTATTTTTACCTATTTTGACATTATCCTGAATTGACTCTACCTATATTGTCTTCCGCAAGGACGTGTGATACGCGCAGTTATCAAGCCAAATTTATTTTTCTGATGATGAGAGTGTACAGTTTACAAATAGCCTATTGGGATAGTCTATTTTTTTTTCGGAGAGGGGTAAATGTAGCATTCATTTTTGCTATAGATGTATATTTAGAGGATGCTACATGGTTTTGTGTAAGATATTTTTCTACATTACCTTTCTATGTTTTCTGTGGATTTTAAGTTTAGTGCTTTGGTGCAGAGGTTCATGTTTTACAGGCCACGGTCCTATCATGAATATTTTTTTGTACATTCTTCATTTCTTTTCTTTTTAATTAACTCGAACGAAGTAGATATCTGAATATTTAAATATTTTTATTGTCAAAATTTGGGGTTATGTTCATTTATGATAACAGGTCAGTAGTTCATTTGGCTTATAGTATGTTCGTTGAGTTGTTCCATTTGAACCTTGGTTAGTTCACTCTAGAACATTGATGATATTGCACTTTTCAGTTTCACCATTCGATAAATTGGTATGCCATTATTTGTTTTTAAATTGCATATTATGCAGGGTAAACTGCTATTAGTTTTCCACATGTCAAGTTGGTTTGGTTTTGTCATTTTATCGAACTGAGATTACTTTCATCAATTGTCTGAACGTACCAATTTATTTTTTTTTACATGACAGTTCACCTGTCATTTGATCTTTACCTTTTTCGAAGAATTTTGACTTTAGGTCACTTCATTTAAGATCATACTTGAAGGTAGAAGTCGCGGTTGTTTAAAAAGGGGCCCACTATTATGTGATTTGTAAAGGTCCGCCGCCCCAAATTTAGTTGGCACCTCAAGGATAGTAGAGCGTCTTCATCTCTTCGATGAGTTTAGTTGCAATTTTCCTTTTGCTTCTATCGAAGCGTTTATTGTTGAATATGTAACAGGCGTTACATATTCATATTCCTTTTGACCACGTGTTGAAATTGGATCTTCGATTGAGAGACCACATGGCCTGTAAGCTGTAAATATGTGCTGTCTTGTACTGTTCGGGTCCACCAGACTGGAGGCAGGGTGCCTATTAATTTGAAGCAGAAACCACATGGGATTTGGAACATCTGGGAAATAAGGCCAGTGTATTGTGATAATTTTTAATTTCTTTATAACCTTAACACCGTAAATTTCACTTTAAAACTAACTTTAAATTTGTAATACCACCTTGGTAACCTTTAGAAAGAATCTAGGTATTATGACCATACAAGTATGAAGGTTCTAGAACATTCTCTTTTCCCCTTTTCATAAACTATATGTGATAACTAGTTACCAGGCGAGTAAAAACTCTTCAGGTCTTCCCATGAGTGTATAATTTTTTACTTTAATATTTAATTTAGTTATTGATTTCAATATTTAATCTCATTGGTGGAATCCAGTTTAGTGATCCTAATAAATTAATCCCAATTGTTGTTTTACATATCTGTGTTTTATTGTTACTCATTGTACTGCAAGACGATTTATTACCATCTTTAGAAGCAAGCGGTTTTCCTATTTTAAAACGCTTTGTAAGTATTAATTTTTTAACCATTTAAAATAGGTGGCGTCCAAGACATCAAAAAAGTGTACAACTGCTTAAGGCAAGGACTCCGAGCCTCCGACACAAGAGCTGCCGTTCGCACCATGGCACGTAAAGTTGCCTTGTAAAGGTAATTTTACGGCACAAAACTAACCCCATCAGCTTGTAGAGGAGGAAAAGTTACCATAAGGAACTGGAAACCGCAACGTGATATCTTTTGTTAAACTAGAGAAATTAGGAATATTAATAATTAATATGGAAAAATAGGCCATTTTTTAAAACATTAATTAATCAATTAAATCTCTGGTTTAACAAAATATATCACATTGCGGTTTTCAGTTCCTTATAGTAACTTTTCCTCCTCTACAAGCTGATGTGGTTAGTTTTTTAATCCGATGTTTCGGATTCGAGCGACCATCATCAACTTTTTTATTTTAAATACGGACCTGGATTTTTTATTCCACTATTTAATAGCCTTTATAAGCCTAAAATAAAATATGATGAAAAAGTCATATCATAACATTTGATTTTTTTGAGAAAATCCTTATTCATTGAGGAATTACGGAAAAACGCCATCTAGTGACCACCATCAGAATCAATATGGTATAGTTAATAGATTTACGTGTAGAGGAGTAGAGGAAAAGAAGGGCTTTTTTTCAAGACCAAGTTGTATAAAATCGGTTTATCCAAAGCAGAGATATTAGCGTTTGAAAGAAAAAAAGTTTGACCTTCTTCCATCACTTTATTATTGAAAATAGAAAAAAAACGATTCTTGACATAAAGTTGCATAATTTTATGAAGAATACAATGCTTATATTTTTAACATATTTTTATTTAAAAAAATCGAGAGAAAATCGGCATTTCTATTTTGAAAGTTCTCTTACGCCCCCTAGCGGTCATTTTTCGAACTTGAAAATAATTTCCAGCAATTTCTCTTGGCCGCTTTTATTGATATATATTTTTTTCCAAAGTCCTAGTGTTATTACTTTCTGAGATATAGCCGATTACCTCCTTAGGTGGAACACCCGGTACTTTACAATATTTTTGAGTAACACTACGTGAAATATTTTGCATTAACACATTCATATAATTCGAATGATAGTTAAAGGAAAGTCTTCTCCACAAGAAAAATGCAATTTCATTTATTGAAATGTATGATGCATTTCGGTAATGTATATTACCATCATCAGATACTATAAAATACAGAAAATTTGTTAAAAACATGATTATATAAACAATACTTGACAAACTTACCAAGAAGTTAATAACACACTACACTATTTGCTACAAGACCACCAATAGTCTGTCCAAGCATATAGTAAACATCAAGGACAAAATCCCCATTAATCATAAATCTGGGGTGTACAGACTTAACTGTTCACACCCATCGTGTGATGTTTGCTATGTGGGTCAGAGCGGAAGAAGGATTGAAACTAGGGTGAAGGAGCATGTAAAGTTGATTGAGAAATACAAAAATGCACATATCGTTAACACTTCTTCGCCCTTTGCCAACCACATTCTCGAATCCCAACACAACTTTGATCCGGGCTCTAGTACCGAGATACTTCATGTTTGTCAGAAGGGTCTGCAACTAGACTTGCTTGAGGTATTAGAAATCAACAGAGCAATAAAATCACCCGATGTTACGTGCGTAAACGAACAAACAAATTTCGATAGCTTAACATTCTTCAACTCAGTCAGTCCAAGAAAATAATATTCGATTTAAAACATCTACACACACGCACACACACACACCCCTACACACCCTCACAAACCAGCTTCCTGCTCTCAATTTACTGTTTTCCTTCAATCCTGAGGAATTCTGGGTATTTTGTTTTGTTTTTGTTTTTTTGGCTTGTATACTTTTTACACTGATTCAAACCACAGCCCATTGTCGTTGGCCTGGCGAATTCTTTTTTACCTTCTCAAGGTGTCACCATTAAGTTTAGCAGTAATCTATTAGTGTTTTTTAAGATTTACTATTTAGTTTATTCATAAGCCCTTAGATGTCTCCATGTTAGTCAAAAAATATTGTTAAAAATACCAAAATTGACATTTTAACTTGTGTTGTGCCGTTTTTTAAAAAACTATAATGTTATTAACTTCTTGGTAAGTTTGTCAAGTATTGTTTATATAATCATGTTTTTAACAAATTTTCTGTATTTTATAGTATCTGATGATGGTAATATACATTACCGAAATGCATCATACATTTCAATAAATGAAATTGCATTTTTCTTGTGGAGAAGACTTTCCTTTAACTATCATTCGAATATATTTACATTCCACTTATGGACTTCTACCAAACATTCATTTAAGCTCTTTTAAAGTTTTTTTAAACTTTAAAATGCTATTCTGAGAGATTCCCCTTTTCAAATGTCGAATGTATAATTATTAATAAAAAACATTAGTTTTTTCCTTAATTTTTGCAAAAGCAATGGAACATTCTCCCTCATTAAATTTTTAGGGTTATGTTAAGACACCCAGTTTAGCTTAAATTCAAAAATGCGCATCAACTAAGAATGTGCATGTATGTTACAATAATTTAAACATTTGTAAGGAAAAATACTTACTTTTATTATAAGGCAGCACATAAATTTAATAAAACACACAGTATAGTTGCGTTATAATATTTCGGAGACCACAATAACGTATTAAGTACGCATTGCATGAAATGAAATTCTTTTGGCTCATGACTTATTGCACTAAGATTTTAACTTACTTAGGGATACGACCTATTAAAATATCAAATAGGATATTTCTGGTGTATTGTGGCTTACGATATTTTTCAGAAACACGTATGGAAGCAATACAGTGTGTGTATAAAGTCCGGAAACGGCTTAAAACCATCATAATTTATTGGCCGATTGAAACCAAAATTGGTACAGTTATGTAAGAGGATCTGACGCACCGAATGACGATATTGGCGTTGTTGCCAGCTTTTTAGTTTGTCTGGAATTCGAACGAATTTTATATTTATAAATGTAACACCCTGTATATTTTTTCATTTATAGTTTTTGCTTTAAATTTGTTACACTTTTGGTAAAACATACTTTGTTCCTAATATCAGTACTTTTTGAAATAACGAGTACAATTTAGAAAAAATATATTTTTCTACGGATGCTATAAAATGTTCCACTTTTCTCATTGCTGTCATACGTTCAAAACGGAGAATTTCTCACGCAGTGAGAAGTATCCTCCATTATAGTGAGAAATAATTTCTCACTGTTATTATGATAACCCAAGTCAGCCAAAACGACGCAACGCCAACGATTAGCGCGCAATATCTACTTAGGCCATGAAACCATTTGCCGGCGATTCCATAACAACACGACCGAAACATTGCACAATTATTATTGCTGTCACCTTGCCAAACGGGAATAGTTTTATTGTTGTTTTTTATACTAAAACAGTTCAGATTTGTTAAATATTGATTCTTTCCAAAATTGTTAACTAAAAAAAAACTTAAATAACTGTTAATTACAATTTTAAGTAAAATGTAAAAATGAGTTAATGTAATAATATGTGCTATGTATTTTAATTCTAAACCTCGTTTTGAACACATAAAAACAACGCATCCGTAGAAAAAGTACAGTGTACGACACGTGAGAAAATCACATATTTCTCCCTCACTTGATTTTTCTCACTTGATGTACAATATACTATTTTTATATTAAATGTTCAAACTGTTTTTCCTGTACAGCTTGATAGTGTGCTAATTGAAAATAAAATTTTTTCAATTTCATTTCTGGCGTTATTAATTCAAACTCGTCCAAAATTCGACGCTGCAAATCGGCCAAATCTTGAGGTTTTGTGGTATAAACTCCGTTCTTCAAGTGTCCCCATAAAAAGTAGTCGTTAGGCGACAAATCAGGGGACCTAGGTGGCCACTCGATTGTACCCCTCTACCGATCCACCTATTCGGAAAAGTGTTGTTCAAAAATTCGCGCACGTTTCGACCAAAATTAGGAGGCGCTCCGTCCTGTTGGAATAATGTACTTGCATAATTTTGACCTATCACATTTCGTATAGTAGGTACTATTTGCGTTTCCATAAGCTCAAGCTAAAGTTGTGATGTCAAATTTCCATCAATAAAAAATGGGCCGATCTTGTGGTTACCCAGAAGCCCAGCCCACACATTCAATTTTCCAGGACGTTGTGTATGACCTTCTCTCATCCAGTGAGGATTTTCATTTGCTCAAAATCTACAGTTGTGTCTATTGACTTTATCATTTAACATAAATGCTGCTTCGTCCGAAAATACTATAAATTTAAAAAACTGGTTATTTTGGTCAAACCTTGACATCATAATATCGCAAAATTTAATTCTTCGCTCACAATCATCTTCTGATAACTCTTGAACTACATGTATTTTGAAAGGGGGATATTTATGTTTTATTAAAACATTATGGACGGATTTGAAGCAGACTTCACTTACTTGAGAAATTTTTCTTAATGACAAAACAGGGGTTTTAACAACATGTTTTCTATTCATCTACTACTGCTGGTCGTCCTGATCGTCGCCTATCTCTACAATTTCCAGTTTCTTCGAACCGTCGGACAGTTTTTAGAATAGTTGCTTTTCAAATTAGATTTCGGTTTGGAAATGCGTCATTAAATAGATTTTTAACCTCTTCGTAAGACCTGACCCTATCGCCATATCCTCTCATCATAAGAATTGTAGTTATTTCACTTTCAGTTAAAGACATATTTGCATGTAAAAATGACAGCATTTATGACTTATGACATCAAAACTGAACTGGTGTTTTATTTATTAATAAATAATTTATAGTACTGATATCCGAGGTACTCTCCATTTTACTACGACATTTGCTTCAGACAGCATCGACTTTAACTCATGTTGCTAATATATATCTTAATTGTCAAAATGAAGAAAAGAAAATCGCCTTCATAGGCTTCAGTTTATTTTATTTAAACCATCCAAATTTTAATTTATTATAGAATTTTGCTACGGAATATTGACAATTTGATGACTCCCAATTTTTACATTAATGGCGTAACTGGTTTTAAAAAGCAATTTTAATTTCCCTCCCCTTTTCTTATTAAATTCTGACCCACCAAAATGTAAAATCATGTCCCCTCACTGAGTTGTTTCCGTGAAACAATTATTTTTTCGAACTTTCTTCATTTAACATGTTGTTGACATCTACATAGCATAACATAACTATAAATTATCCCATTAAGAATATTGGCCTCCATTACTTATTCACATTTAAGTTCCTTAATTGCTTAAAGTAGCATCACGTCCATAATTATCTACTGTCGAATCCATTGGCTGCACACAGTACATTTTATGACCGTATATTGTTGAACCACTCTTCCCCCGCTTCCAATTTGTGTTAGTTTATTTAGGTATATCCTAAAAAAATTTCTTAATTACTGGGTTGCTGAAGATGACTTTTTCTAAAGTCGAAACTAGTACAACCAACTTTAAAATTTAACTTATGTATATTCTTTAACCCTGATTTCACCCTAGAGGGACAAATATATTTACTTTGGTGGTATAGACAGACCATGTTTTCTTTAAAACACAATTTGTTGATATTTTCAAAATACGTCGTTATTTCGGAAACTTCTGATATTAGAAATAAAGTATGTTATACCAAAAGTGTAACAAATTTAAAGTAAAACTATAAATGGAAAAATATACACCGTGTTACATTTAAAAATATAAAATTTGTTCCAATTCCAAGCAAACTAAAAAGCTGGCAACAACGTCAATATCGTCATTCGGTGCCTCAGATCCTCTTACACAACTGTACCAAATTTGGTTTAAATCGGCCAATAAATTGTGATGTTGTTAAGCCGTTTCCAGATTTTATATACACAGTGTATATGGGATAAGTCAAATCAGTAAAATTATTGTGATTTTTAAACTGTAATTCAGCATTGCAAAATAAGTGGGAGCCAATGCCGCAAGATTGAATACTTGTTATACTTATATTCGAAGCAAGCCAGAAATAGTTAGAGCTGTTAATCAAGCTGGAGGGTAAAATTCACGTTTATTTATTTTACAGTTTTGCTTCGCACAAAAACAGTTTTTTTTTTAATTTCGCATAATATTATTAACCTGTTGTAAAGTAGGTAAGCTTTTTAATTTTTTGTAACGGTAATTATTACAGAATTGCTTTGAGTGTGATTGTCGGATTTTCAATGGGGGTCACAATCTATATCTTGATGATCTACATTTTATAGTTTTTTATGTTTGGAAGGGACCACAGATTCATATTTTTTAGAATCCTTCCCCAAAGAACAGACAAACTCACTATAAAATTGTATTATTTATTTAAAAAAAATAGCAAATAAATAACTTATAAAATTTGTCTAGTTTATACTTCCAGAATTAAATTAAATTTAGGCAATATCATTATAAAAACAGTCCCCAACAAACCGTTTCAGGTTTTTTTGTGCTTGCGGAAAACCAAACAAAAAGGACCAATCGAAGGTCATCAATTTTACCGCTGACACAAAAACGCTACGGTGGCCCTGGGGCATGACAAAGAAATAATAATTGATTTAGAAGCCAGAACGCCCTACCTTTGACAAAGAAAGGAAATTTGGTGTGTAAGTACCTAAGTGAAATCGCAAAAGTATTTATACATTCATATAGGAGTACACTGAGAAAATTGTATCCTATATGTTATATTTTAAAAAAAAATTATTTAAGTTACATAATATGTAACTTAAATAATGAAGCAAGGATAGCAAAGAATGTAGTAAAGGAGAGTGCTGCAAACGGAAAGATTGTCTTAACCATGGACTTGCAAAGTGTACTACTGTGCCCCAAAGAATTGGCCTCTAAACATTACTACAAATAAAAGCTGCAGTTGCACAATTTCACCCTCATGTGCTGAATGACAAAGATGTGTTTCTATATGTCTGTCACGAGTCTAATGGTGGAGTAACGGCTAACGAATTCATATCTTGAAGTTTGTCCCTTTTGCTTCCATCAGACCCAATCCTTGGACGCGTTTCGCCGTATTACGGCTCCTCGGCAAGGCTATAAAGTCTGACAGAAAGGAAAGGGACTTTACAGTGCATTTTAGCACATAATAATAAGATATATGTGCGAGGTGTTGCACGTGGCGACATCTCCATACCAACGAGGTCTTAGAGAAGACCAAACGCTTGAATGGCACCCGCATAAGCAGGTATCAGATAAATATCTATGAATAAAATATAATACAATTTTAGGAGAATAGACATGTTTAAAATTTTTAATTTAAAAACTTCCTCAGTACACGCTCCAGGCCAAGGGATTTTCCCAATAACAATGGTAAATCCTCAAACATACCAATAACTTGGGATACATTTAGGATGGACTTACCTAAAGAATGCTCATTATTTGGATCCTTTAATGTAAACACAATAGATTTTAAGGGATGGTGTTTAAATTATTCTTGACACGCCGGTATGCGTTTTGCATATTTAATGAGCATATATTACTTCGCGCCATTTAAATGAAGACTATAGCCGAATTTATCAAGTCGATTCGAACACCATGTATAATCAATTGAATATACGGTATGATTCAACGATTTAACACAGGATTAAGTCGATGGTATGATGTATGGGTATGCACCACATATCTTAAGATACATATGATTTTTCTTTTGACTTACCTAAGTTGCTTCCCACAGATAGCTATGATTTTTTAAACGAGTCTTTTAGAGTTCTTCAGAAATATCAGGAAACAATCAATTACTTGGCAACGTAGCAAGCAAATTTTAAAAATCAAATATGGATATAAAGGTGTTTTCTTACTGAACTGAAGGCAAAATATCGTATTTCACTAAAAAGTAACATTTTTTTATATAATAATTTATTTTTGGATCACTCAATGTGCTGAAAAATATTTTATCGTTCTGGTAAACCCTAAAACAGGTTTATATAACTTTTTTGTGTTCCTTGTAATTCGGGCTCCATCGAAGACGAACGCCTTGTATGTACAGGGTGTTTCAGAATAAGATACTGATCCTTCATGGTGTGAATCCTTAGGTGATTTTAAGAAGAAAAGTTCAAATTAACATACAGTGTGTCCACGTAAGTTGGCGGCATATGGGAAACTTCTTTATTATTAATTTTACGAAAAAAAGTTATTCTTCATAAAAAGTTCTGCATGGTCCAAAACCTAAAATGCAACCATCAGATGTTAAATTTTTTCAGTCATATACGAGGTTTGTCAAAAAATGTGATTTTTGCTCTAGAGTAAAGTACCTTTCTTTTTGACAATATCAAAAATTGTTATAAAGAAAAGATGTTTAGATTTAAAAATAGCTTTCAAATATTCAACATTGTTTATTTACATTAAAAAACTATTTTTTTCTACATTTTCTCTGCGATTACGTTGGAAATTTAAGTTTGCACATTAATGCATTGCATTTATTAATTATAAATTTGATTAAACAATTAAAAATAAACTTTTAAAAACAATTATCTCTTAATTTTTATCGAACACTGATAACCTTTAAGTTGCTTAATCAATAGTTTGTAACGTTCTAACGATGCATTTAAACGAATAACAAGTTGTATGCATAATTTAATTTGTTACAATAAATACTAATGAATAATCACTATCTTCAATTTACTAATGCCTCCACATATCCTCCATTTCTGTTTATACATGTAACAGTTCTATTACAAAATTCTCTTAAGACATTGCTAACCATATGGGGAGTTATATTACGAACCGCTTCTGCAATTATTCTCTCTAAATGGTCAACATCTTGAAATGGCCTTTGAAGGTAAACTTTTTGCTTTAAGTAACCCCACAAGAAAAAATCGAGTGGGGTTAAATCTGGAGACCGCGGAGGCCAAGGAATTTCCGAAAAACGATGAAAAACTCTTCCATTGAAAATATTTTCAATGTATTGACGTACATCTAATCTGCTGTGACATGGGGCACCATCCTGCTGGAACCATATCTGCTGACGTTCAAGTAAGGGAAGGTTGTCAAGAAAATCATTTATTCTATTGTTTAAAAAGCACAAATAACGATCAGCATTCAAGGTTTCTCGGAAAAAAAAAGGTCCAATTATTTTATTTTTATACATTCCGCACCACACGTTTGTTTTGAACGAATATTGGTCCCGAGTTTTCAACGTAAAATGTGGATTTGCATCACTCCACCAACGACAGTTTTGGCTAGAAACTGTCCCATTTGATGAGAATGTTGCTTCATCCGTAAAAATAATACACCTTGACATAAATGGGTTATCTACTAAGATTCCCTGTATGTCACAACAGAATTCAAATCGTCTATCATTATCTCCTGGTCTTAAAGTATGAATTTTTTTAGGTTTGTAAGGGTGATATTTGTGTTTATTTAGAATCTTTGAAACTGTACTTTTTTTATATCCATTGGCAATGAAGATGCCCTTTTTCGCAAAGGATATTTAGGATGCTCAGTTGCAGAGAGCATTACTTGCAACACAATGTCATTATTTTCTACCGTGCTTTGGCGTTTTTTTCCAAATTTATTATGCACATCTCCACAAGTCTTAAATTTATTAAATATTTTTCTAACAGTTTCATTGTGAATATTTTTATCTGGATGTCGGAAATTAAAAATGTCTGCTGCTTCTCGAAATGTTTTATACTTATCTCCCACTATTAGCACAATCTCAATTTTCTCTTCCAGACTTAATGTTGGTGGCATGTCTAACTTTTCATAAACAAATACGTGTGTCAAACATAAAACTGTACAATACGGATCTCTAAAAACTTTGAAAAACACTGTTAGACTGCCTAAAAAAAGTGTTTATATACCGTGGCACTTTTTGAAATACGATTGTTGACGTTTCTTCGAATTTTCGATATTTAGACAGTTCGCAAAGCCTACTTTAATTATCAGTTTTAAAAAATGCCAGTGCATCCTAGATTAATTATGCATTAATGTGCAAACTTAAATTTCCAACGTAATCGCAGAGAAAATGTAGAAAAAAATAGTTTTTTAATGTAAATAAACAATGTTGAATATTTGAAAGCTATTTTTAATTCTAAACATCTTTTCTTTATAACAATTTTCGATATTGTCAAAAAGAAAGGTACTTTACTCTAGAGCAAAAATCACATTTTTTGACAAACCTCGTATATGACTGAAAAAATGTAACATCTGATGGTTGCATTTTAGGTTTTGGACCATGCAGAACTTTTTATGAAGAATAACTTTTTTTCGTAAAATTAATAATAAAGAAGTTTCCCATATGCCGCCAACTTACGTGGACACACTGTAAATTCTTAACCTATCAACTTTCAAACAACAGGGCGTTAAAGTTTTAAGAAAAAAATAGTTTTTTATCAACTTTAACAACTTTCTAGCTATTTTTATGAATTTTTCACACATGACCTCTAAGCATCAATAGCCATTTTTTGGTGTAGAAAAATTTTAAAAATTTTTAACCAGTGGCGTCTTGAAAGGGTTTGGACTAGACATTTTGGAAAAATATTATGTACGCCGCTGCTTTTTCTCAAGATAAAAATTATTTTTAAAATACTCATTCATTTTAGGCCAAATTTAATATCTTGCCTCTTTATCGTCCGACAAACAGTTTCCGACAAAAAAAATAAAAAGCATTAAATGCGCATTTGCTATGTGCCTATGGTTTCTGACAAGTAGGCTATGAACTTTGTTAGGGAAACAATGACAATAGCGAAATATTTAATGCCAAATAGTTTTGACAGCTATTTATTTATGTACACGGATTTCCACTTAACTTAAATTTTAAAAACGTAATACTTTTTATACTTATAAGTATCATGGTAAATTTTATATATGTCGAGTTTGCGGATATGCATTACCTGTACGGGCTTGCTGACGGCAATGCATTCGAAGCCAGACGATTATACCAAGAGCGTTATCCAAATACAATAGTTCCGGATGCACGAACGATTTCAGGAACTCACAGAAAGATATGTGAAACGGGATCTTTTAAAACAAAAAACTACTTAAAATAGGCACACCAAACTACACGAACACCGGAAACCGGTCCAGGCCCTACTTCCTATGGATTTTCCATTACGCATCAATTTCTGCCAATGGTTTATTCAAATGGTTACCGAAAATCCCCAATTTGATGCCAGTATCTTGTTCACGGACGAAGCTAATTTTTCCAGGAATGCTATACAAAATTTTCATAACAATCACTTATGGGCAGAAGATAACCCACATGCCATTACGGAATCCCACCACCAAGAGCAATTTTCTGTAAATGTTTGGGCTGGAATTATTGGTGATTATTTAATTGGGCCTTATTTTTTACCAGCCAGATTGAACGAAATCAATTATCGCCAATTCCTTGAACACACTTTACCAAATTTGCTAGACGACGTCCCTATTTTAACCCGACATCGTATGTGGTTTATGCACGATGGTGCACCTGTCCATTTCAGTCTCTTAGCACGAGAGTTTTTAAATCAACATTATAGTAATCGATGGATAGGGCGCAGAGGAACACAATCGTGGCCACCTAGATCCCCTGATCTAAACAGTCTAGATTTTTTCCTGTGGGGACATCTGAAAACGTTGGTTTACAGTATCCCAATAAATACTGAAGAGGAGTTGAGAAACCGCATAATAGTTTGTTTCGACACTATCAGGAATACTCCAGGAATTTTTCAAAGGGTACGAGACTCAATGAGGAGAAGAGCTGAAGCATGCATTCTTGCAGGTAGTGGCCACTTTCAACAGCTAATCTAAATTATTTTCGTTTTTGTTCACACGTTATTTAATGTTAGTTGTTTTAATGTAATGTTAAAAAATAAACCATAGGCACATAGCGAATGCGCATTTAATGCTTTTTATTTTTTTTGTCGGACGATAAAAAGGCAAGATATTAAATTTGGCCTAAAATGAATGAGTATTTTAAAAATAATTTTTATCTTGAGAAAAAGCAGTGGCGTACATAATATTTTTCCAAAATGTCTAGTCCAAACCCTTTCAGGACGCCACTGGTTAAAATTTTTTAAAATTTTTCTACACCAAAAAATGGCTATTGATGCTTAGAGGGCATGTGTGAAAAATTCATAAAAATAGCTAGAAAGTTGTTAAAGTTATGATAGAAAAACGATTTTTTTCTTAAAACTTTAACGCCCTTTAGTTCGAAAGTTAATAGGTTAAGGATATATGTTAATTTGAACTTTTCTTCTTAAAATCACCTAAGGATTCACACCGTTAAGGATCAGCATCTTATTCTGAAACACCCTGTATATTTACCAGTAATTATTGTTGCCTTTTTTATTTTAAAATAAAACTATGATTATAAAACCCAAGTATTGAAATTTGATTGTGAGGAAATAAGAACAACATCATTGCCTGGAGGGGTGTAACAGCACGCTGACACCTGTAAAACCCCGACCCACAACTCGAGGCCACTAAGACAATTTCTAGAAAATCTTCCTTATAAGAAAGATGGATAAATTACAACGAATCTATGAGATGGTCCCTTCGATCTCCCGATCTTTTCAAATTATTTTTTTTGTGGGATTTATGGAAAGTCAGGTGAAAAGATATTCCAATAAAAATCAATATTGGTTACCTGAAAATGATTTGCCAAAAATTATTGCTGTTAGTAGAGTCAACCCTTTATTCATTTTACATGCCATAGTTGTTGGACATTTCGATTATAAATCCTGAAAATAAGCTTTCCTATATAGCTAACTAAAGTACCATTGGCTAGATGGAAAGAGCGTTATTTAAACTTATATTGCCGTAAAGCGCATATTTTCAAAGTGACAGTTCTGTTGTGACCTTAGACCTTACACGTCTATGTGTCGACAGGTACGTAGTTTCAAGTGTCTTGGTTTAGGATAAGCATTAAAAAAAATAATAATCTTAGATTTTAGTTGTTTTTTAAATATATGTTTATTGATACGACTATATACTTTATTTAAAAATATAGTTTATTACCAAATTTTTCAATTATTGTAAAATTATAACCTTAAAATTTCGTGTCCAATAATTATTGTATATGAAATTAGCATAAATTCTATTATTGGACAGGTGTCCAATAATTGTAATCGAAAAGGGATACAATATTTTACTGTTTATTATAACAATAAGTTAACATATTTGCAATTTTTTTCAATACATTTTTGGCATTTCCATACAGTTATTGGATAGTTGGCCAATAACTGTAATCCTGGTATCCAATAACTATATGTTTAATTTTTTTAGCGGTTCGAATGTATTTCCAAGACGGATCAACCGGCAATGGACGGAACACGCGAGCGCCGAAAGAGATTTTAATTTGAAGGCCGTCGACAATTTCGTCCTAATATTTGTCTCTTTTTATCTTCCTTAAAGCGCGTATATTTGTGCCTGTCTTCATTTCAATGCATTTATACACAGAGTGGCGCAGCGAAAACTTTCCACCCAGGTTTATTTTCTTGTTAATAAATAAATCAAAATTCGCTCGAACACGGGAACCTTAGTCCTCAGGGGGACATATTTTTTTGCTATTTTCACACCCCCTGTTTAAACCCCTACGACGGGATGGCTTTCACCCTTAAAATCTTAAGTGGAAAGGGGGTCGAGTGATAACTTATTTTAAACGGAATTCAATTGTCTTCCCAACGCGACCTTGCTCGTTTAAATCGAGTGAATAGTTCTTGAGAAATAGGGCTAGAAAAAAAGAAAATTTAAAAGTTATAAAGTTCGTTACCGCTTGTATCAATCAAGTAAATGTTGAAAATGTTCGCCTCTAACCTCCATGCAATTGTAAAGGAACTGTTCAAAATGTTCGAGAACATTATGGATCATTGCGGGAGTTATTTGTCGGCACTCGTACTCGTACACTATTCGTTGTCGCAAGTCTTCCAAAGAATTGGGTTGGGTTGCATAAATTTTAGACTTTAAATGTCCTTACAAAAATAAGTCCAGTGGCGTTAAATCAGGAGATCTTGCAGGCCATTCAATAGGACCTCTTCTTCCAATCCATTTTCCTGAAAAACTTTCATCCAGAAACTGTCTAAGAGGGAACGCATAATGCGGGGTGCTCCGTCTTGCTGAAAGGAAATATTTTCTTGCCGACAACGGTCATTTTCTTCTATGGTATTCGTCAAGGCAGGGTTAATAGTGGTTTCCAACAGGTTCAGGTACATTTCACCTGTTAAATTTCTAAGTATAAAATATGGCCCAATAATACGGGTCCCAAAAATTCCAGCCCACACATTTAATTTTTCGGGATGTTGAGTATGGGTCGTATTTTATACCTGAAAATTTAACAGGTGAAATGTACCTGAACCTGTTGGAAATCACTATTAACCCTGCTTTAACGAATGCCATAGAAGAAAATGACCGTTGTCGGCCAGAAAGTATTTACTTTCAGCAAGACGGAGCACCCCCGCATTATACGTTCCCTGTTAGATAGTTTGTTGATGAAAATTTTCCAGGAAAATGGATTGGAAGAAGAGCTCCTATTGAATGGCCTGCAAGATCTCCTGATTTGACGCCCCTGGACTTTTTTTTGTGGGGACATTTAAAGTCTAAAATTTATGCAACCCAACCCAATTCTTTGGAACATTTGCGACAACGAATAGTTTACGAGTGCCGACAAATAACTCCCGCAATGCTCCATAATGTTCGCGAACATTTTTAACAGTGCCTTTACAATTGCATGGAGGTTAGAGGTGGACATTTTCAAAATTTACTTGATTGATACAAGCGGTAATACATTTTATTACTTTTAAATTTTCTTTTCTTTTTAACCCTATTTCTCAGGAACTATTCACTCGATATAAACCAGCAAGGTCGCATTGGAAAGGCAATTGAATTTCCTTTAAAATAAAGTGTCACTTGACCCCTCTTTCTATTCAAGATTTTAAGAGTGAAAGCCACCCCGTCGTAGGGGTTCAAGCAGGGGGGGGGAGGGTGAAATTAGCAAAAAAATATGTCCCCCTGAGGACTAAGGTTTCCGTGTTCGAGCGAATTCTGATTTATTTATTAACAAAAAAATAAACCTGGGTGGAAAGTTTTCAGTGCGCCACCCTGTACATATAGAGTTTTCTACTGTCATATAAACCTATAAAGTCGGTTAAAAATACGGCCGAGCCCGGAGGAATAATTGTTGTTGCTTTGCTTAGCTTGATCATTTATTGGGGAAAGTTTCGTGTAAAAATCCACTTTTCTCAGGATTATTATTTTTTGTTAAAAAAAAATAATTAGATCAGAAATTAGTAGGCCATTGACCAAATGACCTTATCGACTAGCCGCGTCTGTTGATTTTATGAAATGTCTTGTTGGAAATCAAAAGTCAAACAGTATTAAATCTGACGAATGCCCCTTATTTCAAGATTCTGTAATGTCCTATAATAATTACTGTGTCGAGAACGAATCAATGAGTTCGAAGATCTATTTCAAAAATTTCCCGGTGATTACACGTTTACAATGCAGATTTCATGAGTCTTTTTAAAATTTGTAAACATTATATGGACTACACGCGCTTGAAGAATATTGTAAGCACCGAAAATATATTAAAAACAATTAATCTTGAAAATATTACTACTTGTACCACACCAACATTACAACCTTTAAACAAAGTAACAGTTGAAGCTTTAGTTCATGCTCCTGTCCAAAAATCTCAAAATTGTCAGAACCTAGAAGATCAAAAGCAAAGTGTTACCAAGCGTAATAACATCAAATAAGTATCAGGAAATGTTTAAAAAGAAGCAAAAAAAAAGAGAGAAAGGAAAAAAAAAGAGAGGAACGCAAACGCGAGGAAAAACTAACTTTTAAAATAGAAGGAATTAATAAAAGGCACGAAATATCCAAAAAAAATAAGTGACATCAACAAGTGTTTTGTATGTCACAGACAGAGATGAGATACAGTGTGATGACTGTAAAAATTTATTTCATAAGCTATGCATTCCAAGAAAACATTAACCTTTAACTTAGATGAATTATTTCTTTGTCATATTTGCTACAAAGAAGCCGAGAGTGATGATTCGTCAGATTCAGAACTGTTCTATATTTATGTTATGTTTACATACAAGGTCCGTTTGTTGTCTTGTACTTGTCCAATAGTTATCAAAATTGTGCAATAACTATACATTTACAAATATAATAATAATAATTACTAAAGGGCGGAGTATATGCAAAGTGCATATACAGTGAGCTCAAAAAGGTTGGAATAAATTCGTTTAAAATTCAGGTGATCATTTTCTGCAAAAACGCTTGGACATGTCGATTATTATTTTTAATTACAAATTTTTTGACATAAGAAATATGTATACAGGCTGTCTCAAAAAGAACATATAGGTACCGTCAACATTAATTTTTTGAAATAGAACAAACACCCTGTATATTATATTATTTTTAAATTCTACGATACATTCTAAACACTTTTTGTATAACATACCATATCTCCAAAATCAACGGTTTTCGATATACTGACATTTTAATATTTTTCTGAAAAAATGCTGAGATCCGTGGAATTTTAGTTTTAATTGCGCATTTCTTTATTATTATTGTAACCTGTTACCTGAATTAATTTATTGTGACACAGGCATTTACTGCTTGTCAAAAATTGTTCAAATTGTGTAGATCTATCTAACTTCAAGAAATTCTGTAAAAATGGCGCGGTTAAGTGAAAAAGATAGGATAGAGGTACTAATGATGCTTGGCTATGGAGATAAGATGCGAACCCAAACAGAAGTGTGTGAGTTATTTAACAATAAGTACCCAAACCGAGCACCAACATCTCAATCTGTTGTTAGTAAAATTGTAACAAAATATAGGGATTTGGGGCATGTAAGAGACAATTATATTCAAAGTCGACCTAGGATTTCAGAAGATGTGCAGTTAAATGTCCTCTTAGCTGTCCAAGAAAACCACCATAGTGTTACTCGCGGTATTGCCACGAAAAATAATATTTGTCAAGCAACCGTATTGAATTATTTACATAAAAATAAATGGCATCCCTATAGGGTACAGTTGGTTCATGAAGTTAATGAAGATGACCCGGATAGAAGAACAGAATTTTGCGAAATAATGATGAACAGATACATTGAAGATCCTCAAATTTTAAAAAGAATTGTGTTCTCTGATAAAGCAACGTTTACTCTAAATGGGCATGTGAATCGCCAAAACTGTCGATATTGGACTAAGGAAAATCCGCACTGGATCATGGAGTCCCACACACAATACCCGCAAAAAGTGAATGTTTGGGCTGGAATTGTTGATAACCGGATTTTAGGTCCCTTCTTTTTTGATGGTACGTTAAATGGCGAACTGTATCTAGAATTTTTAGAATTTGAGTTAATACCGGCACTTGCTGTACTCTATCCAAATCCAGATGAGCCAGACATTCCCAACAATAACTTATGGTACCAGCAAGACGGAGCACCAGCCTATTACATACGCCCGGTGCGTGAGTACTTGGATACAGTCTTTCCTGGCAAGTGGATTGGTCGACGGGGTCCAATAGAAAGGCCGGCAAGGTCACCAGTTTTGACCCCGCTAGATTTTTTTCTGTGGGGCTATTTAAAATCTAAAGTATACTTTAACAGACCTAACAATATTGATGAACTTAAAGCTCGAATAAGGCCTGAGGTTAGATTAATAGAGCCCCAGGTAATCCATAACGTTTTGGAAGAATTCAAAGATCGACTTGCATATTGCCAGGAAGTTGGTGGCGGTCAATTTCAACATTTATTAAAATAAAATTTAATATAGTCTATGTAGATATTATTGACTGAATAGATGTAAAGAGTTCATTTTTAATTGTAGTTTTCGTACCAGAAAAAATGTCAATATATCGAAAACCGTTGATTTTGGAGATATGGTATGTTATGCAAAAATAATGTGTCGTAGAATTTAAAAACAATATAATATACAGGGTGTTCTATTTGAAAAATTAATATTGACGGTAGGTACATGTTCTTCTTGAGACAACCTGTATACACATTTATTATGTCAAAAAATTCGCAATTAAAAATAATAATCGACATGTCTAAGCGTTTTTCCAGAAAATAATCACCTGAATTTTAAACGAATTTATTCCAACCTTTTTGAGCTCACTGTATATGCATTTTATTATAAAGTTGACAAAATACGCAAAAACATTAAATCCGCCGAAAACATAAAAGTATGCTCATAAAATAATTATTTGGGAAAAATATGCATTTTATTATAAAATTGACAAAATATGCAAAAAATGCATATTTTTCCCTAATTATTATTTTATGAGCATACTTTTATGTTTTCGGCGTTATCAAAAAATTAAAAACGCCCGTTCATGAAAACCAGTAGACTCATAGGTTTAATGTCCAGTCGGGCACTTGTATCAGGGATTTTCCAATCTGAAGATAATTATATAATAATTAATATTTACATTTTGGTTGTACACAAGGTTTATATTCGGGGTTTCCGGGGTTTGCAGGTATTATTTATTGTCATTTAATAATGCCTTATTATTACCCGCTTAACAAACTGTAGGTATTTATATCGGGTTGTAATACGTACTTCTGTTTTAGTTTGTCGAAATATTTCAGTATTTTTAGTGTGAAACCAGTGATTTCAGATTTGTGTTCAAAATGTCTAAAGTGGCGAAAACGTCTTCGTAGATTAAAGTTTTCCCAGAATTAGATTTTAGTGGAGAAGAAGTCTTCTGTAAAGCTTGTGAATAATTATTGCTTGTTAAAATAAGTTCCAGTTCAGCCGAGTGTAAAAAACGTATATCGTTAATAATAAATAAAAGTAAATTTAGAGAATTTTTGCAAAAATATTCTCAACAAACCATTCCTGACGAATCCACGCTTAGAAAGACGAATGTCCATTCAGCATGCGAAACCGTTTTAGAAAAAATTAGAGCTTCACTGGGTGATAAACATTTTTACATTATTGTTGATGAAAGCACAGATGCTTGTGGCAGATAAATTGCACATCTTATGATCAGAGCACTTCAAGAAGATAAAGGAACAAACCCATATTTAATAGCTTCTAAACAGCTAGACAAAACTAACTATGTGACCGTAGCCCGATTTATTCAGCAGTCCCCATCGCGCTTTTTCTTACCAAATCGAGTCCCAGCGAGGAAGTTTTTAGTGTTTTGTCTGATGCAGATGTATGGTAAAAGTAGGCCAGAACTTAAGAATCTTTTACCCCAATATGGTACATGTGAGTTGTCACTTGTCTTTTACATGGAATAAACCGAGTCGCAAAAACCGTCAGAACTGAATATCCTTTGGTAAATAAGGAGAAATTACCAGGAATCAGTTTAGCTCCAGAACCTATAATTACCCGGTGGAGAACATGGATTATGGCCGCATTATTATACGAAGTCATTAAAGAACTAATTTTGGATTTAGATGACAATTTGCAGTGTGTTGTGCAAAGTAAAGAGTTGTTAAAAAGTGCAAGTGTAGTTAAAGATCTTCTTTTTGTTAAGCTTAATTTCAGTTTTATACCGGACATAATATCCTCGTTAGAGAGTAGAAATTCAAGTTTAAGATACTCAATTAGTATTGTTGAAACTTTTTCCACTAAATGTAACAATATTTCCGGTAAAGAAGGAGGTCAAGTAAGGAACATATTAGATGTAACTGTAAAAAAGAATGAAGGATTTAAATACTTAACTGCAGTAAAAAGCATTTATGAAGGTAAACTATCCAACGAAGTTGTATCTTGGCCTCATACTTTACTACCTAAGTTTCAGTATGGTCCGATTACATCAGTAGATGTTAAAAGACGCGCCTCTTTGTATAAAATATTTTTACTGATAGAAGACAATCCTTTTTAGTTGAAAATTTTAAAAACTATTTAGTGAAAATGCCTTTTATACAATTTCAGGTTAAAAAATTGTTTACTTTTATTTTTCTTTGTTTTTTGTTTGCATTTTTTTCTAAATAAATATCTTTCTTAGAACCCAGTGTGTTTCTTTACCCTATTATATTATAATAAATTAAGAAATATTGCATACCAGTATTACCAGTATGCATATTTGGTCAAAAAATGCATATAACTGCATATTTTAAAGGCAAACACGGCATAAATATGCGCATATTTTAACTGAATTTAAGTGCATATATTCCGCCCTTTAATAATTACTGATAAAGGAGAAATAATCTTAGCTGTGCAATAACTATACGGTTTACCCTATGCGACTTAATACATTCGAGCAAGTATTACGTATTACGTCACTTACACTTTGGCTTTAAGAATTGGACATTGTGTACCAGTAACTGGTATTATACTGGATTTGACGAGAACGGTTTTAAATATTTTCATAAATTTTCGTAAAGTAGTATGCTTCAGAAGTTGTTGAAAATATTCCCTTTAACTTCCTGTCTAAATGAATTTCGTACCCGATCTAACATTTCAGGTGTCACTAATAAGTAGGCAGAAGGGATTCGGACTTTCATATCATCCGAAGTTGTAGATGCAGTTGTCATCACTTTGTTCTTTATAAAGCCCAACAAGAAGTCAGGGGTGGCAAATCTGGACACCGTGCAGGCCAGTTGACCGAACCAGCTCGAACAATCCACCAAATATTTCATTTGGTGCACTGCATAATGGGGTGAAGAACCACATATCAAGAATTGTTTGTTGGTTTAATTATTGGGGAAATTGGTTTCTTAAAAAATATGTGTACATTTCTCCATTTAATTGTCCTTCAAATAGATGCGGACCAATAACTCTATCCCCGATAATTCCACATCAGACATTGATTGACCAGGGATGTTCATTTGGAAGAATTTTAATCCAGTGAAGATTTTCCGGCGCCTAGTACTGCATATTGTGTCTGTTAACCTCAAGGAAACAACCAAACAAAAATAAGAAATTACATTTCTAATAATGAGGAATAACTTAAAAACCCACTTGACTAAAATTATGTAAAGTGGCTTCGTCAGAAAATATATTACACTCTTTAAGAAGAAAGCGCGATTTTCAAAATCTTGTCGATACAATATGGATGTGATATGGATGAACCTTGTAGGTACCAGTAAAATATAGTTATAACTGAGTTTTGACTAATTCCAGCATCTCTAGCAAGCCGCCTGGAAGCTACATGAGGGTCAATAGCTACCGCTTCTAAAACTCGAACTGTCATGTTTTCGTTCATTTGAGTTCTATTCCGAACCTGTGGTATCGCCTTTAAGCTGCCAGTAGTACGACATCTGGTTTCCAGCCTTTTAAATGCCATGTGACATTTTGCGTTGTTAAGAAATCTTTCTGCCCACAGCAGTGCAGCTTCTCTGTAGTTTTTTCTACACTTCCCCAATATTAACATTTTCAACTTGCACATTCAAATTCGCTTTCATGTTGCGAGCAATAAGCTCAGTCAAATTTTGATTAATCATATTTTAATAACTATTTTTTACGTAGCATCGAATTTCCAAACTTGTTCCCCTTCCCTCAAAGTTGACGAAGGGGTTAAATGTAAAAATATGGTTAAATATGTCCACCCATATCCTTATTAACTCTAACTAAATTTTATGAAAATATTCTCGAGGTAGTGCCTTGTAACACTTTAGAAAACTCACCCTGTATATAGGCAAACAAGATACTCCAAATAAAGAAAATAGAACGTATGGCGTTGGCGAAAATGAAGTTTTATCTTTACGTCGATTGGCAAAAATTTTACCAAATAAAGAGTATCAATAATCATCAGTCATTTATCCCCAAAACGATATTGCGCTACAGGAACTTTTATAAAGCATTGTTGGGGAAACACCCCAACAATTGTAAATATATTATATATTTTGCCCTATATAATAATAACACCCTGTGTACATCCAATAATAAATCTCTCCGCAAGCAAAGCCTCCAAATTCCAACAGTTATTAAAATAGCCAGACTATTGTAGTCGCCAAACGTTATTTTCATCCTCACTCTCCAAGCGACATGCTTCCTTATTCTTCTGGACGATTGAAGCCAGACAGTAAGAAGTGGGACTGCTCTACCGTTCTATAGCGGATCGAAAAATGAGTTGCCGTGTGCCTTTCCCCAGACTGGTAATCTAACAAGTAACAGTCTCACTGGGGATCAATGTTGGGTATGGTTTAACGTGCTGGTTGCTTACTTAATATGGACCTAAGGTAATGCAGTTCCCTTTTTAGCATAGAATTTTCTACAGTTTCTTTACAAAATACATATGTGGTTTGATTACCCATAGTTGCATAGAATTGCAACGCCAATTCGTTAAGGTTTGGGTGCAACGAAGGATGTCTTGTTTATTTCCTAGTTGTTGTATGTACTGTAGGTAGTTATTATGATTTTACCGGTTGTCTGCAGCCGTAATTTGTCACCATGTAAACCAAATAAATCTTAGTTAGTAGGAAATGCTATTTAGATACCTAACTGTGTTGTTCTTTGTCAATCACAAAGCTTACTAAATGTAATGAAATAGTATTAGTATTTAAAATATCGTTGGTTTTTCATTTCCTCCAGCTTCACATGCACCCAGCCTCATTGGTGAATAATTTAACTATTCGACATCTTACAATTCACTTTTATAATTTAAACGAATAGTTTAAAACTTCTTTATGGGCCGATGTGGGTTAAAAAACTTCTTCTGCCACAAGCATCATACTGAAAATTGTTCACTGAAATCAAAAGAAGAATAGAATAAAGCAGAATTCTAATTTCTTCAGAAGATATAATGGTAGTTCAGTGGAAGGAGGACAAAGCGTAAAAGCTCAAGTCGAATTATAACACATCCGCAAACAAAACGGCACCATATTATTTTAGAGAAACTAAGTACAAAATAAATGTTTCAGAGCCTGGCGTAATGTACACCTATAACAGCGAAATGGGTGGTGTAGATAAATTGAACAACACGGTAGCAAATTACCGAACAAGGATCAGACAGAGAAAATGAAGGTAGTCAATTTTTGTATATTTATTTGATGTTTGCGTGATAAATGCCTGGCTTATGAGGAGGATTATATATCGAGAAGAACCAGTTTGCTCTTCGTTACCGGTATTTTGAAGAAATTCAGCTCTAACGCTACTACATTTATATGGAGTAAAGTCCAGTATTATTAAACCCTTCGGTGATTTTAATAGACAACGCCCCATACCATAGCATGCTGTTAACAAACATACCTAACACAATGAAATAAAGCTGCAAATCAGGAATGGTTAACTACTAATAAAACTGAGTATACTTATGCAATGTTCAAAGCCAAACTTCTACAAATCGTTAATACTTGGGATCCCTGTTTTTTTTTTAAGTTAGGAATACTCCTGTGACTTCGTTTGAATCTTAGCAAACTGTTTAGGTTTTATCACTTGTAGAAATTTGGAAATTGACTTTTGCCTTGATTATTCGTATTTCTGCTTGTTTGATTTAAAAAGTTTTTATACTGCAAAATTTTGGCGCCTGTTCCATTGATTGTGATACTCATTGGGTGATTTGTGGTTGGTTGATAGTGCCTCACTATCACTACTATTAGTGCCTCTCTACTATGGGATTGGACCAATAGAAAGCCAGTTTGTACATACTGTTTGATCTAGATCTCGTGTATGAGTCCGTGATTAATGGGTTTGTCGATAATAGTAATAACTGTAATAGTCTGTAATATTTTTTGTAAAAAATTAATTTATTGTCTGCATACGAAAGTCTTGATGAAGTATGCGATTCATCGTGTACCTGGGTAAATCCGCAATAATTTTTAGCACCCTGTTTTGTTTTACCTGGAACTTATTAAGCTCCGTTCTGCTTATGTTGCACCACGAAGGTGCACCATAAGTGAGAACCGGCCTGACTAACACCTTGTAAAGATTGACCTTAGTTCTATTACCAAGTCTACTCCGCCTGTGAAGCAGGGGGTAGATAGACCATAATTGATGCAATGCTGGCTTTACCCTATTAATTGAATTGTGCCTTTAGCTCAGTCGTTAATCAAATATAAGTCACAGGTATTTTACCTCCAGGCACCAGTTCACCTGGACTCCGTTGACACGAAGCCTTGTCTCAGGCCTACTAACATTGCTTTTCGAAAAATAAATAACCTTAGTCTTGGAGGGATTCAAGCGCATCTTCCAAGCCGACAGCCATTTTTCTAGCTTGATTATGTGGCGCTGCATCCGGCTGACGACAAGTCGCGGCTGTTTGGCAGTTGAAGTGTAATAGGTTCGTACAAAGAGATTTTGTATGCCCTTTTTTTTTAAACGTAATCCTAAAAATAAAACTTAATACACGTACATAAATGTAGGCCTACAATAGCACACATATAGTATATTAAGAAGATTCAATACAATTTAGGTATATACTGTCATCCTGGAAGTTTTTTAAAATAAAATAAATAAATGGATGGTTATTTATGTTATATTTATTATCCTGTTTTATGAAAAAAAAACCTAGTGTAATTCCCTCACTCAGTTATTTTGGTTATAATCTGGCAACACTGTTGACAACTGATGTCACGTAAAGGGTATGACGTGCAACGGAAATTGTTTTGCATTAACTATAGGTGATCGCGATTTTAAAGACATTCCAAACTATATGATATCTTGCTAGAAAGTACGAAAACCAAACGCCAACAGAGCTTTCATTTACACGACCCAGTAATACATTCATCAGAAAGCATTGCAATAGCAAAATCATCAACACATTAATGTTAATAAAGCACAGTGTTATATTATTATTTGGTTGTAGAGGTCGTTGATAAAGAAATATATATATATATATATGATTTCAGTTTTTTATTATTTAGTAATTATACGGGCTGTTTCAAAACAAATTTGAGAAACTTAAGGGGCGATTTCTTGTTTAAAATAAAGGCTAGTTTAATATAGGTATAAACGTTGGGTCAAAAGTCAATCATTAGAGAGATATCGCGGTACAAAGTAGACGGTAAAATAATGATTTTATTTTTCATATTAAAAACGAAAAGCGATAGAATAATGAAATTCTGTGAAAGTATTACTATTATGAAAGCACACTTCCTGCATATTTTTTCATTTTTGTAGATTGAGTGGAAGGGATTGAAATAGACTACCCCTATCATTCTTGTTAACTAAATTTAAAGAAAAATTCGCGCAACGACAAATAAATTTGGATAGTCTGGTTTATTTAGAAACTTTTTTATCTCTTGTATTTATTTCACTAAATTTACCGATTTGAAATAAAAAAAAATAAAATGGAAATCATTACATGTCGGGACGGAGAAATTTATTAGAAAGAAAATCTAGCCGCTGCCGCTGTCACTTCTAGGACGTTTCTAATATTGCTTTATTTGACATTGCTCAGTTAGCTTAAATACAATATTTTACAATTAATTTATTCAAAAATTTCTGATCTGATCTGTTTAACTGTGCAGTAATAAGAGTTTTAATTAAATTAATAACAATAATGGTTAATTACACTAATGCAGAAATTGCATATATCAGGGGCGTGCGGTCCATGGAAGCGATGGAAGCACTGCTTCCCCTACCGCTTTCATAAAACATAAGACAAAACAAATTTTATATTAATCTATACCTATCCATACAATTAAAATACCCAAGTATTTATTTCTATCTAATTTCCAAACCAAATCCGGCCCTGTATGCATCCCTGACCAACGCAATATTAAATGTATCGAAGAATCGAAGTGATCTCAATACGTGTATACTACACTCTATGCGCGTATACGAGTAATAATTAATATGGTCTGCCGTGCCAATTAAAGGGTAAATCGTTAGACTTCGGTATTTCCTTCGCCGCGATGCGACGCCAGAACGGAGCCGCCAAAATATTTAGTTTCCACGTGTTTGTACTCGGCAGTTACGATTGTTTGTTGCGATTTTTCGCCAGAAATAAGCGCTACACGGTAGAGGATCTGTGACTTGACTTTGTTTATCTTACTTCTTGATTTATTTTGTCATGGAGCAACCAATTGCCGGCCCATCGAGTTCGGGAAATGTAAAGTGTATCTGTTCTGTATGCAAGTTATTGGAAAAAGGATTTTCAACGCTTTTCTTTGATGAAAAAAGGAATATTATTGCAACAGGTAGGCCTACACCAGATTTTAATTTAAAGACAGAAGTGAAGGCGGCTAAAAAATCCGTTTAAAATTAAATCAAACTGTGAATTCAAAGTAAAAATGTATAGATAGTTTTCTGTATTAGTTTCTGTTATGAAATTTTGTTAACTTGTTTTTAACGACTCTTAGGCAGGGTTGGGTCACTAAAGAATTGGTTTTCGACGGGCAAATTACGTAAAAATTAATAAAAAAAAACATAGGTACCTAGCCATTTAGAAAATAGAAAAAATATTAAAAAATCATAGGTACATAATCACACATTTTCGACAGTACCTACATGACAGTATTCTACCTGTATTTAAACGTCGAAAAATTGCCAATATTTGGGCGTGGTCCTCAAAAAATTTTTCACCTCCGGCGGCTAGCCTACCGGCGGTGCTTCCCCTTCTTCATAACTCACCGCACGCCCCTGGCATATATGCATTCTATATACGGGCGTGCAAACGGAAATTTCTTGGAAGCTTGTCGTCTTTATACACAAGCGTATCGTAATCATAGACCTCTTCATCACACCATGTTTACCAGGTTTTATCAAAGGCTACATAGATCGAAAAGAGAAGTTGTGCTACCGGCCGACACCGCGAATTTCGAACACCCGAATTAGACATTGCTGCCCTAAATATTATTGAAGCGCAACCTGAGACAAGTACTAAGAAAATTGCAGCGGCATTAAATATTGATGTATCAACTGTATGGAAGATATCAAAAGAACAACAGTTATATCCTTACCATCTACAGAGGGTACAAGCTCTCTTACCAAGAGATATCGAAGCAAGAATGGATAAGTTTTCCGTTAACGTTTGGATAGGAATTGTCGATGAACATTTAATTGGGCCACATTTTCTACCCCTAAGATTAAGTGGTGAGCAATATCGTCATTTTCTACAAGAACAATTGCCTCTTATACTAGAACAGTTACCCCTGCGAACAAGAAGAGACATGTATTACATGCATGGTGGTGACCCAGCACATTTCAGCTTAAATGTGGGAAGGTATTAAAGTCTTACCTATGAAAACCGCTGGATAGGAAGAGGTGGGCCTCATCTTTGGCCGCATTGATTTCCAGATTTAAATTCTTTGGATAATTGTATCTGGTAATATCTGGAATAATTAGTTTATACTACCCCAGTACAGAATATCAAAAATTTGAGAAATCGCATAGTTGCATCATGTTATTTTATAAAAAATAATCCTGGCGTTTTTAGGCGTATTAGGGATTCAATGATGCTTAGGATAAATGCAGACATTTTCAACACTTGCTATAAAAGAATGTAGCCTCTTCTGCGTGGAAGGTTGTGTTTTTATTTGAGTTGCAATATGTAAATAATATTTTTTTTTAAAACGATTCAATTTATGCATTAATAGAGGTTACACTGAGCGAAATATAGAGTTGATATAACTCAAATATATGAGTTAACCTAGACCGACGCGTGTTGCTAATAGGGGACAGCTCAGACCTCTGAATTACGGCAACTAAATCGAAGAAATTGCATCAAATCACTGTTCATGAGTTATAATAGCCCGGAAGATAGGTTATTTTAGCTAGCTAGCTTAGCTAAGCGTAACTGCGTTTGACGAACACATGCGACGTGGGCTGCAGCAATTCATTGTTTAAGCTGCTAGAGACCAATATGGTAATTTTGATGCGTTACTACTCGGGCTAGATTAATTCATGACTCGAGCTATCAAAACTGGACCGTACAGTTGTTCTAGCTTACTTAACGAATATATATATTTAATCTGTCCAAAAGTTGGAGTATCCTCATTTTCACGCACCTGTATGAGAACAAACTCTGAACAAAAATAAAAAAGATCCCTCCGATCAACGATTGCGCGGATAGCAAGTCCAGTTATGTGGTCCATGACGACGCGGCGCCGACGTGCACGAGGTACTAATAACAATGGGATGAAGTTACCGTGCCAAATCGGCACGAGCGCGAATTCGGAACTTTCCGTGACCTTTCGATCGGTGATTTGCCCTCGACATGAGTTTTTAGAGCATTCTTTATGACTTAATTCAACTCAAAATAATTTACACGTGGTAATGAGTTAAAGTAATGCACGTCTGAGTCAAAACGGCACTTTAAAAAGGATTGTGGTAATTTCAAATGTGTTTAAAATGTTGATATTTCTGTGTTGAGGCGAACCAAAAGAAGCTGAGTTATTGTAGCGTTTTTAAATAATTTGTGATAATTCGTAGGCTCAGGTTGAATTATATAGAAACGTGCGTTAAAGTAGCTCTAATTCTGCAACCCACAACATCGGTAAATCCATTTTTGTCAGTGTAGGTTAGTTTCAAAAATGTTTGTTAATAAGTTCTTTTTAAAATGTGACTGTTCAGAAGAAAATTTAACAGCATTAGTGCAAAATAAACCTGTGTTTGACAGTGATCAACTATGTAATGTAACATGAAATGCTTTATATTTTATTTTCCTAATTTCAAATCGGTAAGTTTTATGAAAAAAATACAAGAGATTAAAAAGTTTCTAAATGAACCAAGCTATACAAATTTATTTTTCTTTAAGTCGTTCCGTAAGTATTTCTTTAAATTTAGTTAACAGGAATGATAGGGGTAGTCTATTTCAACTCCTCCCACTCATTCAAAAAAAGTGAAAAAAACATGCAGTAAGTGTGCTTTCATACTAGTAATACTCTCACGGAATTTGATTATTCTATCGCTTTTTGTTTTTAAGATAAAAAATAGAAACGTTATTTTACCCCCATCTTGGTACCGCAATATCTCCCTAATGGTTGACTTTTGACCCAACGTTTACATATCAACCTACCCTTTATTTTAAACAAGGAATCGCCCCTTAAGATTTTTTGCATTTGTTAATAAACACCCTGTATAATTACCTCATTTAATTTGATATAAATATTCACCGCAATAATAATAATTTGACAATAGGTGGGTGTAGTCGGCTAATGAAGCCAAAAAGCTAACATTTTGGCTTACACTAATTTAATATAAACCAGATATATGTAACGGACACTTAGAATAATTTACTTAACTAACCCTATTAGCTTAATAATTACCTAATATAGGATGGCAAAATAAATAAAGGCGTGAGATGGGTTCTATTTTCGTGATTTATTATAAATCGAAAGTGTTAGCAGGTAACTTTATACATAATTTCCAACGTTCTGGAATAAAGTAGGTAAAGCCTGTCCAGAGATATAAGAAAGCTACACTTTGCCTTCGAATGGGATTATCCAAATGTGAATGAATGAATAAATAAATGCAGGTAAATTATGATCTGTACTTAAAAATGTCTTAAAGTAAACTGCAAATCTGGAAGACGTAATTTCATTATTAAAGTAATAGTTTGTGGATTTCAAACCTATTGTTACCTGATTCAAGATGAGAGGGTTAATCCTATAAAACCAATTATGTTCTAAAGACTGTATATATAGCCACTCTAGTTAGTTTTAAGCTTAGTAATTATTCTTACTTCGTGTGTAATACAGCGTTTGTTTAATCGTGTGTGAGTCATATGTGCAAGCCCAATGTATCTCAGGAGATAACCCCGTCGAAAAGCAGAAAACACTTTTCTGTGGAAACTAAGGAAGTTATAAACAATGTTTATTCAGCTCTCATTGAACGTGCGGTCAGCAAGCAAGCAGCGTTAGAAGAAACAGCCACATTAACAAAAATTCCAAAATCAACTGTATGGAAAATTGTGAATAATCCCATTCAAGCGAGTAAAAAAAAGAACCGATACTGGCATTTTATCGAAGGCAGATGGAAGTGATGAAGATATAATACGGCGTAAAATATACAAGTTATACGAGGAACAAAGCGTGCCTACATTGGATAATTTAATTAAGAGGCTTAAAAACGATGAAACCGGCGTTAAATGTGGCAGAACAACGTTATGGAAGTGTATCCAACACATGGGTTTTAGATTTAAAAAAATTAACAAAAGACAAGTTTTAATGGAATCCAGTAGAATTCGAGAATAGCGATCCGAATATCTACAAGAAATTAGGATTTACAGAGATCAGCAAAGGCCGATTGATGTTGGCTCACTCGACATCGCCCGGTGAAATACCATCGCATCGGCTTAGGTGGCGTGAAGTTGCTCTTTGAGCTAACGTTTCGTCACTGTGCCGATGTCTCCGGTTTCCAGGGTGGGAAATATACAAAAAATGCTATGATGATGGTTCCAAGATCAATATATTCCGGAGTTAAAAACGCCCCCCGATCGGATCTCCGGGTGGGGGCGGGTCCTGGCGCCTTATCAAGCGAAATTATTCAATCATCCACCATGCCCAGTAGCCATGCGGGTCCTTCGAACAATATACTAAATGGAAATGGTGTGAAAACTGGAGTTATTAAAAGACCCGAGATTAGCAGCTTCCAAATCGACTTCTGCAATATTAGAGGACTGAACACGAACATCAATGCAGTCCATCAACATCTACAATCTACCAAGCCTCATGTACTTGCACTAACCGAAACCAAAGTCAGATCATCGATTAATACGGTCAGCTATTTATATCCTGGGTACGAATTCCATCACCGATTTAGGCAGAATTTTGGCCTTTGTCTCTTTGTCCGGAGTGATATTTCTTGTGAACGAGAGGAGACACTCGAGCCTAACGACTTTGATGTAATGTGTTTTAAAATATCAACGCAGAGAATTACTAAATTCATCTGCTGCCTATACCGGCCGCCAAGTGATACCCATTATAGAGACTTGTTCTCCTCTCTTGCTAATACCATCGACTTTTTGCAAACCCACCATCCCAATTTCGAAGTTGTCATCCTTGGCGACTTCAACGTTCATAATGTCAACTGGCTCAAATACGCAAACATGACCGAAGAACAAGGTCGTGAAGCCGAATCCTTTGCCATCAGCTCTGGCCTCACCCAGCTGGTGGGTGAACCAACTCGGATTCCAGACAGAGATGGTGATTTTGCTAGTTTGTTGGATCTTTTCTTAACTTTAAACCCCGACTTGTACACTGTCACCGTGAAGCCGCCGCTAGGAACGTCTGACCACAACCTTATTTCGGCACTGAACACACTACCAATTAGTGCCGAAGAGCCTCCTAAACCACGCAAGGTATGGCAATATACATCAGCTAAGTGGGATGACCTAAGAGACCATTTTCGAACGTTTTCTTGGCGGGACGTTTGTTTTTCCTCTGATGATCCATCCATCTGTGCAACAGAGATATCGGAGGTTATCCTTACTGGCATGGAAGCCTTCATCCCTTTCTCAAAAAAGTGCCCTTCTAACGGCAAGCCTTGGTTTACCAAAAATTGCGAACGAGCTGTTAAATCAAAAAAGTATTTCTACCGACAATGGCGTAAAAATCCTACCGCCGAAAATCGTACCATCTTTGTTAACGCTCGAAACCAATGCAAACAAACGATAAACCAAAGCAAAGAAGCACACAACCAGAGGATCAAAGACAGACTTCTTGAATGTCCTGACGGCTTGTATTAATGTTCGTTGTAGTGAACATTAGTCGCAGGTTCTAGTTGAAAAGTTTAAGAAAAAGACTGAAGGGTTTTTCGTAATATCTATTACGACTATCCATTACACACTTCTCTAACCAACCATGATACCTTAAATCGTTCTACTCGTTCTGCTTAGCCATTAACCTAATTAAACTTAAAACAATAAAAATGATGATACACATAACAATTAATCAATCACCTTACGAAGTAGGTAAAAGCTGTGTTGTACACTTTCGAAATGTCTATGTGTGTTACCAATGATGAAATAATAAATATAGATATACTGAGGATATTACACCTTCCCCCAAAAGCGAAAAAAAAATGGGGTAACATTTTTTTTTTTCTAGTACTAAAACTATATTTTAAGGTTAATGATAATTCTAATTTTAATCAAAATACTTTTTTACCCTATTTTTATGAATTTCCACAATTTTTTCTTTAATTTTTATTACTAAATTTTGATCTTTATCTTCTAATACTAGATATGGACCAGTGAATAATGGTTCCATTTTACTTTTCCTACCTTCATTTTCGATAAGAACCCTATCTCCTATATTATAATTTATATTTTTACAATGTGTTTTATCGTATTCATTTTTCCGTTTAGTTTTTGATGATATCAAATTATTTCTTGCGTCATTCCACGCTGTTTGTAGTCGAAATTTAAGTTCTGTTGGATAATCATCAAAATTATATACAGGGTCGACTTGCTTTGCAACGTTGGAAGGAATATGGGCGGCTTTCCCAAAAACAAGTTCATGGGGGTATACCGTGTTGATGAATGTACCGTATTATTATATGCAAAACACCAATACGGAACCCAAGAATTCCAATTATTACTAATTCCTTTAGATAATTGCATACGCAGATACGCACCTAAGTGCTTATGCGTATTTTCAAGTGTACCCAAAGTTTGATGATGGTATGCTGTGGAATTTAGGTGCTTAATTTCTAGTAATTTACAACATTCCTTAAACGTGTTACATAACCATTCGGTACCTTGATCTGTTACGCACGATTCAGGAATACCGTACCGTAAGATAAAGTTATTTATAAACGACTCCGCTACCGTTGAAGCTTCTTTGTCACTTATCGGATATGCTTCTACAAACTTTGTAAGTTCGCATTGAAGTGTTAGAATGTAACGATTATCATTAATAACAACTGGAATAGGACCTACTAAGTCGAGAAACACTTTTTGGAAAGCCGAGTTAGCTGTTGTAGTTATTGTCATAGGCTGTTTGTTAGGATTAGAATGCTTAAATCTTTGACAATCGTCGCACCTTTTAACAAAGTCTACAACGTCTTTTCTCATGCCTAGCCAGAAGTAGTATCTTTTTATATTATTATACATACGATTTGTACCTGCATGTCTCCCAGTTGGTAATTAATGTATGGAAGTCGTTTAACACTAACTGTCGTAGTTCTTTGTCATCTATTCTTTGTTCATCTTTAAGCACAGAAATTTTTATTTTCATTTTTAATACTTCAGTTTTATTTTCTCGCAATTTGTTTAAAAATTTTATACTGTCATTATTTTTTAAAATTATCAGTTCTGAAACATTATATTTTTCGCATAATTTATCCAGTACCCTCAACGACTTACCTAAGTCTGACGCTGATCGGAATTTCTGGTTAAAATAAATTATACGTGAGCTCATATCATATAATAAATTCTTGTAGACAGTGTCGACGTCATTATATTTAATTAATTTATTAGATTTTAGCGCTAAAAATTGTTTTTCAAGTATTGGTCGTAGCTCTACTGCGTGAGCGTTAGGACATTTTAATAATTCCACTGCAACAGGGTGATCAGGCCTATCTTTTGTGAATTTACTATTGCTCGAACCCTCATTTTTTTCTTGCATATAATTTCTTGCTCGGGCGCGTGTGATAACATTATTACCTTCATTCACTCTTACATTCATTTCTTTTAGCTCGCTTGCATCTAATCTAACACGCGACAATGCATCTGCGGTTACATTCTCGGAACCTTTAACGTATTGTATAGTAAAATCGTATTCCTCTAAAACTATCCTAAACTTGGTAAGTCTACTCGACGGATTGACCATGTTAAATAGGTATATCAAGGGACGATGATCGGAAAGGATAATAAATTTTTTACCAAACAAATATGGTCTAAAATGTTTACATGCCCAGACAATTGCCAGTAGTTCTTTTTCTATAGTGCAATAATTTGTCTCTGCTTTATTTAAAGTTCTTGACGCGAACGCAATAGGTTTATCATTCGAATTAGATAGGACAGCACCTAGGGCATATCCACTTGCATCTGTTCTAAGGATAAATTGGCTATTTCCTGAAAAATTTGGATACTGCAATAATGGTGGGCTTATAAGCGCGTTTCTTAGGATATCAAATGATTTTTGACATTCCGAGGACCATTCAAAAACTGATCCTTTTTTAGATAGTTTATTTAAGGGCTGCGCAATTGCTGCAAAGTTTTCAATAAATTTTCTATAATAGTTTGCAAATGCAACGAAACGTTTAGACTCTTCGGCGTTTTGTGGAACGGGATATTCATAAATAGCTCTTGTTTTTTCTGGATCAGGTGATATACCTTCCGCAGAAATAACATGACCCAAATATAAAATTTCCTTTTTCAAAAATTCGCATTTGCTAGGATTTAATTTTAAATTTACTTTTCTTAATCTCTGTAAAACCTTTAATAAACTTTGATTATGATTTTGTAGTGAATGTCCAAAAACTATCAGATCGTCCAAGTAAATAAAACACGCGTCATAATTAAGACCTGCCATTGCTACCGTCATCAATCTAGAAAAAAGCACTTGGGCTTATTTTTAAACCCATTGGCAAACGTTTCATTTGAAATTGCCCTCTATCCGTGGTAAATGCAGTGTAGGGCCTACTGTCTGGAGTAAGCTCTACTTGATAGTACCCTTGCGCTAAGTCTAGATGAGAAAAATAAATTGCACCAGAAAGAGAATCTAATATATCTGTGATGTTCGGAAGGGGGAATTTTTCATCCCTTATTTGCAGGTTCAAAAGACGGAAATCAATTACAACCCTCGTGCGTTTGCTTCCATCTTGATCTGCTTTTTTGGGAACTATTAAAAGGGGCGCAGACCACTCGGAAACAGCTTCCTCTATGATATCATCCCTTAACATTTTATTAACCTGTTTATGAATTTCGTCCTTTTGAGCATGTGGTAACCTATAAGGTTTAACATACACAGGGGTTGCATCCTCTTTCAATCTTATTTTTTGCTTATATACATTGCTAACTGGTAAAATGTCACCGTCTAAATGAAAAACATCGGCATACTTGGCACAAATTTTGTCAATGGACATTTTTTCTTCGTTATTAAGCGATTTGGTATTTATTAAATTTAAAATTTTTTCAACCCGTTCGACAGAAATATCGTTTCTAGTAAAAGAATATAGTTCATATTTTGACAAACTATCAATTGTAGGATGAAAATTTCGAAGTCTGACTTCTCTTTCATTCACATTCAGTAATCTAACTGTAATTTTATTGTTAATCGGTTTCGCAATACTACTTGCAATCAATACTCCTTCGCCTAATTCCTCATTTAAAATTACACATTCATCTGTACTACTGGTATAACATTGTGTAATTAATTCGCATCTAGGTGGGATGACTGTATATATATCCTTTTTTGACTCCAATGGTACTGTATGCTTTACCTGATTAATCCAAAAAGAAAATATAAATTTTTCGTAATCGATAACTGCCATAAATTTAGAAAAAAAATCTGATCCTAGTACACCGTGTATACTAGAGTCAAAGCTCTTAATAACAGTAAAATTATGGTAAATATTTTCATTGTCTATGTTTATTAGAATATTTGCTGACCCAGCGGAACATGTTGAACCAGTAACACCTTTTACTCTGATTTTATTCGAAGTATTAAGCTTACTACTATCTTTTAAATATTTTTCAAACAAACAACTAATACTCGCACCTGTATCACACAAAAATAATAATTCATCCATTCCATACCTCACTCGCACATAATTTAATGCATTATTTATTTTAAACGTTTCTAATTCAGTGTTTGTGTTGGACTCGAAAAAACATTTTATTTTCTGTTAATTCCTCGCGACTAGAATTTTCATCTACCTCAGCAAAATTGACATATCGTTGATTCCTGTAATAATTATTATTTCCTCGACCAGCTGGTCTACGACCGCGACCGCGTCCTCGACCTTGCGAATTGTAATTTGAGTTTTTTTGTCTGGGAAAACGATTGTTTTGAAAACTAGATCTGCCTCTATTATTTCTGTTGAAATTATTTAAATTTGTCGAAGTACCTCTTGGTCGATACCCGCGGTTATTTTGGTATCTGCCACGCATAAAAAACACATTAGGTGTGTGAGATCCGCTCGGTTGAAGAGATAATTTTTCCTCTTTTGCGCCCATGATAGCGTCTTTTAGATTTGCATAATTTCTAGACTTTATTATTGTCCTCAACTCTGAATTTTTTAATCCGTTCGAAAACGCATTAATTGCTAATTTTTCGTTAATAGGTTGTAAAATTTGCACCGAGTTTTCATCTCCGTCAGCTTGGGCTAAAGTTAAATCACCCATAAGCTGCTCAATTATCCTAGCATATTCATCAATACCTTTGGTGTCTTGTCTCGCATTATGCATCTGCGTAGCCAGAGCTGCTGCAGATTTTTTTGTTAATAAAAGGCTCTTAATGTCTCTGACTAAATTTAAAACGCTATTATAAGCCGGTTTTAACCTTAATTTTGCTTTCTGAGATAATTTTACCTTTAAAACATATTTAATTAAAGATGATTTGCCATCATTGTCAAGCAAGTCCGCGTACAATTCGATAGCATCAATTAACTGTTTTACTGATTCTTCTGTATCATCCATAGACGGCAACAAAGAAGCTGCAGTACGCAGATCGAATTTTTCTCCCATATTTAAATTTTTTTTCTGAGATATGACCGTGAGTATCTCGTAATGTACTATTGGATTGTTCCTTAGTTTTTATGTCTTTTACTCTATCAGAAAGAATTTGCCTAGCATCTGCAATGCCTTTGCTTATTTCCTTAAAACGGTTATCAAGATGTTTTATTTTATCTTGACCGCACGCTTCATTACTAGCAATTTCCTTAAAATGCAAAAATTTACTTTCTAATGTTTTTAAATCGTTAAGAAATTTATTAACGCGTTCAAGTGACTCTCTACGCTCTGCAGGTTCTTTTTTAACGTTATTGACAAACAATAAAACAATGTTCTTTAATTTTTCGATATCTCCTAACTCTAGTTGACTCATTAAAAAAAAATTGTATATATCTATGGAATAAAGTAAGTACCCACTATGTAAAAAAAAATTTCAATCAATAAAACTACTAACTAGGACTTACTATTTCATTTAAGTGCGATTTTGTCCCTTTTTTCTTTTTGTTTTTTTTTTGCTACATATCTACATCTTGCAGTTTTGCACTAACACACACTGGCACTAACTCCTCATCCTCGTTGCACCCTAGCGGCTTTTGCCTTTGTTCACTAGGATGTTCCCTCGATGCTGGCCACCGTCGTGGTTCGGCCAGTGTCTTCTTTTCTTGACACTTCTTTATTACAACTGTTCCCGGCTTCTTACAACCTCTAATCTAATTTTCTTCTCTAAAGCTTTTTTGCTACGACGGCAACACCAAACAATAATTGCTGCCACTATTAGCATTGCTGTCACTATTCCGCATACTTCAAGAAGGGAGTAACCATGACCTTCTGCCGTTGTACCGCCACTATTTCCTGCCTGGGCAATTATCACTTCCTCTTTAGATTGGGTTTTTCCCATTGTTCTTCTTTCCGCACACTCACATTAAACTTTTAACTCCGCCGGCAGGATCGACATGTATTAATGTTCGTTGTAGTGAACATTAGTCGCAGGTTCTAGTTGAAAAGTTTAAGAAAAAGACTGAAGGGTTTTTCGTACTATCTATTACGACTATCCATTACACACTTCTCTAACCAACCATGATACCTTAAATCGTTCTACTCGTTCTGCTTAGCCATTAACCTACTTAAACTTAAAACAATAAAAATGATGATACACATAACAATTAATCAATCACCTTACGAAGTAGGTAAAAGCTGTGTTGTACACTTTCGAAATGTCTATGTGTGTTACCAATGATGAAATAATAAATATAGATATACTGAGGATATTACAGGCTCAAGATAATTTTGGTCGGTAGCTAAGGCCGTCAGTCAGAACACCATTGTGACCAAAGCACAGGAAAAAACAAACCTACTGGCGGAACTATTCTTTTCACATTCAACGGTAAGTTTTCAGGGAAGTACTCCACCGAACATTCCCCCTGTAGAATCGAGAATGCCTGAGATTGTTTTTCGCCACCGCCATGTTAAACGAATCTTGAGGAGTTTTGACACTAAAAAGGCTTCTGGTCCTGACGATATTCCAATCATTGCTTGCAATTAAGTCATGCGCTGACGAACTGACACCGGTATTTTGTAGGCTTTTTAACTTATCCTACTAAAAAGGAATATTTCCTTTATGCTGGAAAACTGCGCGAGTCCAGCCCATACCCAAAAAAGGCAAGAAGACCTTGCCAAACAACTATCGTCCAGTCGCATTGCTTTCGGTTATATCCAAAGTTATGGAAAAGGCTATCAACGAAAAATTATTAAAATACCTGGAAGGCTTCAACATTATTAGTGACCGCCAGTATGGATTCCGTAAGTCTAGATCAACAGGAGACCTTCTCGCTTATGTTACTCATGTTTGGAACAACGCAATAGAACATCATGGAGAGTCCCGGGCGGTAGCACTGGACATTTCCAAGGCTTTTGACCGAGTATGGCATGAGGGGCTCCTAACTAAAGTGAGAGCATACGGAATGCCAGTTCAATTTTGTTCATGGCTGTCGAGCTTTCAAAGACCGTTCTCTGCGAGTGGCGATGGACGGATTTCTTTCAGACACATTTAACATCAACGCCGGAGTCCCTCAAGGTTCTATATTGTCGCCCACCCTTTTCTTACTCTACATTAACGATCTTTTGGAAAAAACTAAAAATCCTATATATAGCTTCGCTGATGACAGCTCACTTGTTTCATCTTTTACTTTGGATGCTCGGACATCGGCTGCTAATGCATATCTCTATAGGCAGCAAGAGGTCTCACATCTCAACAAAGACCTGGAAGAAATTCTGTCTTGGGGTGACAGTACCCAAGTAGAATTTAACGCTAAAAAGACCCAGGCGGCAGTTTTTTCTAAAAAAGTTAATGTTGAAGAACCGGATATAGTTATGGCGGGACACTCGATTCCCTTGGTTTCATCAATTCATTTATTGGGCGTTAATTTGGATAGTCATATGTCTTGGCATAGCCACGTTGCGGCCATTGCTAGGGCAGCCTCGTAGAAGCTTGGAGTACTTTTCCGAACAAAGAACCTCTATACACCCCAACAACTTTTGATGCTCTATAAAGCCCAAAGTCGACCATCGCTGGAGTACTGTTCGCATATTTGGGGCTCTGCTCCTAAACATACCCTGAGATTGCTAGATTCCATTCAAAGAAGAGCCATTCGCTTGATCGGTGACCATAGTCTGACAAACAACCTGGAAAGCCTTGAACATCGAAGGCAGGTTGGTGACTTGAGACTATTTTACAAATATTTTCATGGCAAGTGTTCAACTGAGGTTTCCCGCTTGATACCACCCAGAGCGGTGCATGGTAGAAATACACGACGAGCCACTGCAGCCCACCAGTACGTGGTCCAGCTTAGTGCCCCTCGAACGACACTGTTTCAAAATTCTTTCATCTGGAGAACTGCGCTTAAAGTTGAAGATTGATTATTGAGTGATATTCCTTGCTGACAAGAGCAACACATTAGGTACAAAGCTATTTTTACTTCCGGCATGATAACGCGTTTTCCTCTCAAACACGGTGTACCAAAAGTACAATTTGTACTGTCTACCCAACCATACTTAACAACATCATTAGGATCAAACCAACTTTCGTCTTAATCAATTATACTTTTAGCGGATTTAAGGTACTCCTTTATTTTACGCAAATAGTCCTGTCGAGGTTCAATGATACGTGGGGATTTCATTATAATAATTGGACTATCTATTTTTTTTTATGTTTAAACACTACGCAATGTTTCTAAAGATTGTTACTTATAATCAGGGTAATCTCGCAATTTATCACGAACCAGTTGTAAAGTTGACATTATATTATCCTCGTAAAGGTTGTAAATCATTCGCAGAATAAAATCTCTTGTAGTATTGTCAGCCGTTTTGAATTTTTGATTTTCTGGTTTGCGCTTTATGGAATGACCGGTTACAGTCCCTAAATTAATTCCTTATAAATTCTTATAAAACCCAAGGTGTATTAATTCATTACAAGTACATTCTTTTACAAATTACATTTTCAGTTTTCCCGGATTTTCTTTTTTTAAAGCGCGTACATACTTAAAATAATGCGTTGACATTGAAGATGTTAATCTTTCTTTCTTAATTCCTGACTTATTTCGCTTTCGATGGCCGACTCTGGCACCGACTCATTATATTCCTGCCATAATTCACCTTGACCTTCTGTTTCCAAATGTCGCCAAAAAGCCCTACTGATATGATAAGATATAGGTGCCGCGTAAAAACTTACTTCTCTGAAACCACACAGTTATAGCAGAAAATGAAATATGTAAATTACAGTAAATCGTTTCAACCAGTCACGCCGCTGTTCGATTCCCAATATCACATATCTCAAACATCAACTGATTTTAAAGCTGATAAGGGATCACCCAATTGGCAGAACCTATAACTATTTGCGGTTCTTGTCTACAGCTACAGCATATAAAGTTGCAATAATATGCTGCTCTATTAATTTTCCCACTCGGAAAAAATAGTTCGCACTTTAAGTTGCCAGCGGGCCTGGACGGTCTATCGCCAGCGTGTTGCCAATTCTACACAGTTTTCGTAAGTGTAGAAGCAATAGAAGGATTTGTTAATTGTTTATTTTTTTTGTTTAACAACAGTGAAATTCCTTTTTAGTTAAATTAAATTATTTTTGTATAAAAAATATTTCTGAAGTACTAAAAAAATTATTATAATATTCATGAATGGCTTGTTCCTTCTGTCTTTGACACTGAAACTTTCTTGGTTAAAAAAAAAGTATATTTGCAAACTAGCTTTCAAAGAGAGTTACTGACTATTAAATACTGGTATAAAAGAACACTTTTAATAATGAAAGCTTAAAGGATTAAAAAAAAAAGATCTGACAACCCTGATTATGATGCCGGTTCCTTCCAAACTCGGTCGAAGTTTTTATGTCATCAAACTGACTTTGGAAAAGTATACAACATACAGGGTGGCCCACTCTTAACGCAGGATTTCAAAGCATCTAAAATACTCAACTTTTTAATATTTTTTATTTACAGAGTCATAGGGAGGCATTAGGCCTACAATTTAAAATGATTTTAAATTATACAGGGTCTCCCAAATAGTCAGGGCATATCAAACATAATGTTTTTTTAAACGGAACACCCTATATCTTACATTATTTTTGAATTTTACATAAAATAGCAATTATTTTTTAATAACTGCATTATAAGTCGAAACTTAATAGTTTCCGAGATATCGACTTTTGAAAATAGGCATTTTTAAACTTTGACAGCTTCTAGCTTTTTAACGGTATGTCAAAACGGCTCATATGTCCCTATCTTACTTCTTTATTATCTTCCTAAAAATACAAATTTCCGGCTAAACCGTAAGTACCATATTTCCGGCTTTCGAGTTATATCCGGTTTAACAAAAGTTTACATTTTCGGGGAGATAATAAAAAAGTAAGATAGGGTTATTTAAGCCGTCTTGCTCTAAGACGTACCGTTAGAAAGCTAAAAGCTGTCAAAGTTCAGAGAGATCATTTTTTAAAAGTCGATATCTCGGAAACTATTATGTTCATTTGTAAATTTTTTAAATTGTACTATTAATATAAGTGTAAATAAATAAAATAGAAATGTTTTTTGACGTTTTTTTGAAAAAATTGAAATTTTACTTTTAACACTAGTGCCTTAAAGTAGGTATTTTAAGGCACTAGTACCTTCAAGTAACATTTTTAAGGCTAGCAGACAGTGTTAAAAGTTCCATTTTTGACACGTTTGTATAAAATAGTTATTTATGATATAAGTGTTAAAAGTACATTTTTAAGGCACGCATGTGGAAATTTGCAGAACGAGCGAAGTAAGTTCTGTAAACCACAATTATTTTTCCAGTTATGGCCACGTCATACTAAATACCTAACCAAAATGATAATGCACCTACCCACTAAATTATTACTTGAAATTAATTGTCTAACTACTCAAAATAATAATATCTACACGCATGTACAGACAACCCCACAATACCATTAAATTGTATTCAAATAAAATAATGTTTGTTTGTTCTTATAAATAGATCTGACATACCAATAGTGTTTACTTGTTGCTGGTGTTGAGCGGAGTCGAGTTTATTGTAAATTGAATAATTATTGGTCCTTTAAAATGGAGCATTATTCTATCGCTGAGATGGTTGACATGCTTCTAGTATATGGATTATGTAAGAAAAATGGACGTATGCGTGTCAGAGTCTATCGTGACATATATCCAGACCGCAGAATTCCGAACGATCAAACTTTCGCGAGTATTGAGAGGAAACTTAGGGAAACGGGTAGTTTTAATGGAAATAATGTTAATCGAGGACGCCAACGTACAATTAGGAACCGGAGCTTAAAGAGGTAGTTTTAAACAGAATTGAAGATGATCTCAAATTAAACTGTAGACGCTTAGGGTTCGAATTGGCGCTTTCCAGAAATACCATTAATTACATTCTACGAGAGCAGTTACTCCATCCGTATCATGTGCAGCAGGTGCAAAATCTTTTGCCAATGGATCCTGAAAGTCGGCTGACGTTTTACCGTTTCATCAAAACAATGAGAATACAAATGCAACCTTTCATAAGAAAATTTTATTTACGGACGAAGCTGCATTCACAAGATCGGGAATTAGAAGTCTACATAACGAACATGTGCATAGCGATGAAAATCCTCATGCCATCAGGGAGAAACATTTTCAGAATGAATTTAGAATTAATGTTTGGGCAGGTATGATTGACAATTTTATTATTGGACCAGTTGTAATGCCAAATTGGTTAAATGGCGATAACTGTCTACTCTTCTTGCAAAACACTTCATCCGATTTATTGGGTGATCTTACATTGCAACTTCGTACCGATATGTGGTTTATGCACGACGGGGCGCCACCCCACTTTAGTATTAATGTTCGAAGATTTTTAAATGAAACAGAACCTAAGAGATGGATCGGAAGAGGCAACGACGTACCCGCTAATTGACCAGCAAGATCTCCCGATTTAACGCCTCTAGGCTTTTTCCAGTAGGGCGCTCTTAAATCATAAGTGTATGCTTACCCCATCGCTATGGAAGCTGAGTTATTGCAAAGAATTATGATTGCTGCAGATTATTTTAAAACAGAAATACGGTGAACATTTCGAAAATTTATTGTAAGAATGAAACTAGTTGTTAGTTATCAGAATTAAGACTTTTTTCATGTTTTTTCGTTCCGAATAAACAACAATGACGAATTACAAGATCGTAAATAATTTCTTGAAAGAGAAACTGTATGTTCCAGAAACAATTGAAGTCATTTGTATAGGGGATTACAAAAATACAAACTTTCATTTAAGGATCAATCGCCGTTTTTAAATTTCCAGGCATTAAAAAAAGATCACGTTTGCGTCAAAACACGCCAATAATAGTAGTCATTCTTAGTCCCTTGAGTTGAGCGAAAATCGATAAAGGCGTTTAGAGATTATTCCGAAAAGAACAATATCAATTTGAGAACTTTAGCGCCCTGTAGCGGCAAAACAAAGCAACATTGCATATAGGGAAGTTTGCCTAGATCGCCTTATTTTTGGTTAAGGAATTTGTGGTTAAGTGTCGTACAGTAATTTATAGGAGACCCTGTATAATTTAATGCAAAAATTACTCTTGCTCCTCATCGTTTTTTTATTTTTGTTGTAAAACTGCACAACTTTATGAATTTTCCAACCATCTTCAATTCTGACCACTAATTGAGCCTACTCAATTATTACAGACAACTTACGTGGCATTTTTATTACAGATTACACAATAAATTTAGATACGTAAGCTGTGCTTTCTCCCAAGTATAATTATTTTGTTTGGATCGCATTTCGTAGGTGGCGCTAGTAGTTGCTACCCCAAACTTCAGTTTTTGTTTTCTCGTACAGGGAACACATAATCATATGACAGTACGCGCTTTGTTTTTTTGAATCTTTTAGACGTTTGTCAAATATCTTGGGTTGATTTTTTATACATTTGTGTTTCTTCGGACTTTTGTGTAGTTTTAAGGTGTTTATACCTTTACTATTTATACCAATTTAGAGGTACCATAGACATCGTAACTATCAGACCGAACAATAACAAATAAACGTGTTGTCATCAATGTATTCCAGTGTAAAGTAAATCATTATTCAAGCTGCTTCCCTCCACTCGGTTTGCCAGACTTACGCCACAGAAAACGTAGTTTTCTGGGCTTACTCTGTTAAAAGTATTAACTTCTATGATTAACTAGAATAGCATGATGTGGGAAATATATAACATTGCCTAAAACCTTGTAAAAAATCTGTAGTATGTCAACACAGCAATAGAAGATCCACCCAGACTCCATCATTTTCGTGGCCATCCGCATCGACTCGGCAATACTCGGCATAGCGGATGTTGTTTTCCTATAGTTTTGTCGCATGCATATGTAAAGGCAGCGTAGTCCCCACTCCCGGCTATACCTATAGCTCCTCACAGCGTCTCGCCACCAAACCATTTTGGCATCACATGCCTATGAGAGGTACCAATACCTCTAAATGACCTGCCCATGTGCCCACTAAAATCAATTTTAACTGGTACTACCCTAATAACCTTTAAATTAAAATTAATTTTGATTTATTAATTAAAAGAGATACATTATGTAATAAAGATATACCATAAACATGCTTCATTTTCTAAGTAATTTTTATCCCCATCGTTCCTATTTTTAAGGCTCTACATTTTCAGTTTTGTGCCGATAATAAATTAAACATATGAAACGGCAAAAAAAGAATATTTAATTCTAGCAATATCAATTTTGAATACAGACGGCAAATGGTAAGTTTTCAGTTTTTAAATCGATAAAACAGTTTTCCTCTTTAGGCGGAGGTAGAAAATGACTAGGTTCCTTTACTTCCCAGAGTGTTCTGTGTTTTAGACCGCTAATATTACAACTATACACTATCGGCAAAGTAAAACTTTGCAGGCCAATTTTAATGCAACAGAATAGTATGGTTATAAAATGCCTAAGATTAAAAAGAAAACGACAGCGATTTCCCCTATTCCCCTTCCAATACGACGAGAACAAACGAGAGTATTCCTTTCGCGCGGCCTCGGAACTGCTGGATTTTGCGACGTTGTCACGTAGACTTTTCGAACCTAAGTTTTTAATATTTTATTGGGGAAGACAACATAAATAATTTCATTTTTACTGGTTGACCGAAACCCTGCCCTTTGCTTTCGCGGGTGGCGGTACTATGCAAGACTTGTAAGGACTGGTGGGGGCGGCTACGGCAAGGCTCATATTTACAGAGTCTTTTGCATAGAAAGGAGTAAATTAATATTTAAAAGAAATGTATTCGCGTGAACAGAAAATTAATATAGTTTTATGGTATTCCAAAGCTGAAAGTGCCGAAGGTGTTGTTAGGCAATTTGCATTTGCGTCCCCTGATCAACAGGTTCCTTCCCGCCAAACGATTATTAATATTTATAATCGTTTTAAAAAATCCGGGTGCATTAACCAATGTGGCAGTGGCGGCCCGTGAGGGAGGACTCTGGGACTCCGCCCTCCCAGGCATTTTACGAATTGTTCCACCTAAAAATTTTAAATTCTATTCCTTGGCCCTAAGCTTTAAATCGTGGCGTAAATATACTATATACATTTAATATTTCTTCGATGAGACGAAAATAAATTATACAAGAAACACGCTCCAATCAATGAACTCGATGGGTCAGGATGGACTCTGAAAATAATATCCTCCCGGCCGGCAGCGGCCCCAGCGCGCTGAGTATCTAAACCGAGCGCGCGGCGTCGCGAAATTTACACAAGCAAGCTAATTCTTGGACTCCACGTGACATCGCCCTCGCCGTTGGTTTTGTATGGCATGTCGCGCTTTGCCTTGTATTGCAACAATATAATATATTGTTGCAATACATATATACATATATTATACTGCTTGCTGCTTATGGTTTTAATTGTGTTGGTAATAGTGTATTATTGTTTTCTAATTTCTAAGATTATAAGTAACTAGCAACCAAAACAATGAGGGTTTGTGAGTTAAAAAATATTATTATTAGCAACTAAAGTTTAGAGGATAAGGTGGAAATTAAAAACAATGGGCGTCCAACGCCAGTACTAAATATTGTTTAGGTGCAAATTCAAACAGACCCAGTAAAAATTCAAACAGCAATAGGATATTTTGAAAAACCAATTCACAATATTCGGACTAATTTACCACCTATTGATGATCCTACACCAAATAATAATTACATACATATCAGAAAAAGAATAAGACTAAATAATGAAAATCTAAATTTATCTGTCAGAGAAGTGTGCGACACCATAATTCTACAAATTAAAGAGCGGTTTGCATTTAAAGACCACCTTTCCGGGGCAAAACTTTTTTTAAAGGAGAAGTATGCAGAGTATCAAAAATCACTTCCATTAAATGATATTAAACAACTTTGCAAAGCCTATCCAATGATCAATGAAGACGTTTTAAAAACAGAGTTAAACATATTTTATTCTAGATCAGAAATAATAGATAGTGTAGATATTTCTGGTTGCTTAAGAACTTTAGATTTTATCCTATCCGTAGGTCTAGAGGTAGCTTTTGAGGAAGTTACAAAGATTTTACGAATATTAGTGACTATACCAATGACAACAGCGGAACCAGAAAGGTGTTTTTCAAAATTGAAACTCATTAAAACGTTTTTAAGAAATACTATCTCTGAAGATCGTCTAAGTGCCCTAGGAATGTTGTCGATTGAAAGTGCTATGGTGCAAAAAATTCCAGATTTTAATGAAAAGACAATTCAAAAGTTCATTGCTGACAAAAGTCGAAGAATGGATTTTCACTTTAAAAAATAATGAAAAAAAAACGCTTTTAAGTTTGTGAACTTTTGGGCGTGGCCCCCAAAAATTTTTCGTCTGCGGCGCACGTTGCCTCCGGCGGTATTTGCCCACGTCAATTTATTAAAAAAACGCCCCCCCACAAGCAAAAGTCACGAGCCGCCACTGCAATGTGGTAAATGCTATCACGAGGATCAACAAGCCCGTCCTATTCCTGAAGAAAGAGTCGAGAGGGACGAAAATGTATGCGCTTTTGTGGAAGCAAGTGAGCCATGTTCCAGCACCCATATTTCTCAAGAAATTGGCATTCCAGACCGCACAGTTAGACATGTTTTAAAAAAGCATGGGTATAAATCCTATAAAATGAAAACTACCGAAGAAATTTTTCCAGATGATTTTATGAGGCGAATGGAGTTTTGTGAGACCATGAGAAGGCAAATTGATGAAAATGAAGATTTTTTAAAAAATATTCTGTTTACGGATGAATCATCATTTTCTCTTCATGGTTATCATAATCCTGCAGTCGCCAGATATTGGTCACGGGAAAACAAACATTTAAGTGCCCCTTTGCGGACACAATATCCCCAAAAATTAAACTGTTGGGCGGGTATTTTGGGCGACAATATTGTAGGACCTTTTGTCATTGACGGCAACTTAAATGGGGAAAAATATTTGCAGATGCTGCAAGAGGAAATAATACCAGCTGTGCGTGCCTTGAATGTTAATTTCGAAGAAATTTGGTTTCAGCAGGATGGTTGCCCTGCTCACAATGCAAGGCGGGTTCAGGAGTTTTTGAGTATGACATTTCCTGAACGGCTTATTTGTGGCAGAGGTACCATGCCATGGCCGACAAGGTCACCGGATTTGACTACCCTCGACTTTTTTTTGTGGGGCCACTTAACTCAACTAATTTACAGGTATCCACATGAGAGGCCTGTAAATTTAGTTGACTTAAGAGCAAAAATATTCGACATTACTAATTCCATAACACCGGAGGTATTGTCGAATGTTAGGACGGAGTTTTATGATCGGCTCGGGTATTGCGAAGCCCAGCAAGGCAATGTCTTCGAGCATTTATTAAAATGACTTTTTTAGTTTTATACCATTTTAGGAATACTTATTGTTTAAAGTTATTTTTAATTAGAATTACCATTAATTTTATTTCTTTTTAAGAATGTTCATGAGTTTATTTTTTTTTAGAATAACAGGTTTTATTTTACTTTTATGCTTAAGGCCGATAAAAATTTAAACACCTTAAAATTACTGTTAGTTGTATGTATTGATAGAACTACCAGTGATAAACATGACCGCAAAAAAACGACGTCGTAAAACATCGTACAAAATGCGATTGACAATCACTACTGCTCCAATATCTGGCTGATACGATACTGCCGTCGCCCGTCGCCCACCTACCGTGCCCGCTAGTATTCCCCTCTGCCATAAAAGCGTATTGGTCGGTGGAAGGGGAATCGGCTAGAGCATGATTTTGTCTGTCTTTATTTCTCTCGAGTCTTTGCCTATACCGTTTTATCACACTGAAAACCTCCGCATGTAAGATAAATGCTTGCCAATAGTGTATATTATAACTCTTTGCAAAACAAAAACCGATGCACGTCATACCCTTCGAGTGACGTCAGTTATCGACAGTGTTGCCAGCTTGTAATCAAAATATCCGAGTGAGGAAACTACACATTTTTTTTTCATAAAAACAAGATAAATATACAAAAATTTCCCATACTTTATATATTTGTTTACTGCATGATACCTTTTACTATCAAATTTAGTAAATATAACCATCAAATTTAGTAGATCTAATTTTCATCTTGCCAAGATCGACCAATGGTACCATTCTGAAAAATCCTTGCTCCTTTTCCTTTATTATATTCTTTCAAAAATACCAGTCGTTTAAAAGCTACATAGGAAAGTTCCATAAGCCCTCGCCTCAGCTCATTTTTTTACCATCTGATGCCAATTTTCTTGAAGAGGCTTCTTGAAGAGTTAAGACAACCATCAAACAGTTCTCAGTCTTTTAATTTCTAACTCCATGATGTTCCAAAAAAAGTTACAAATTATGAATAACCGATGTAAAATATTATAATTTTTAAATAATACAACTTACTTTTTTCGTACATACCATAAACAGTGTCACGGATAGAACTTATATCCAATCTTCGCATATTTACAACTCTTTTTGAATTAGAACGTTTGTTTTAAGGTGATTCTAATAATTTATTTTCCTTAGCTGTTGTTTAAATTGCGCTTACAGTGGAGATATTCAAATTTAAGGCAGCTGTTACACGCTAAAAATTAGTAAAGTAGATAATATAAAATAGATAGACCTTAACACGCTCTTTAAGTTTACTTTTCTAACTGCTGTCGACGGTAACAATGGGCCATTGTTGTTAAGTTCTTCCTGAAAATAGCTTATTAAAGAAGCTAAAAGCTCTTTGCACTGGCTATTTAAATGCTTCGGCATTTTTCACAAATAGTAAACGACGTAATCGACAGAGATATGTATATTATGCATTTTTGTTGTTCTTAAAAGCACAGTTTTTTAATGCTATTTATGAAAAGACCTGGAGTTTTTGTTAAAAAATAGACGGCACAGCAACACAGAACCACAAAACAATTAAGGTTAGTTTTCCATGAAATGTCAAACAAAGCCAACGAACTAGCTGGCGCCACCGCACCGTTTACAGTTGTGTTGCCAACTATCGGCCAATAAAATTCAAATTATACATATTAATATTTACAAGCTTAAATACACAAAATATTTGCTATAAGTGGGTTCGTATCAAAGCAGAATACTTTAAGTTTGTAGAAAATTTAATATCGCATAAAGTTTTAATACCTTGTGTCCGAATTTAATTTTCTCGTGTTCTTTTAGGGACTTACAATTATCAGCTGATTGATGTCGTGCATCGGTTTTTGTTTTGCATCAACCATATGTTAGCGACAAAAATATTTCACAATTAGAAGAGTCTAGATTCGTGTCTAATTCATTCTGTAATCTATAATTCTTATTTTTTAAGGCCCATTTTATCAATGTCCTGTTAACACCAACTATTAGATGATTTCCAAGGATACCATTGTTAAAACAATTGTTGTCATGGAAGTTACGTGGCTATTTTACGCTTCTGTCCACTACATAGAATTCGCTCAAGTCGTATTCATTCAATAATAACTCCTCCTTCTTGCACATAGCCGACTATATTTTTCGTTGTTTTTTTGTATACATATCACAACACTGGCTAGCTCGTTTGATGAAGTACCAGCTAAAAGTAGACAACGGCTCTAAGCTTCAAATATGCTAATACTTGCAAAACAAAGCATTTCGCCAAACTTGATAAAACTCTTTACGGTTTCTTTATTCTTCCATAGAATACTGGCTAACCATCATTCATATTTTTATTAAAATATTTTAAAAAGATTTCTATTGTCCGGAAAGCCTGACTGACATCCGTGCTTTTATCCAACAAAAACCATGTTGTGATAGGCTTCTAAACACTTGATTGAAAATGTTTATGTTGGACGTAGTCCAAGTGCAAAATTAAATTATAACATTTATTTTTGTTGCGTCTCGTTGTCTCTCCTCGCGAGAACTCAGGACTAGGGGTGGGCAAAAATTCGATATATCTATATTTTTATCGATATAATATATCGAATAACGATATTTAAAAAATAAAATATCGATATACCGATTTATTGGTATACGATTTTTTGATATTATATAGATTTTTTATTATATCGATATTTTGATATACAGGGTATTCCATACTCGATGGTACGTTAGAAGTATCTCTGGAGAACGAAAAGAAAAATAATTTTGAAATTTTCACTAAAGTCATAGGAGGCTGCGCTCTAGCTTTTAAAAATAATTTCGCGGTTGCAGTGGTGCCAGATCTATTGATAACTGACATCAACTTTGGAATTTTAAATGGGACACCTTGTAGTTTATTTTATTTTTAGATTCTACGAAGCAATCTAGGTTTTCTTTGTAAAGGATATTTTTCCATTTTTCTTGCCCTTTCTTAAATATTAATGATGTTGTGTCTTTTTGTTACCGAAACTATATGAATTAAAACTTCAATATTTTCGTCTCCAGATAACAAATCAACGTAACATTTTAACATCATTTAATCAACATGTTGTACTTTAATTATGGCAACATAGGATCGCCGACTTCTATACGGAGTGTCCTAAAAATTAATTGCAATTCAGATTTTATAAATTTGATCAAAAGTCACTTTTTTAAAATGGAACACCCTGTATATTATTGAAGTGTTGAATAGAGTGGACCAATTGAATTTTTTTCATCTAGAGTGTTCCTCTACCTATTTTGAACCACTTTCGATTTATAAGCCATTTTATAAATAATTACTATTCATATTCGAGAACTAGACATTAAAGATCTAAATTGATAAGTGTGCCATGATCAAAACAAATTTCCTTTCATAATAAATTGTGGTTCTGAAAAGAACCGATTTTGTCAGTAAATTAAAACTTTTGGAATTCTCACCTACTACGTCAGATGTTTAAAGTGTTGACCATCATGTAAGCAATCGATAATACATGTCATCATATCACCAGTAGTAGCTCTTTGAATTTCTAATTGATCAAGTTCTTTAAAAGCGCGGCTTACCCAATTTTCCAGATCTTCTTTTGAATTTACTGATGTTTTATAAACCACTTCTTTAATCATATCCCACAGCAAAAAGTCTAAAAGATTAAGATCTGGAGATCGCGGTGGCCAACTCCACGTCTTATCCATCTATCTTCAAACATATCATACAGTTCCGCGGAAACTTCACGGGTACAATGAGCAGGAGCTCCATCTTATTGATACCAACAATTTCTCAAATCGATAAGCGGTAGATTATCCAAAAGGTCAGATAAGGTCGTTCTTAGAATTTCGAGATATTTTGCAGAAGTTAAATTTTCATCATAAATATAGATTGATAATTGCCTATCCATCAACAAACAAAATACATTAAAATTAATCTTTGTTGGTAACCTCTTTCTTTTATAACGTGTGAATTTTCTGCAGCCCAATAGTGATTATTTTGACGGTTAAAGACTCCGTCGCGTGAGAATTTTGCTTCATCAGTCCAAATAATTCTTTCCAGAAAATCTGGATCCTCCTGTGTTCGAATTAATAACATTTCGCAAAGATCTACACGTTTTGGAGGATCACCTACCTGTAAAGCCTGTAATATAATTAGTTTGTAGCCATGCATATTATGTTTAGGTAAAATTCTTAATATTGATGTTCGATTTATTCCTAAATAATTTTTGGCACTTGTTATTGAAGCATGGGGATAGGCATGAAAATACGCCAAAACGTTAATTTCATTTTCTTCGGTTTCAGTAATAGGGTGAAATTGATATCTTGGAGCCTGTACATTTCCGAAATTCAAAAAATTACCTTGAAATCTGAGAAATTTCCGTGGGTTCATTGGCGGCAAATTCGGAAAAAAGCGTTAAATCTTCTGCAGGTTCTTGAAACAATTCTTTGACACTCGCCGTGAATATAAAACAAATTTAAAATATATATAATGGTTTACTGGCTGAACCAAGTTTACCTACCTATTTTTACCGAAAATTGCATGTACTTCAAAGAATCCTACAAAAACCTATTATTTTACCTGTTAAACTCTAAGAATAATTGTAAAATATCTAATAAAAGTTTTATTAATGTGTTTACCTGCGTTATTTTTCTTTTCTCAATCGAAATAATATACAAGATCTTAAACAAATCAAGAACTTTAATGTTTGTTTACAACGGTCCAGTTGTCAAAGTCAAATGTGATAACCTCATTTTTTTTCGTTAAAACAAACGTCTATTTTCTTTTCCTCGCGCATGCGCACTGCGCGAAATGACCCTGACTGAACAAGGAACCTCGGCTTCACTACGTTTACATTGGTTAAATGGGCAAGGCGCCATGTAGAACTAATACATATATGATTAAAGCATACTCCTTTACATCGTCAGGGAAGTCAGGGATGAACACCATACTTGATGGTCCAAAATTTTGACCGATTACTCTTAATTTATTTCGATAAAACAATTAATTGGGAAACACTTTCCAACTCTTCGAAGGCAAGAAGACGTTATGCTCAAGGATTTCCAGCTCAGACATTGTCAAGTCCAAAAACCTTTTAAAGGGTTGATCGGAGCTAAACTAATTTACAATATTTTTAAAATACAAAAATAATGAAAACGTTTAAATGTTATTTTGGCAAATGTTTAATATGGGCTCCACGTACTTCAATACATTTTCTTACTTTTCAAATATTTCCCCGCTGCACTGCAAATAATATTTTGGCATTATTACGGACCTTGTTATAATGTGTTATTTTCGCTAGTAGTTCTTCTCTCGTATTTACTGGTGTTGAATAAATTAGTCCTTTTAGATGTCCGTAGAAGTAAACGTTTAAGGGATTTAGGTCTGGGGACCTTGGTGGCCATAAAACAGGCCCACCTCGACCTATCCATCGAGGGCCAAAAACGCTTGTTAAGTGTTGACGTACTATACGGTTATAATGAGGTCGAGCACCATCATGTATGTACCACATTTACATTCTTCTATCAATAGGCAGGTAAATAAATCTCACCAATGAGTCATTCTTCCAAAACGAATGGACCTATAAGGTTATTTCTGATAATGCGAGCCCAACACGTTTACCATAAACCTTTGTTGGTGTTTGTTCTGAATTTTGGCATACGGATTTTCATCAGCCCAAAAATGTAAATTATGCGACTTTATTATGCTATCTCTTGTAAAACCGGCTTCATCGGTAAACAAAATAAGGTTAGAAAAATTTAGATTTACGTTATGTTGCCGTATAAACCAGTTGGAGTATTGAAGTCTTGCTGGATAATCATCCGAAGACATAGCGTGTATTTTTTGAACATGGTACGGGTGCAGCAACTGTTCTTTTAGAGTTTCATGTACAGATTGTCCAGTTTTTTGATGGTTTTACGTTTATCTCCGTTATTAGTATAGAAGGATACGGTTTTCGCAGCACAACGCTACTTTTTTGTGAAACAAGAGATGCCGCAATCAGAATTTTTCTAGTCCTCTTTGTTTTTGATATACGGGATGTTTTTGAAAATTTTACATTTTGGGACGCCCTCATATTTAGGTTACCCTGTAGTTTATCAAAGAGAAAACAAATGTTCCTTTTGTAGTTTCTTACGTAGAATCTAGTGACATACTCAGATGTTTTCTACGTTCAATAGTTTTCGAGAAAAAAAAAACAAAGTTGCTTTTTTTTTAAATGGGTCACCCTATATATTTTTTCATAATATAATTTAGTTTATAACAAGCTTTTCAGAAATATATATTACCTTATTTTTATTTTTAATATTAAGCACGACTTTTACGTTTTAAATACTTCTTTAGTTTCTGTTAGAGTAATCAGGTACTCTAAGTTGTTTTAAAATATCTAATTAATAGTAAAAAATCAGTTTGTCCTAATTATGGCAGGAAATGTAAGCTTTGAAAATAATGAAAAATACGACATGCTCGATTGTTATGTCCATTGTAATGAAAATGCGGATGAAGCATTAGAAGTGTATTTTAATAAATAAATATTAGGGTGCATCGTCCGAAATTTAAAATTTACGTTTTTTGTTAAACTGAAAAAGCAATACATTTCAAAAACTGCGTTTGTAAATAGGGATTTCGGGAAAAATAATTAAGCTTGCAAAAAAAAATTTTTTCCACCCCCGCAACCCCCTTAAATTGAAAAAAACATTTTAAAGAAATGTAATACCGAATAAAGTGTGACCATTGTGTAGCTAAATATTTTAAAAATTTTAACTTTTGTTTTTGTTAAGGACTTCCACCCCCGCAACCCCCTTAAATCTAAAAATATCGATTTTTAATATGTAATACCTCTAAAAGTATTAGGAAATATATGTTTGTCATTTAAGTTCCTCTACATTTTCTTCTAAAAAATTATCTTTCACCCCCGCAGTTAATTTCTAGTTAATTGCCACCCCCTATCTATAAAACAATTTGTTATCTATTTTTTATATTGGATCTCGTCGATGCGATGATTATTTAAAATGCCGCTGTGACAAAAACTACAAGGTAAGTTTTGCTTTGTATAATTAAATTCTGTCAATTAATAATTTTGTAGTTTCTCGACTTTAAGCACTCTTTATTTTATGGAGATATTTTTACCTTTTAAGTATTTTGAAGTACTTAATTTAAATTACAGATTCCGCCCTTGGAGCGAGATTTCATTCGGGATCAAAGGTCATGTCGCACAATGCAGGTTGGGGGTGTTGATAAAATTAACACTGAGAAATTAAAAAAGCGAGAACAAAGAAAATCAACTAAAAGTTTTTCGGCTATGTCAATTAAACCTTTACTTAAAGAAAAAACCAATGAAGAGCCTGCGGTTCCATTGAAAATACAAGTCGCCGATGAAATGTCTAAAAATGTTTGCCGTAAGGAGCCGGTTCCCGGTCCCTCTATTCAAGCTGATAATAGTGATATACAAAAACGAAATATTTTAAAACTCGACAACTTACCGCGTATTTTGGACAGATATAAAATATCTGATAGGGTTGGTGCTGCAATCGCCTCTGCAGCATTAGCCGATGCAGGTATCGTTAGTAAAACGGACAAATCCCATGTAATAGACAAGAGCAAGATAAGAAGGGCAAGAGCAAAAACCAGGAGTGAACTGCAATCTAATACCCCAACCGAGTTAATTAGGGGTTTATACTTTGACGGTCGTAAGGACAAAACCATGAAACTTTCTCTGGATTCAAAACGTGGAGTATCTACTGTACAAGAACACGTAGTTTTAATAGAAGAACCGAAATCTGTTTATATGGGTCACGTTTCACCTGCAACATCTAGTGCTGAAAATATTTTTAGGAGCATAATAGATTTTTGTGAATCTTCGTCAAAAGCTTTAAACAATGTAAATGCAATTGGTTGTGACGGGACAATAACAAACACGGGACATAAAGGTGGAATTATTGTACGTTTAGAACAACACATTAAAGCTCCTGTTCACTGGTTCGTTTGTCAACTCCATGCGAACGAACTACCTTTGCGTCACTTAATCCATCACTTAGATGGAAACACAACGAGACCCACTGTGTTGTCCGGAGTTATAGGCAAGGAACTACAAACATGCGAAAACCTCCCTAGGACTAATTTCAATATAATACGTATTGACCTGCCAGATATCTCCCGAGAAACTTTAAGTGCCGATCGGTTATACCTTTTCGAAATTTGTCAACTTGTTAGTACTGGTTTTTGTGACAACGATTTTTTTAAAAGGCAACCGGGAAAACTAGTTCATTCCCGTTGGCTTACAACTGCAAATCGCATCTTAAGACTTTATGTGTCAACGCTAAATCCGTCTAACAATCTTAACATTTTGGCAGAATTTGTGGCAAAAGTCTACGCCCCAATGTGGTTTGCCATAAAAACCAAACCTTCCTGCGTTAATGGTGCGAAACATTTGTTCCAGACCATTAAGCTTTCCCGGTATCTACCACCTCAACTGAAAAATGTTATCGACCCTGTTATCCAGAGAAACGGATATTTTGGTCAGCCGGAAAATATGCTTTTGGCAATGTTGACTGACGAACGAAAAACCATTCGCGAACTGGCGTATAAGAGAATCATGAAAGCCAGAAATCAACAACACCCTCACAGTGAAGTTCGGGCATTTGTCCTACCTAAATATAACTTTGACGCTGAGGATTACTGTGACCTTATTAAAAACTGGCAGGATTTGACTCTTACAGAACCACCTCTTTTAAAGGATGTAACTGAAGACGATTTGCAAGAAATTGTCAACGATTCTTCCAACTCGGTTATTATGAAAGAAATAATGCAGTTTCCTTGCCACACACAAGCTGTGGAAAGGGCAGTAAAACTTGTGACAGAGGCTAGCTTAGTAGTGACTGATCAAAGGAAACGCGATGGAGTGATAAAAAAGCAAGTTTTTTCCTCGGAAACTATTGAACGTGGAAAAAATCTGTTAACGTCACTGGATTCTAAGAACTACAAAAATAATATTAATTTTCTCTTTGGAAAAACATCCCGTATATTAAAAACAAGGACTAGAAAAATTTTGATTACAGCATCTTTTGTTCCACAAAAAAGTAGCACAGTGCTGCGAAAACCGTATCCTTCTATCTTTACTAATAACTAAGATACCCCGTGATACCATCGAGAACTGGACACCCTGTACAACCCATTTTGTAATATTATTTTGTGTCGCGATATTTCTTATGCATTTGAAGGGTTGTCAGCAATATCTTGCAAAATATGTTCCTCTGCGTGAGAGTCTCGCCACGTCGTGGCAAAAATGACCCTGAATAAAAAATTTCAAAAGTTAATTCGTTAACTCTATTAATTACTTTCTAATAATCTTTTACCTGTTTCCCTTAGGCTCCGATCAACTCTTTGGAAGTTTTTTGACTTGGCAATTATCGGGCTAAAAATCTTTCAGAATAAAGTATTCTTGCCTTCGAAGAGTTGGAAAGCGCTTCCCAAAAATTAAATGCACATCGGCATACCTTGCGTATTTTATTTTTACCTGTTTGTGTTTAGCATTAGGAATAAAAAGAACAATTTCCAAGTTTCCGTGAAAATTTTGTTTTGTATAACTTAACTGTATTTGTGATGATGTAATCCAAGAAACATCTCTGATGACATTTATTTTATAAAATTTCGATCAATATACAAATACTACACTGCGCCACTTATTTAACGCACAACCAAAAATTGGTCGCAACTTTGATGTTATGTATTTTCGAAATCTGTTGTTCGTTTTTATTAATTTTTGTTTTTAATTGTAGGGGTTTTTCTTAAGAATATTGCTGTATTTATTGTTTTGGTTAAAAAAGTAACTTTGGTATTATACCGAGTGTTATAAGAATGCTGCGATTTTTTACGAAAACTCAAAATACCCTGTGGGGTATACTAGGCACTGCAAGATATTGACTTTCACCCAAATCAAAGTCTTATGTTTCCTTTACATTTTCTTTTTTGATTCATTTGTTTATCACTGTTACTTTATTAAATACACTGTTTTGAAACATCAAGTGTTTTATTTACCTAAAATTCACTTATCGGTATAGAAGCAGGCTATGAAAATGAAAGAAACGTCATAAAGTGAAATCTAACAGAAGTGTCAGTTTTTGTTGTTCAACAATAATTTGTGTATGTGGATAATGGAACGGCAATCTAGAAATTTATCTCGTGATGAGTGTGTGGAGGCAGTTACATTACATGGTGAAGGGTGGAGTTACAATCGCATAGCTGTAAGGTTGGGAGTATATCACACTACTACCGCCGAACGGACTTGGTAATTGTAAATGGAAATCTTAATTCCGAAAGATACATTACAGATATTCTTGAGAAACATGTTGTGCCTTATGCACCCTATATAGGACCCAATTTTTTGCTTATGCACGACAATGCGTGTCCCCACACTGATTTTATCGTAAGAAATTATCTTGCAGAAGTAGGAATAAATAATATAGAATGACCAGTTCGTAGCCCTGACCTAAAACCCATTGAACATATTTGGGATTTTATTGGCAGGCGGTTACAAAGTCAACAACGACAACCTCAAAACTTACAAGAATTGGGCGAACGACTTATCGAATTATGGCATGGCTTCGATCAGAACGAAATAAGAACATTAGTTTTAAGTATGAATCAAAGATGTCGGGAGGTCATTCGGGCCAGGGGTGGAAACATCAGATATTAATTCGTTATTTTGCCTTTTTTATGTTATTTTTATTGTTATTGTGTTAATAAAAGCAATTTTTTCATTTTGCGGTGTTGATATTTTTCTACTAAAGAATGTAGGTATATTTAATAAAAAACACGTTTAACTAAAAACAGTGTATTTAATAAAGTAACAGTGATAGACAAATGAATCAAAAAAGAAAATGTAAAGGAAACATAAGACTTTCATTTGGGTGAAATTCAATGTCTTGCAATGCCTAGTATACCCCACAGGGTGTTTTGAATTTTCGTAAAAAATCGCAGCATTCTACCCACACCCGGTATAATACCAAAGTTACTTTTTTAACCAAAACAATAAAGACAGTAATATTCTTAAGAAAAAACCCTACAATTAGAAAAAAAAAATAATGAAAACGAACAACAGATTTCGAAAATACATAACATCAAAGTTGAGACAAATTTTTGGTTGTGCGTTAAATAAGTGGCGCAGTGTATAAAGACCTGTAAAATTCAGAGAATTTCAAGAAAATCCTTTGTTTGACAACGATTTTGTAATCAGTGGTCCCGAACACTGCCCATCTTCCTTCAAAACCAGATAATAGGTTAAAACCTTGATTTTCCAAAAATTTTATATTTGGGTTTCAACAAATTATTTTCCCCATCACTTATGTTTCTGATTTTGAACAACTATATTATACTCAAACATTTAAATAAAACGACAAAATAGGATCGGTTGCTGAGGGTTTGGAAGTTTTAATGAATTTTCCGCTTTATTCATACTACTATCTTCCAAAGTTAAAAGTTTAACATTATGGAACTGTGACCCGGGTTAAAATCGTCCTATATTATTTAGGATCCCAATAAATAATAGTTAGGCGGAGAGGCGAATATTTAAGATTTGCAGAGTCTTCACAAATAATCTATTATATGTATTATGATACAGTGAAACCTTTTAATTAAGCAGATTTGTCTTCTTGTATATAGGGGACGTATGCCACATTATGTTGTTGTCCCAATTTTGTATTTTGGCTAAGTTGAAATAAATTGTTATTACTATAATAATACCGTCTGTAGTCCTCTAATATTTCCTGGAAATTCTAAGACATTTCCTTAACCAACCTAACAATGACATTACAGAAGGAACACAAAGGGTTATTTCTCAAGTTTATGGCACAAGTTAACCTATATAGATGTTTATAAAAGAAGGTATGTAGTCTTTATGTGGCAGTTGAATACACAGAGCAAGAAGCTTGTAACAAACTTCTGAATTAAGGTATATAACCTGGGTCTGATTTTTGCCATTATATAGCCGAAAATGTCCTTTTCGATAAGTAAACTGTAACAGTTCGAGGTACATGTACTTTCTAGTTTTATATTTAAGTAGTATCTTTATTTTTCTAACTTACCGTAAAATGGGGCGAAGAGCTACGGTTTTGTACACAAAATACCACGTATCTTTTTACGTTCGCTTGTTTAAACGAACGTTTTGGTGCTAAAATTTGGGTGTATACTAGGGCTATTTAGGGTGGCATGCAAACTTTTTTTTACGGGTGACGGTTTTTGAAAAAAAAAGTGCTTGTAGCTATTCACCCCGTAGTAGGGGTTAAAAAAAGATACAGACGTTTAAAACGCTGTAAGTAGCTAATAAACACATATAGGGGGTCAATAAATACACTTTCTAGGGTTTTAAAAACATTTATATCTGTAAAAGTAGGTATATATAAATGTGAAAATATTGATAAACGAGTTATAAAATATGATTTATTATATTATTCTAATACAACGAACTCTGATTTACGGTAAACCGAAGTAAGCCCCTACAATATTTTGCAGGAAGATCCAAATTTCCCAAAACTTGCTAATATTTAAAGCTGTAGACATCAGGAACATCTGGATATCCATAGATGAATCCGCTGAAATCCCTTGTCACTTATCTCGTCACTTACCTCGTCACTTATGGACGAAGAAATGTTCCCTTAAATGGATCGATGCTTAACACTTTTCTAATAAATCGCCGCGGTTTTGACGTTCCTGGCTTATTGCTTTCCTTGTAGAATTCGACCACTAGCCAGTCATTGATACTTATATCTTCTTCTTTAATTTTACATAAACCCTCCTTTTTTTTAGATTGAAAACATATGTACCAAGCGGATGTCGTCTTCAGAATCGCTATAATTTTCAAGAAAATTTGGAGCAACATCAAATTCGTTTTCAGAATCAAGCATAATGTCTTCGGAAGCTTTATCTTCACTTCGTCCAGAGTTCTCAACGATGTCTTAAGTGACGCTTTTCCCTGGAATCACTTTTAACTTTTTTTCTTGCTTGCGCTTTTTGGGGACATCACCGTATCTCATTGATTTCAGTAAGCCGATAAAAGTTGGATCAGCAATGGCAACGTCATTTTCATTTTCATCTTTATTTTCAATGTCATCTAAATGCTGAGGTATGAGCTGTAATACTTTTTCCCGGTTCTAAGGAGTTATTCCTGATTTTAGAAATCCTGATTTTATGTTGGAGTTTTCGGCTCCATTTCCGCTAAGAGCTTTGCTAAAAGCCTTGGAAAACCATTTTTTGGAATCGCTGCTGCAGTTCTTTCCGGTCCTATTTTCCATGCCAAGAGCAGTTTCCTCCATGCTGCCTTAAGAGGCATAAAGGAAGCAACATCTAGGGGCTGCGTTAGATGTGTGTCATTGGCAGAAAGGAATACGAAGTCTATGTTGAAGTCTATGTTGTTGTCTTCGCACAATTTAATCAAATCAACAGAAAGGTGATCAGACAAATTGTCACCTATAAGTATTTTTTTTCTCTCAAGTTTCTTTAGATAAGGAACAGCGACTGTGGCAACCCAGTTATCAAATGAGTCACCATCGAATCATCCTGGATCACTGGCTTTTATTATATCTAGTCCCTTTCGGTCCTCCCTTCGTCCAAGATGGATGTAGATTTAAAGCTTTATATACCACATATCATGGAAGAAGAGCTCCGTCACCTGAAGCGGCGATCATTGTTGATATCGATGATTTAGTTCAGTTAATCACTCTTTCGGGATATTTACATCCGCGTTTTGTTATTGTAGTTTTTTTGCCCGGATCGAATCTTAAATTTGTCTCATCGAGGTTGACAATGTTTGCTGGTGGCACGCCTTCTAGAGATTCTTCCAAGTGATCAAAATAAGAATTTACTTCCTCGCAAATCGTAATGATCAATGAGATAGCTTCATTTAGCGCACGTTAAGATTCTGTCGACTATCAGACCTTCGTCTTTTTTTGAAAGAACTGTTTGTCCTCCTTGGATCTTCATATTTTTTTTTCTGATATATCTGCCAATTATGGTGAAGTGAATATCAAACCGAAGTCTCTATCTTTACTAGTTACCGAGGTACCTTGCAATTACATCAAAAAACGGACACTCTGTACCCTGTCAATTTGCTGTAGATCCAACTTCTGCTTCTATTCCGAAAATCGCCAACCTGACGAACTTTTCTACTGGTTCTGTGCACAAAATTAAAAAAAGAAAAATTATTAATTCCTCTTATTAATTAAAACAAAATTATAGCCCCACGTAAGCTGCTAACGTTAGGTAGTATCTATATTATTATCTATTATGTATTTAGTGTATGTTTATAACTGTTTGGAAATAATAGTTTGCAATTAACCTCCAGCGATTTGTATTTTTTTCACCTGACAACACTGTTGGATATTTCGCCACCAAATGAGTGACGACAGACATTTTTAACTATAGTTTTCCCTCCGCCGTCACCTACGCCATTGTACCTTTTTTGATTGATTCTGACTCTACAACACTCGTACCAGATTTTAAGTTCATTGTCCAGTTAGGTATTAGATGGCGCTATTAATACCGATGAAGTGTTGAAGGTATTCGCCCCGTAGTAGCTAATCACCCCATTTTACGGTATTGTTATTAACAACCTTTGGTCAATTTAAAATGTTAGGTCATACTTAATTGAAGTTTTTTGTTATTCTATTACGTTATTAAGATTTATGATTACAGTATGGTATACAGTATAAAACAAAGAACTGAGCTTTTCTTGACCCAAAGATTAATATAAAATGTGTTTAAATAACCACTGAAGATTCTAGAATTTATTACTTCAATTCGATATGTTTGGTTATATAAAAAAAAGTGACTTCTAGTCAAAATCGTCTCACATTAAAAAAAAATTATTAATTCAAATTGATTGTAAAAAAAAGGTAAAATGAAATTATAAAACCGAAATGTTAGATTAGACTGATGACTTAATGACGTTAATTAAATATTTAAGAAAAATTACTTCCGGATGGCCCCATGTGGTTTTTCTCTGGCTACTTCTGGTAGGTCACGTGGAATTCAACTTCTTAAAAAACTTTAGCAGCACCCATATGGTAGCTCGTGGGCTTAATGTCCCTGTGGATCCTTTACCTTATATGTATACGGTGTATACATGAAGTAAGGAACAAATTCATTATTTAATAATCTAAAAACATTTCGTAAAAATTTTCGGACACATATATTATAATAATTTCTAATTGCGCATACTTTGACATATAAATTTATTATACAGGGTAACTCATGTAGTAGATATGACATTATCGACGATTTTTTTAAATGGAAACGCCCATATTTTAGTTCAGATCTGTAATCCCCAAGAACAGCTGATTTCAAACACATAACACTTAGGGCTTAAAATTGATAGGTTCGTAGCTACAGGGTAGAACAAATAATTTTATTTAAGATATATTTTTTTAAAAGTAGGCTTATTTTGCTCTTATGTTTGTTTTTAAGTAGGCTTATTTGCTGTTATGTAACTATGGTATTTTGAGAATGACATTATATATGCTGTCATTATATTGAATTCTTCTAGTAAGTTTTGTATAGAAGTAATAAAATTAATTTTATTATTTAGTTACTATGCGTTTATTTCCTACACAAAGAATAGAAATTCTAATGATGATTTAATATGGTGATAGGATGCGTACCCAACAAGAAGCTTGCATTTTGTTCAACGCTAAGTACCCAGAAAGACCAATCACTAGATCAACTGTGAGTAAACTTGAAACAAAATGTCGAGAAACGGGTTTTGTGGAAGATCTTCCCAGAAAAGACCGTCTAGCTATTCCGGATGATAAAAAATTAAATATTTTATTGTCTATAGAAAAAGATCCCCATAACAGCGTCCGCCAAATTGGCATAGGTCATGAGGCGGCTGCTATGATCGTTCATAACCTATTAATGGTACAAAAATGGCACCCGTTAAAATCCGACTGGTTCATGAGTTGAATGAAGATGATCCAGGTAGTAGGATGGAGTTTTGTTAAATATTAATGGAATGATGTAACGCAGATCCTTTGTTTGTTGAAAATATCCTATTTTCGGATGATTCTACTTTTAAATTAAATGGTGAAGTAAACCGGCAAAACTGTAGATATTGGGCACAAGAAAATCCCAGGTGGATGCGTGAGTATCATACTCAACATCCTCAAAAAATTAATGTTTGGGCGGGTATAGTGAAAACAAAATTATTGGGCGATATTTTTTTGACAACAATGTAAACGGGCTAAATTACCTTCACTTTCTTTAAGACTTTCTTATCCCTACGCTAGTTAACTTATATCCGAGTAGAAATAATCTTGCAATTCTAAATGAAAATTTGTGGCACCAACAAGACGGCGCACCTCCACATTATGCAGCAGTAGTGCGCCATTATGTCAATCAAGTTTTTCCGAACAGGTTGATTGGAAGACGTGGGCCTATTGAATGGCCGCCTAGGTCTTGTGGGGTCACCTGAAAAATGTTGTTTATAAAATAAGACCTGCCAATACTGACGATTTAAAAAATCGAATAACAACAGAATGCAGGAATACTTCAGAAAAAACCATAACAAAAGTTCAACAAGAGTTTATTGATCTCTTGGGGTACTGCCTGGCACAAGAAGGAGGACAATTTCAACACTTAATTAAATAGCTTTAAATATCATTTTTTTTTTTATTTTTTTAAATTAAAAATACTTTTAAAAAAATATTTTTTTTTACCCTGTAGCTACGAAACTATCAATTTTAGGCCCTAAGACATACTTAGGTTAATTCATAACATATATGTCCTTGAAATCAGCTGTTCTTGGAGATTACAGATCTAAACTAAAATATATAGGGGTCCATTTAAAAAAATCGTCGATAATGTCATACCTACTACATGAGTTACGTTGTATAATAAATTTATAAGTCAAAAATTGCGCAATTAAAAATTATTATAGACGTGTCCTAAAATTTTTTCGGAAAGTTTTTAGATTATTAAATAATGAATTTGTTCCTTACTTTATGTACACACTGTATGGTGAAAACGGTGAAAATCGTAAACCCCAAACAACAAACAAGCCAACTGAACAAACCCTAAAAATAACAGGAAAGAAAATTACCCCTTGAATTTTTCAAAAAATGGTGGCTCGACCTCCTCGATCGAAGGTTTACGATCAAACGCCACGAAGATTTCGAGTACCCTTTCTTCCTAAATAACTAGCTGACATAAAAGGTATGGCCAACATAACCACAAAAAAAAAGGAAGAGAACAAGAGACACACTACAAAAGATTAGAACGATACGAAAGTCTGGGCTTTTACCAGAATATAAATTAAATAATGAGATTAAAAAATAATTCAAAACAACTTTCCTATTACATAGAATTGCCACGAGAGAAAAATGGTCGTTCTGCGACTTGACGGAGACCAGAACGAAAATACATGAACAACCCTATTTGCTGATTTTCTGTAAACAAAAATGACACAATTTAATAAACCAATTTTGAACAAAATAACTACATAAGATACTACTACTTGCTTAAGCCTGGGTTTTTTTCGGTATATTGTGTATTTTAAGTAGGTACAGGGTCTTCCAACGAGGACTGAACAGGGGCTGATTTTTGAGCTTCCTTGTATTTAAAGAAAAATCCAAAATAGCCAATCGATGTACTTTTTCCTGCAGAATTCAAAAATGAAACCAAAAATTTATTTGAACCAGAAACAAAAGAGTTACGCTATGGATAAGGTGTTTTTTAAATGGAACATAGCTTTTTTTATACGATTTTTGGAACGAGTGATTTTTTTTTGTCCGGTCTGATTAAAATATTTAATATTGTGACAGCTATTTTTATTAAATTTTAATGTTTTATCCAGTATAATTTAACTTTAACCTGTTTGAAACATACACTAGGTAATAAAGGTATAATCACCTTTGAATCCTTCAAAGTCAAAAAATTTGACAAATTTACTATAATATTGCCGTTTTATTAGATGAGAGATTGCAGATTGTTATCTTGTTCTACAAATGCCAAGAAAATGCAAGAGAAGCAAGGAGAAGATTTATTGCAAATTTTCACAGAAATATATCCGTCAATACTATTCTAAGGATAAAGAACCTATTTGAGGAAAATAAAACATTACATGACAGAAAAAGAAATCCAACTCTATACTAATTAAAAAAAAAAAACATTAATAATTTAATTGTTCAATGTGACCTCCGTTGTTCTCGAAACATGTGCGATAACCTCTTTGTAGCCTTTCCAAACTTACTGTTATACTGTGATTTTCCTGGTTAAGGCGATTTATTTCATTCACAATTTTCTGCATGATCTCTTCAATATCGTGGTTTCGCTGCTTGTATACCACGTTCTTTAAATGGCCCCAAAGAAATGTGTCTAATATTGACAAATCGGGACTATTGGGTGGCCAAGCATAGGTTCCATTTCTACCAATCCATTCTTCATGGCGTCCGTTTAAATATTGAGTAACCTTACGCACGGCATGCGGAGGGGCCCCATCATGTTGCCAAATTAAATTTTTATATTCTTCCAATGGTAAATCTTCCAAAAAGTTCTCAATTTCGTTTTCTAAGAACTCGTAGTATCTCTGTCCATTTAAAGTCCCGTTAAAAAATATTGGTCCCAAAATTCTATTATTTTTTATGCCACACCAAACATGGATTGAAGTTTTTCCTTGAAATTTAATTGTCTGAAATTTTCTTGGATTTCCAACGGCCCAGTGATGATTATTATGTCTATTGAAAACCCCCGATGTTGTGAATGTGGCTTCGTCAGTCCATAAGATATTTCTGAATAAATTAGGGTCTTCGTTTCCTTTCCGAATCACAATTTGGGAAACAAATTGGAAGCGAAGTTCTTTTTGTGCCGGTGTTAGATGTTGAAGTGGGAGGATATGATAAGACTTAAATGTATGATTTCTTAAAGTCCTGTGAACAGTTCCTTGGGTTACTCTTCTGCGTTTTACATCGCCGCCGTATTGAACGTCCCGAACTGCGTCCGAAATTGATTTGGTTGGATTCAGTCGAAAATAATTCACAATGGCACGGTCTCGATTTCTATTCCTTTCTGGATTTCTTTTTCTGTCATGTAATGTTTTATTTTCCTCAAATAGGTTCTTTATCCTTAGAATAGTATTGACGGATATATTTCTGTGAAAATTTGCAATAAATCTTCTCCTTGCTTCTCTTGCATTTTCTTGGCATTTGTAGAACAAGATAACAATCTGCAATCTCTCATCTAATAAAACGGCAATATTATAGTAAATTTGTCAAATTTTTTGACTTTGAAGGATTCAAAGGTGATTATACCTTTATTACCTAGTGTATGTTTCAAACAGGTTAAAGTTAAATTATACTGGATAAAACATTAAAATTTAATAAAAATAGCTGTCACAATATTAAATATTTTAATCAGAACGGACAAAAAAAAATCACTCGTTCCAAAAATCGTATAAAAAAGATATGTTCCATTTAAAAAACACCTTATCCATAGCGTAACTCTTTTGTTTCTGGTTCAAATAAATTTTTGGTTTCATTTTTGAATTCTGCAGGAAAAAGTGCATCGATTGGCTATTTTGGATTTTTCTTTAAATACAAGGATGCTCAAAAATGAGCCCCTCTTCAGTCCTTGTTGGAAGACCCTGTACCTACTGACATACTTGCATTTGTAAGGGTTTTATAAGTGGCAATGAATGTGTTTTTTTGTTTGTGGGTTCTTGTTTACAATAATTTTTATGTCAAACTTATTTCTGATCTAATGTGTTTACCTTTTCGGTCTGAAATGTTTTTACCTTTGTATAATTATTACTTTGGGCTAAAAATAATTTGTTGTAATATTGTAGGGATTTTGTTATTTATATTTAAGGTTTATGAGCTTAATGCACAATGCACATGTATATCTACCTATACTCTAGATTGAATTCTAATATATTATACACTCGCGTAGAGGTTAAGTGTAAGAATAGCCATTGGCTAAACTTCGCCTTTATTGATAGTGTTTATTTTTCCTATAGTTGAAATATGTAGTTGTTGTCATAGAGAGAATTTAAAATAAAAGAAGTTTATTATTATTATGATTATAAGATGCACTTTGTCGAAATATGACTGTAAGAATCAAAGGTAAGTCTAACATTCCCCACAAAGTCAATAGTGGCAATTTTAAAATTGCTACATTGAGTACCTATATCTCTTTAACAAGGACAAAAATAGTTATTTTAAGTTTCAAAACAAGACCAGGCTATTCCTTATTGTGGTAATGTTTTTAAGATGAATTAAAATACTAAACCAGAATTATTATTTCTTGACTCTGTGCATCGCTTGGGCCAGCCAAAACTTTTTGACCCTATAGTAGGTCAATATTGACCCTTATCAACCCAAGCTCACTTAGTAGTAACTTCTTTACAGAGATGTTGGAAAGTTTGGAATACCCAATAATAAATTATTATTAATATCACAATTATAATATGAATAACAGGAATTATTAATATGCTCATAAAAGGGGTTAAAATGCGTTCCTTCCCACACAGCACAATCGTGTTTCAGAAATATTTCATATTAGTTTCTCCGAAAGATTTTAAATATTTAATAAATGTTTTGAAACATTTATGATATATTGATGAAATCATTTAGAATCCCAAAAATGTTCCATGAAAGTAATATTTTATCTTATTTTTCCGAAACATTACATAATTGCATTCTGAAATATTTCAAAAAAATTCTTGTAGTATTTCTGAAATTATATAAAATGGAAAAATATATATCATTTAATATCAAGAACATATTTATTATAAAAACATATAAACTATTATCAAGTAATAAATATGAATATACAAAATAGGATGCCTATTTATCTCTAAAATTTTTTTTTCTATGGCGCCCTGAAAGCAGAATTTAAAAACTAATAGTTTTAACGTTTTAAGTATGAATCATAGTAATATTATGTGAGTATAAAAGTGCATTTATAAAACTTCTCCTCACCGCTCCCGCTCCTCGCCACGGTTCCCGTCGCAACTTAACCTAAAGGGGAATAATAAAGGCATTTATAAAAGCCGCCACCGCTCCCGTTCGTAGTTCCAACATGACCAATTCTTATCTTGCTGACCTTGTGCTGTTTGTCGTTCGTGCTTTAGCCAATGGGAAGAAATAAATTTGACACATTTGATAAAAAATATAGAAATATTTTCCACATTCCTACGATTTCATCATTTATAGACAATACATAGGGCTTAACTTATCTCATATAGTATATTAATATTAAATTTTGATCCTATTTTTCACTTTTTCAAAGAAAATTAATACTCTAACCTAAAAATACGTTGCTGCTCTCGCAAATTTACAATCGTTTAGTTTGTATTTTATAAATACCCTAAGAACGGTAGCCACGAGCCAGGACCGGTGACACGGAGCGGTGGTGAAAAATCTTACAAATCGACCTTCATATTACAGGTCCCTGATAGAAAAATACCAATCTCTAATATATCAAGAACGCTGCGTAAATCAATGTTTCACACATAAACACTATTAAAACTACTTATTCCATTATATAGAGAGGAAAGTTTAGCCAAAATTTGTTATCAGCTTAAATAGGTATTCGAAGTTCTTACAACTCACGAACGAAGTTTGCACTGCGACAGCCACAGTGCCACAACTTCTTGTACCTCTAGTTCTGTCCCGGAGGGAGATGATTCCTTACTGCATCTTTTACCTATTATTCTATTAATATTTTTGTTATTTAAAAATGATAGTACATGGGTCGTTCACATAGATATTGTTTTGTGTAAATACATATTTACTAAACTTTATTTAGTGTTGTTAACTGCTTTTAATTAAGTAAACTATGGATATTAACGAACGTTCAACTAGCTATCCGCCTACAAAAAAAAATTCAATTAACATTAAAAGAACGAATAACAGTTAAAATTTTATACCATGGAATTCGAAATCCTGAACTAATTACATTGGATGCTGCAGAAATATGTGACACTTTAACGAAACGCCCTTGCGCACTGTGTTCAGGACTTTGAAAGACATTCATCAAGAAATTGACGAAAAAGAAAATAGTCGAGGAATCCTGACAAGCGGACGGAAAAAAATAATCCTGCATGATGCGGCAAAATATGCCTTTCGTCGCAAAATCAATGGATTTTTTACCTATTACGTATACTAAACAAAATCGAGAAAGTCTACCAATTGAAAAAAATTAAAATAATGTAAAGCGGAGAAAATATTTGAAAATAAATACGGGAGCTTCAGGAAAAAGAAAAAAAATTGTATTACACCGACGAAACAGGGTTTAACCAAGGGCACACAGTTGAGAAGGTATGCAAGATCTCAATATTAAAAGTTCAAGGCGGGAATCTATGGATGAATTTTCGCAAGGAATAGGAAACCCTAGTAGAAAAGGTCCGTAGTCTTATAGGATCAGGTTATAACGCTTATTGAAATAAATTGAATTTATAAAAAATTAAATGACGTTCCGATGAGATTTCATCATTTATTATTTTTTGAAATGCACGCGCCACTAGAATTCATTCCCCTGACGTTGCACAACCCAGAGTTCTCCATTTGTTATTGATGAGTTACTAGTAGAAATTTTGGACTTCGAGTGTAGTGATGACATTTGTCCTACATTTTGTTTAAAAGGTAACATGCCCATCATTTGTTAAATAACTTTTTTGTTTTTTCCGTGAAATTACCATTTTTGGGTATGTTTCCTTTTCCAAATAGCCGCTTCAATTATACAGGGTGTCCGGTAAGTACCTAATTTCTGGGAAGCATATAGACGAGGTCAAAATAGCCTTTATTTGTCATTGAAAAAAAATTTCTAAAGTGCCCATTAACGGAGATCCAGAGCCCGAAAAGGGTACCCATCGATTTACTTTTTTGGGTCAGAATGCTGTGTTATTCTCCCTGGTAGTCCCCAGAAGTAAAAGTCTAAGAGATTTAGGTATGGAGGTCTTGGTGGCCATAAAACAGGCCCACCTCGACCTATCCACCGAGGACCAAAAGCGCGTGCTAAGTATTGACGAACTATATGGTTATAATGATGTGGAACACCGTTATACACGCACTACACTCTTCTATCAAGAGGTGCGTCTTCTAATTAATTATTCGAATTTTGCTGCAAAACTTGTAAATAAATCTCACAATTGAGTCTTTCTTCCAAAACAAGTTGACCTATAAGGTTATTTCCGATAATGCCAGCCCACACATTTACCATAAACCTTTGTTGGTGTTTGTTTTGAATTATAGTGAAAGATAGCCAACTTGAAGGTCGAAGGTCATTTCTTATTTTTATTTTATGTTATTTCTCTGTATAAATCCACCACGTGTGAGTTTATTATGCAATCTCTTGTAAAATCGGCTTCATCGGTAAACAAGATAAGCTTAGAAAAATTTACGTTATGGTGCTGTGTAAACCAGTTGCAGTATGACCTATCGCTGGATAATCATCGGGAGACATAGCGTGTACTTTTTGAACATGGTACGGGTGAAGTAACTGGTCCTTTAGAGATTTATGCGCAACCCATTTTGTGATATTTTGTAACATAATTACTTTCGGATAATCTTTTACCTGTTTCCCTCAGGCTCCGACCAATCCTTTGGAAGATTTTTCGACTTGGCAATGTTCGGGCTGGAAATCCTTCAGAATAAAGTCTTCTTGCCTTCGAAGAGTTGGACAGCGCTAAACCATAAATTAAATGCATCAACATACTCTGCGTAAGAATATTCTTCCTTTTTTCGTAATTATTTTTACTTGAAGGCCATTTTGACAAGTTCCGACAATAGTAATTCATTATGTAGGTATTAGCAATAAAAATTTAATTTGTACCTGTTTGCGTTTAGCATTACTGACTTTTGAGTGTTTCGCATAAGAGCCGATTTATCTCGAAAACCGCTAGTTTTATCGAAATAAATTTAGGGTAGATTAGATTTAAAAAGACTCTATAATGAATCTATGGGTAAAATCAGTGCGGAAAAGTGGAAAAAGTGTATCAATCATGTGATAGCTGAGTAAACCAAAATGTGGCAGGTAGATATAATAATCGAAGAAATGGTTAAACCGCTTAATTGAAACGATGTAAATAAAAGTTCATCTTCCGAATCGAACTATGATTAGGCCATAACGACAAAGTATAATTCGATTTTTGAAAATGCTTTGTTTGTAAGATTCCATATTATATCTTGTTTTTGTAATTATATTATGTAAAATAGAACCACTCATTGTTATTTATTAGTGAATACGATTTTTTAAATGTTTTCGTATGTTATAAATACCTACGAATATAATAATTATAACACAATTTTTAGGAGAATTGTCATCTTTCATATTTTTAATTTTAAAACTTCCTCAATACACGCTCTTGGCTAAGGGATTTACCCAATAACAATGGTAAATCCTCAAATATGACAATAGCTTGCGATAAATTCAGGGAGGACCTACTTAAAGAATACTCATTATTTAGATATTTTAATGTTAACACAATAGATTTTAAGAGATGGTGTTTAAGTTGTTTTTGATAGCCCGGTATGCGTTTTGCATATTTAATTAGCATTTGTTACTTCGTGCCATTTAAAGATAGACTATATCTTACTGCACAGCAAAGTTAATACAGCAAGGTGAACTATACTCTCATAGCAAAGTTCATTTCAAGTGTCTATGTAATATTTTCATCGCCCCAGCCAAAAAACCTCTCTCAGTGTACCTATACGAACTGTGGTCACTAAACTCAACAGAAACAAATTCATTATAAACTTATTATTGTAATGTTTGCTGGGGTTTTCAGGAAGAATGTTGAACGCCGTTTCGTTGGCTTTTTTTAAAGATTCCGGAGGAATTCGAACATTTTCTATTTTGAGGTAATTTTGGCATTTTGACGTTTGTGGTTTGGTTAAATAAATAAATTCTTTTACCATACATAACTTTTTTTGTTACTAGAAATCTTATTGTATTGGTAATACCACAAAACGCAATCATTTTTGTTTAGAACGCATCGTATATGTAAGCGTTGGATACAATTTTATATGGCAAGTCCCTTGAGAAGAATAGTTCACTTGGTTAAAACTTATTTTGGCGCGACGATATAGTATAACTACAGGATAAATTGTGGTATAACATAACACACCATAAATATCTATGGTTTCCAATGCGTGGCAAAATTAAGACAGTGTGTAATATGCATCATACACCCATGGTTATAAAAAGTAATGATAATTTTTTAACGGTTTTTTAATTTCAAATTATAATAGAAAAGTATTTTTTAATTTATTCATATATTTCATTTATGCCATTTATTTTAGCATGCGACGACAAGGGTTACCAAGTTAAATTAGGATTAACCGCGGTGAAAAATATGTAACCTGGGGGAACTTTTGCCCTTTTATATTTGAAAAGTTGCCGAAAACATAATATTCTTTTATTTAGAAAGTTACGAATGTATTCAACATTTTTTATTTTGTGAAATACCGTTTACTCTAAAAGATAAAAGGGCAGATATATTATTATTGTCCTCATTATTATACTTACCAAATTGGAATTCTGCTTGGTTTGCGCAAAAAGGGAAATTTTTATTTTAATTCGGTTAGAACGAGTTGAAGACTTCTTCGGCAATCGATAGCGTAGAAAAGGCATAAGTCTGTTATGTACTGTCGACAGTATTTAGAACAAACTTTTCCTGGCAGATGGATCAGCCGTGGAAGTATATTTCCATGGCCACCTAGGTGTCCAGGCTTGACTCGTTTAGATTTTTATTTATGTTTGCTCTTCTACTCGAAGGAGATTACAGTCCTGTTCTTTATTCAATAAAAAATAATTTATCACGTAATTGTTAAATACTGACACTTTGGACCACTAGAATTATTAGTTAATAGTTAAAATACTTTATTGTAATCAGTATTCTAATAATCAAAGTCGCTTTGGCACGCTTATTTATTTTTCAAACACTTTTCGTCAATATCTTTGGTTAGAAAAACGTTAGACAATTGCGGTTTTCACTGACATTTGGAGCTTTGAATTCTCAATTTTTTTATCAAAAAATAAATTTATCATTCCATTTGCTTTTTTGCAGAAAAAGCTATTTTTATGTTTACATTTCGGAAAGCGCCCTCTAGCGGGACAGCCAAACCGCAATAGATAGAGAAATAAAAACTCTATTGAACAACACGACTGAGTTTGTTAACATCCGTTTAGCCCAAGCGAAGTGACCGGTTTTTATATCAAACAAAGTTTGACACTCCCCCACCATTTTGTCTTAGATGTTAGAGTAAAATATTTGAAACAAAAAAGATCCGACATACAATAAGGATCAAAACGTATAAATTTTCAGTACCTCTTAATTTGGTAAGACAAAGAGCAACACCTAATTTTCTGTTTGACCATATCTTGTATGCCCCCTAGCGGACATCTTACGAACTTAAAAATATTTTCCAGCGAATTTTCCTTGCCCATATTTACTACAGATATTTTTTTTTCTAAAGCTGTAAAGTTAACGGTCTCTATGATACGACCGAGGGCTGTTCTTATTTGGCCACCCTGTACAACAAGCCACAGTAGTATTTACCCCCCTCTCGCTACTCGAAATACTTCCAATCTGGTGTTTTTCCTTTTTTGCTAACATTTTTTGACACTTTCTTTGTATGGTTGAGCAACCGGTTTCCTTGACGTTGAATATCTGAGTAGCAGCAAACTGATTTTCGTCAGAATTTTTTTTTAAAAGCTCAAAAAATGCAGAACTCTTTGTTTGCTAAATCTTCTAGCCCTTGCCATTAATGTTTTTTTCGGCTGCCTCAAGGATATTTCTTTATGTCTTGACATAAACCCATAGTACCATTTCTTGCCTGCCATACGCTTCTTGGTATTGAAATTATGCGACAATTTATTTTTTGTTGCCAATTCAAATGCTAACTTGCGAACATCTGTTATGGTCATTCCGAACATTCGTTTTTCAAAAGCCAAAATATGCATTGCCAATCCATCTTCAAGTTGTTTGCTAAATGCAGGAAACCTGCCCATGCCTTTTTCCTGCGTTATCTGCACATTTATTTTGGATTCAAGGTGTCTTTAGTGTGACTTTAGGCACTTTAAGATGCCGTGCGCATTCATTAAGGCCATGACGAAAAGCCACAACAGCACTACTTAAGTCTTGTATGGTCTATTGTCCACATCTACCACGCTTTGACATTCTGTAAAAATAAAAACCTCAATGAGAATCCTAAATTGAACCGGTTCAATTTACAGCATGACTGCCGGTCCAATTTAGGGTACGGTGTTTCAAAACTACATAACCGCAAATTTCAATAATCACAACTTCTCGTAATTTAAAGATTATGTCATTAAAACATTCCTAAAAGTAACTGATATTTAATTATATAGTTAACTTAATATACATATTTATATTCTGGTTACTTACTTGAACAGCAAGTTGTAATATTTTACTATCGGGTTCGTAAAATACACTAAAACCGATGTATTTCCCCTAACGTTAACGCAATAGAAACACGTGTTAGAATCTAAACATAATAATATGTTATAATGTACTTTTGATTACTATGAATAGATGGCATCAGTGGCACTTCGTTTGTTCAAAACAGCGATGGTCCAATTTAGGAGTCGGTCCAATATAGGCGACTCTACCCTATATGTAGATAGGTGGAAGACTATGATTTCGACACATGTCGAGAACCAGTTTTCTACTTTAGGTAAATTACCTAAAGTTTCCTACAGACCCAACCCTACTCACGGCGCTGTTTTTGACATAGCTGATTGTTTTCTTTAACCCTTGTCGTCATTGGTGTTTAGTTGGCCGCTTGACCATTCAGGGGTTGAATTTCGAAGTCGTCTTCACGACGACGATCCAATTGTGAATGAGGAAAGCCAAGTTTTGGTTATTTTTGTCTTAAATTTGCCGTGAGCGTGTGAGGCCAAGCCAATCAAAATTATATTCTCTTTTCCCCATCAGCAACTACGCCAGTTTTAAAATTGGATCGTCATCGTGACGATGACTTAGGAATCCGACCACTGCACTGGTCGGTTCAACCAGCTTCTCGTACCAATCTCGTTGCGTAAAAAAATTATAAAGAACTAACCTTAAAATCAGATGACGGCCTGGTTGCGGGGCAGCATTCGCGCTTCCCATGGTATAGTTGTTCCAAGCTTAATTTGATGACATGAAAAAGCATTGAACTCTTGACCATAGGCGTCGCTTCTACCAAATAATTTAAATTCAGATTATTGTAAATTTTTAATATGAATGAATTGAATAGTGTATAGTATATATTACGGCTTGTTCACTATAGTTTATATCGATAAAAGGTTTGTACCCGTGATTTCGCCTGCAGACAATATTTTTAAAATTAGTTTTCTGTAAAGAAAAATGCTAATTTTGCCAAAAACAATTTAAAAATATAATTAATATCGATAAAAGGTTTGTATCCGTGACTTCGCCTGCAAAGAACACATGAATTTAATATTTTTAAAATGCTCATTTTGCCGAAAACAATTAAAAAAGAAATTGCCTTCTTCCTGGCAGGACCGCGAGGAGGTATGAGCTTTTCTTGCCAAGAAAGGATTGGGGCAGGTACTATGTTAGTTGGAATATACAGTTATTTTAACAACAAATTGCGGATCGCATCACAGTAAACGTTCTGTAATATAACAAGTTTTTAAGGTACATATTGAATGAACATTTATATTCTGGTTACTAGCATGGAATTATTAACTGGAATCGTCAGAACTTTGAGAAGTAAAATTGTTTCCAGGTTGGATTACTACTGGCGCTATAGGCGGTGAAGCAGAATACAGAATATCCATTTTGTGTTTTTATAAATAAATTATACTTTTATCGGATTCATGTTACTCCTTTATTTTGCGCAAATAGTCCTGTTGTAGCTCAATGATACGCAAGGATTCCATTATAACCATTCGATTTTATCTATTTTTTTTATGTTAAAAGTCACATTTTAATAATACACCACGCAATGTTTCTATACATTGGTACTTATAATCAGGGTAACCTCGCAATTTATCACGACCAGTTCTAAAGTTGGCACTATATTATCCTCGTAAAAGTTGTAAATGGTTCGCAAAATAAAATCCCTTGTAGTACCTATTGTCAGCCGTTTTGAATTTTTGATTTAGTTTTTGATTTATTAGTTTACGCTTTATGGAATGACCGGTTACAGTCCCCAAATTAATTACCTTATAAATTCCTATAAATCCCAAGTTGTGTTAATTCATTACAAGTACATTCTTGTACTAAGCGCATTTTCAGGTTTTTCAAGATTTTCTTTTTATAAACACGCGTACATATTTAAAATAATTCGTTGACATTAAATAAAATATAGGTACCAAGTTAAAACTTACTTGTCTGAAACCACACAGTTATAGCAGAAAGTGAAATATGTAAATTACAGTAAATCGTTCAAATCAGTCATGCCGCTGTCCGATTCCCAATATCGCATACCTCAAACATCAAGTGATTTTATAGCTGATAAGGAATCACCCAATTGGGAGAACCTTTAACTATTTGCTGTTCTTGTCTACAGCATATAAATTTGTATTTATGGTCTGCTCTATTAATTTTCCCACCCGGAAAAATAGTTTGCACTTTAAATGTGCTTTAAATTGTGTGTGGGCCTCGACGGTCTATCGCCAGGATGTTGCCAGTTCTACAAAGTTTCCGTAAGTGTAGGAGGAACATAAGGGTTTGTTATTTGTTTATTTTTTTGTTTAACAACAGTGCAATTCCTTTTTAGTTTGATTTAAATTATTTTTGTGTAAATAATATTTCTGAACTAAAAAAATTATTATAATATTCATGAATGGCGTGTTCCTTTTGTCTTTCATATTGAAAATTTCTTGGTTCAAAGTTCATCTGCAAACTAGCGTTCAAAGAGAGTTACTGACTATCAATTAAATACTGATATACTTAAAAGAAAACTTTTAATAATGAAAACTTAAATAATTTTTAAAAAAAGATCTGACAACCCCGATTAAGATGCCGGTCTCTTTGAAGCCCGGTCGAAGCTTTTTTATGTCATCGAACTGACTTTGGAAAAAGTATACAGGTACCCGGTTCAAGTCAGGGCTGACTCATCAGATTTTTTCAGTTTGCATGGCCTAGGTCACGATACTACGCTATGTTGTTCATGCACTACACACTGGCAAATTCTCAACGGCAATATATGATCTATGCAGTAAAGTTCTTTTCACGAAAAACGGTTTTGATTTAATGACTGACAATCAAGTAACATTTTTAAGTTTAAAAATTAATTTAATTGAGAATTGATCATTTAAAAAACCAAGACCTTAAATCATATACGTGTCACCATTAATGTCCGCACCATATGGAACTTTTTTTTATTAATGAGGTTAGTTAAAATTAAATTTTGGCAATCGTTTTTGCTTCAAATTAGACTAAAAATTATATGATCAAATGTCACCATCTGTCATTCGGTATCTGTCAAAAATTACATTTTAATCAAAAAATGCTGAAAAATGGCATTGTTTTACCGAATTTCAAAAAAATGTATTAGAAAAAGTTGTTTCTAGTACAATTCTTGGCCTAAATACAAAGTTTCAGTTTTCTAGCTCAAAGTTGATTTTTTTGCCATTTTTTCTAATTAACTTTTTTTTTATTTAATGTAAGTTCGCTTAATGGCTATTAAACTATTTGCTTATACCATACTCAATATTTTATTTAGTTTGTATTAGCTTTTTTTACTAGAATGCCATTTTTTTTCGAAATTTAAAATTAGAGGCAAAAAAATTTGACACAGGTGGTGCAAAGTTATCCTAATTTAAAAATTTTAACAGATAGACGTCAGATGTTTCGTTTTTCAAATGACAAATACATCTAAATATTTGATTTTTCGTTAAGTCTAATTTGAAGCAAAAACGATTGCCGAAATTTAATTTTAACTAACCTCATTAATAAAAAAAAGTTCCATATGGTGCGGACTTTAATGGTGACACTGTATAATAAAAGGGAGACGCCAATGGGACGAAATTAAGGTTATGACTTTTGTAGATGTACTAGAAGTTCGTGCAAAGTCGTAGAAAAAGATATCGGAGGAATAAAATATTGTCTAACAAATTATTAAATAAATATCGTTTGAAACCCTATGAAGTAAAGATTGTGCATCATTTACGTACTGGGATGCTGTGCGACGACTTATTTTTTGCAACTATATCTAAATCGAATACGAGTCGACAGGCAGTTTGCTACAAAAAATTATGTTCCGATGGATCTTATTTTATGAGCTCCACACAGGCATTATCAATCGCCATAATACAAGATATGGGTCCCCAGATGTAAATGTAATATTAGTGTATTTTTACATATTATTTATTTTAGCAGTTTGTTTGTTTATTTCACTGGTTTCATAGCCCACTAAATTTTTTGATTTGTGCGTTTATTGTTAATAATAGCTATCAACCAACCATTATATATTTTTGAAAACCTTAAAAGGAATCCAATCAAATAGGAGAATAATATACAGGAAGTCCCATTAAAAAAAATCATATGTTTGCTTGAAATCTCAAAAAGTAAGACTCCCAGAAAAAACATAACTGAACACCCCACTGAATTCTACTTAAAAAACTGTCTTACAAATAATTTTTAATTTTTCGATATTAAAGGGTAACCGAAATACAGGGGGTGGTCAAAACTTAAACATTTTTGAACTTCGAAACTAAGAAAGTTAAATCTAAGACAATTCTGTTTGAGGCATCTTTTGTTCCACGAGAGAGTAACGCAGTAATGCGAAAACCATATCCTTCTATCTTCACTAGTTACCGAGATACTCTGCAACTACATCGAAAAATGGAGATCCTGTACAGGGTGTCCAATTTTCGATGGTTTTACGGGGTATCTCCGTTATTAGTAAAGATAGAAAGATACGGTTTTCCCAGCACTGTGCTACTTTTTTGTGGAATAACAGATGTCCCAATTAGAATTTCTCTGGTCCTTCTAGTTCAAGTTTTTGAAATCTATACATTTGGGACACCTCTTATATTTAGGTTACCTTGTAGCTTATCAAAAAGAAAATAAATGTTCTTTGTAGTTTTTTACGTAAAGTTTGGTGACTCAGATTTTTTCTACGTTCAATAGTTTCCGGGAAAAAGAACCAACTTGCTTTTTTTTTAAATAGGTCACCCTATATATTTTTTAATAATATAATTTAGTTTATAACTAGCTTCTTAGAAATATATAATACCTTATTTTTATTTTTAATATTCAACAAGAAATTTACGTTTTATTAAAAAATATAAATCTTTGTTAGTAGGCCATGACGGGTATTTAAAAAAACTTTTGTTGGTATGATAACTACTGCAGAAGAAATATATTTTCGACTCCTTAATCTAATTAGCAGATATATTTCAGTAAAAATAATAACAAGCATAAATCGAGTTGCGTTTTACTAGGCAAGACTTTAGAAACAAAAGCTGAAAAAATTATAGAACTTTCTCATAAAAATTGCTCAAACTGTTTATGCCTTAGAAATGTTTCACACACAGTTCTTATTCGCCTTAATGAATTTAAAATATTAAAAGGTCGCGTTTGTAACTCCCTAAATGCTCTTTCAGTAGAATTTCTTAAATCTGCAATTGCTTGGTATTAAATAGAATAAATTTTATTTTCAAGATATCCCACAAGAAGAAATCTAAAACCAACAAGTCGAGTGACCTTGGTGGCCATCTTAAAGATCCATTAGTTCCAATCCAGTGGCTTGGGAAGTTATTGTTTAAGTATGCCCTGATAATTAGCGCATTGTGAGCCGGTCCTCGATCTTGTTGCAGATGCAAGTTATTTAGACTCGTTAAGGGCACGTCTTCTATTATTTCCAACACAACGTTTTCTAGAATTTGCAAACATTCATTTGCATTAGGGCTGCTTTCAAATATACTATAAATTATTTTACTTTCTAGTATAAAACATAAAACGTTAACGCCAAATCTGCCTTGCCGTTCGAGTGGAAATATTACATGCTGATATTCCTGGGACCATAACCTCGTATTGTGCCGATTAAATATACCAGCACGAGCATGTCGTATTTTTTATTATTTTCAAAGTTTATATTCTCTACCATAATTAGGAAAAACTGATTATTCACTATTAATTAGATATTTTAAAACAACTTAGAGAACCTGAATACTCTAAAAGAAACTAAATAATTTTTTAATAATGACATAAATGACTGTGTTCTTTTCTTTTTTTAAATACCCGTCATGGCCTATTAACAAAAAATGTATATTTTTTTAATAAAACGTAAATTTCGTGCATAATATTAAAAATAAAAATAAGGTATTATATATTTCTGAGACGCTTGTTATAAACTAAATTATATTATTAAAACATATATAGGATGACCCATTTAAAGGAAACCAAGTTCTTTCTTTTCTCGGAAACTATTAAATGTAGAAGAAATCTGAGTGCGTCACTGGATTCTACGTAAAAGACTACAAAAAAAACATTTGTTTTCTCTTTGATGAGCTACAGGGTAACCTAAATATGGGGATGTCCCAAAATGTAAAATTTTCAAAAACATCCCGTATATCAAAAACAAGAAGGACTAGAAAAATTCTGGTTGCGGCATTTTTTGTTTCACAAGAAAGAAGCACAGCGCTGTGAAAACCGTATCCTTCTATCTTTACTGATAACGGAGATATCCCGTAAAACCATTGAAAACTGGACACCCTGCACGTTTCGGCGACATTTTTAATTTCCTTATATATGCTTCATGTGACTTTAAAGTAAACATTTATAATAAAAAACTTCTAAAAACAATTCGCCATTAAAAGTAAATTGTTATTTTAGTGATCACTTAATAACTATTTTATACTATGGCCATTCTACAGCAATATAAAAACAAAAACAAATTCCTTATAAATTTAAATTGTTCTCATGAATATACATTTGTTGTTGCCAACTACATAATCAAATATAGATATAGACAACTAACTTTATACAATCCCTGAGTCACCTGATGTTACGGTAGGCTAGGGTGAAGATTTTTCGTCAGTATTGGGTTCTAAACTAAACGTAAACTTTAAAAATATCGAATATCAAATATTGGAAAAAAATTAAGAGAAGCGGTGCTTTTCGAAGAAGATTAAAGATGTGTTATGAAAATATGATGTGTACACTGAAAAAACTTAATTGGTTGATTCAACAGTCACGTGACTGTCAACGATGAGATGTTTGTTTCAATTAAAAAACCATTGGGGTAATTATTTTTACGCGTTTAAAGCAACAGTTTATATTTGTTAATTTTAACTGTTGGAACAAGAATTAAATTTTTGATTCAATGATTATTTTTCATTAAAGTAAATATCATATAACTTGTCGAGTTGATGCTAGCGAAGATGTTGAGTGAAATAATAATAACATCTCAACATGTTAATTGTTTAATTCAACAGTTTAGACTGTTACTTCTACCGCTGGCACTACTTGACTAATGCCGCGCATCTTGTCTTGCACTTGTCTTTTGTCGCTTGTTGACGTATGATGTGTGTACGCACGACGCCATTGCATTCTAGTGAAGTTTGGAATTTGAAAGCTGGCAGTGTTGTTATTAATTATTAGATACAATTATAAAGTAAGAAATATTAGTTGTTAACTTATTTACCATTAATTAATTTGCTTAGAATCATCCAAAAGTCATAAAAATCAAGATTTAAATTAATATTCAAACGTAACTTTACTTTAAAAAATATTCTGTTTTAGGTTAGCTGTGTTCATATTTTCATAATATGTACCTGCCTATTTTACTTGTTCTAAGTTTCTTAGATACGCTATACCTAGCATGTGTCGCAAAATATTTTGTATTTACTCATATACGTAAGAATCAGAAAGGTTACGGGATTATCCTTTTTACTTAACTGGATATTTAATTTAATTATGGGTTTATCCTATAAGTTATGCTGATGCCTATAATACTAATATAGCGTAATGTATGTACCTATATTTATTGATGAAATTGACAATGGCATGCTAAGTTGACATTTTTTTAAAGTAGAGCATTGACAGATGAAGAAGCCTTACTGCAGATTGCCGACCACAAAATCCTCTAAGGTCTGAATACAAAGAACAAAACTAGCTAATAAATTACTAAATTATTCAACAATAATACAGTCTCAAGTAATATTTATAACTGAAAATAATGTGAGTTTATGTAAAACTGTTTATAATACAATATTTATATTACTAATAATTTGTTATTTTTTACTTTTGTTCTTAAGTGTTTTTATAATCCGTGCTCTAAGCTGTTAGAATTAAATAAGGTTCCCTATTTGTAAAGTACTGACACGAAAATGTACTTATTGGTTTAAACTAAATAGAACTACAGTCTTGCTGAAATAATGCACTTAAAAAAAATGAACTATAAAGGATCTATTATCATTTAAACGGATATGGAAGCAGGTACGTAACTAATAATAGCATTTTCAATATACAATTGCTTATAGCAGATTTTTTTCAAAAGAAGAACTGTTAATCCAACATTTAAAGAACTTTAAATAAAACAACCAAACACTTTCAATCAATGATCTCGGAGTGTTAAGTCGAAAGCCTAAAGTACCCATTACAATATTTTGAGAATGTTAATTGAATTAACTAAACTATTTAAGTGAACAGTTAATAAATGTTAAGCCAATAAATTTCGTATTTCAAATCAACATTTAAAACATTTTGAATATAACAGGATTTTAGTTTCTTGTAACTATCTTCGGATTTTTTAATAGACAGCTTAATTTAAGCAACAAAATGTAACATTTTTAAATGGTTCATTCAACTCTTAAAAAACATTGCTTGATTTGAAAGTGCAAAAACTGTTGATTAAAACATTTATTGATTGACTTAACAGTTTAATTTTCTCGGTATAGTAAGAACATTGGTGTTGATACTAATAATACGGTTACATAAAACAGTGAAATCCATTAACTGCCTCAGTGCTTCGGATTAATCGTCAAATACCACTTATACTGCTCTTAATGCAAGTAGCAGCGTATCTGCGTATTTGTTGATATGTTTTATGTATAACTACTAGTAAAAGATTAGTGTGCAATAAGTTAAAATAAAAGAAAATTAGGGGTGTAGCCTACAATAGTGCCCAATTCTTCTATTAAAGAACACGAGGAGTCCAAAATTATTTACTACTTATGAATTAACATCCCACTCCATGATGATACCATTGATAATTATATGGTGAAGACAGAATTGTAAGCAGATGCGGCGGAGCCGCATCATACGCTACTATCTCCACGGTTTACGAGGTTATCTCGACACCGAAATGATCACTAAACTTCTACTATTTTTATTTATTTTTGTGTTTAATAATCAATAAAATGATATTTTGTTGTATCACTATATGATTAAGATAGACCGCACCCAATTAGTTTATATTTAGTTTTAAAGCAGTTCGGTTCTGTGGCAGTACCCTCAGTTTTAAAGCGTAAATATATTTTAAATGTTTGAGAGAGATTGCGTAGTAGCCACAGTACATGCTACATTCGTCAAATACCGAATGTTTGGTAACTGGCACACTATTCGCAAAACCCTGTATCAAACTGCAAAGCAGAACTATTCGTATTATAATGCCATTAAAAATTAACAATTAAAATTATTATTACAATGTAATTGTACATAATAATATTAATAATATTAATAACTATATCGCATATAATTGTATTTGCATTGAATTAATTACAGTAATTACATTCGCAGTCAACAGTGTGACCTGAGCTCAGATCATGTGCCGGCTGTAATAGAAGTCGAAAATCCATTTTGAAGAGGGAGAGGTTACGTCTCGCGAACCTCCACAAACTGGTATAGATTCAATAATATAATGAGAAACGTTTAGCCACTATAATCGTTATGTGATTCTATTGACATTGATAATAAGGTCACAGATGTCATTAACTTGGTATTAGCACAAGCGTCTGTTACGAAAATGAAATCAAATAGCGCATAAGAACCAAAAATCGTTTCAAAAACAGAGCATTCAGGATTGGTGACCTTCGAATCAAGGCAAAGGCGAATTGGAAAGCTGAAGCTGAAGCAGACTCTGACTGACGCAAGGGACAAATCTAAAAGCTAAATTGCTCGCAGACAAACTCTCCGAAGAATTTAGCAAAAATTCGACCCGAGACCCGCAGCGAGACGAGAGGGTTGCCAGAACTATCCAAATTTTTACATCAATAGATTAACCCGTTCAAAACTTCCCCGGGGTCACTTTAAACAAAGTTAAATCGTTAGTAAGTTTTATTAATCTCAGAAAAGCTCCGAGTTTCGACGGTGTAAAAAATGCGGCGTTGCAAAACCTATTAGATAGAGCTTTGGGGAATATAGTAAGCTTATCCCATGCAATTATCAAGGTAGGATATTTTCTGTGTGCATGGAAACACGACAAAATTATTTTAGTCCACAAAAAAGGTGGAGACCTGATCATCCCTTCAAGCTACAGTCCTATTAACCTATTATCAAGCTTAGCGAAAATAATCGAGAAACTAATACTATCTCGCATAAACGACTTTGTTTTGGAGCGGAATGCTCTGCCTAATGAACAGTTTGGCTTTCCGGCTGAACATTGCATAATTAGGCAGACTACTAGGCTCACGTCAAATATTATGAAGGGTCTCAACTAAAGAGTACACACGGGGACAGTCTTCTTTGACATCAGCAAGGCTGTTGACAAGGTATGTCATAACGGTCTACTTTTAAAGCTAATAAGACTCTGTGCTCCCAACTATCTCATCAAGTGGATAGTGGATTATCTTTTGGACTGAAAGACTGGCTCCCTATTGGCCAGCCCAATCAATAGTGGAGAAGCACTATCAGCACCGTCTAAAAATAAAAAAAAAGACGGCAAAAGGCGCTAACGTAAGCAGCACTATACTCCGGTACCAAAATAATTGGGAGTGACTTATTTTTACCGGGGTGTGCAAGATGTAAGGGGAACGCCAATTCCATAGGCTTGTCATTTTAAACAATAATAATTCAAAAAATATATTAATTTTTTGTTTATTATTATAATATATTTATATTTACTATGATAAATATAACATTATAAATCAAACTAAACTGAAAAATAAATTAAGCTTTTACATTTGGTGATCTAATGAAGTAATTAGAGAAACTAAATTAGCAGGTATAAAATCCAAAAAGAATAACAAAGCAATGGTATATGTTATTTTCATAATGTTTATATTATACTACATAATAATAGAAACATATAATAGTGGATTAAGGGCAAAACCTAAACCTAAATTATAAATGTTTATAAATGTCCTAACTACTGTTACCTAATGAACACTAATTGATCATAATTTGACAAATTATATTCCACGCCGACATTAAAAAGTGTTATAATGACAATCCGTTCATAACTGTCGCTACTGCTGTCATCTGCAGGATTTAAAATAATAGGTTCTAGCATGAATTCAACGCGTAAATCTAAGTCCCACATTTTCCTTTCTACGCCTTCGACATGTAATACGCACTTTGCCAATCTACTGCTTGTACATTTGCTATTGCCATTTTTAACAGTTCTTTAGCATCTTTTAATATAAAAGTTTTATTTTCACGCGCCACTTCGATTGGATTTAGTTCACAATGGTAAGGCGGTAAACGTAAAATTGTAACACCTCGTTCACGAGCCATTTCATCCACTACAAATTTCGTATATTTTTTTGTGAAGTCTTGCAAGATCGAGCAACTGTACTTTTAGCATTTTTTCGCCAAATGCAAGATTATTTTCTTCGAGCCAGTCAAAAATCTTTCCTTTTCGCCACGCAGAAGCTGGCAAAGCGTCCACCCGACGGCTGTGGTATAGCGCATTATCCATCACGATCACCGACCCACGTTCAATACGCGGTAAGATGGATTTAAACCAATCTTCAAACACTTCCGAGGTCATATCCTCATGATAATCACCGGTTTTACGAGATTCAAATACGTTTAAACCACCTTCAAGATAACCAAAATCACTCCCGATGTAGGTTATAATTAATCGACGACCTTTCCTGAAGGAGCTTTTAAACCAGTGGACAGTCCATTGATAAAGGCGTTACGTGCATCTTTAATCTTGAGATCTTGCCGAATGTAATTCACAGTATGTCTTTTATTTAACCATGTCTCGTCCGTAAAGTAAATTATTTTCCTTGCACAGCGATATTGTTGTATTTCTTCTAGATACTTTCTTAGCCACAATACGATTTCTTCCTTTTCCACCAAAAGCGATTCGTTTTAAGAATTGAAAATTCAATTCTTGTAGTTTACGCATTAGAACTCTTCGTGAAATTTTTTGCATATTTTCATCTCTTTCAATTTCGGCAGAATGTTCTTTTAAATTCGAAAGTTCATTTCGACGAATGGCTAACTTTGTTTGCTCATCAATAAAAAATCTTTTTCCGTCCTCTTGTTTCCCTCTGATCGGACACGTTAATATTTCTATTGTCCTTGATAGTTCTATAAACAGTACGGCAAGATGTCTTAGTAAATCTGGCACAAAGTTCTGCTGCGTCAGTGAATGATATTCCACTGTGTGTACTTAAAATTACCTTATACACATTTTTTACCATTGTGCGCTCCCCAGGTTTTAAATGACGTCGTTCTGTAACTTGTTGGTTACTATCACTTGAAGAACTCGCCTGCATTATAATATTTGCTGTTTTGAATAACCAGCAAAATAACACCAAAATAATAAAACTGAATTGCTAATATCCTCTTGATTGAAACTTGTCTACGACACTGAACGTTGGTTAGAGGCGATAAGAAAGCGTGCGAGCGTCTTTGGACATGGGTTTTTCCTACCTGCGTAACCAAATTAAGTAAAGGCACCGTAGGGTGAAAAGACCCTTAATGACATGCCGATTTCGGTAAATTTTATGGAAATTTTAGTGAAATCTATTAAAACTTGGCAACATGTAATGACCTATTTATTCACAATCTTCCCAAGCGGTTTGGATTGCTTTTATTTAGCTTAAAAGTGGGCGAATCAATGTTAATTATTTTCGCCGCACACCGTTAATGGTTATATGAACAGTTTTGCGAATTATTTTGAGACCGTAGTATAGAAGTCGTAGAATAAACACGCACCATATACAAACAAATAAAGCTTTTGCCGATAGTAGTCAAAATGTATACGTATAGTACTGAATAATTAAACGTCGATCGAAAAGAAGTCATAGGATTATCCTGACTTAAAAACACATAGAAAATCCCGTAGTACAATAATTACATAATAATTTCGTAATTTTAATTGTAATTTAATCTAACAATTAATTACAATTACTTACCTAATTTTAACTATATTCATATAAAAGCAACCAACTTGACGCCATCTGAGTAATTTGATTAAGATATTATGGGGGCCAAATATGGTTTCTGTAGGAGGGAATAGTTTCTTAAAGAAGAGTGTTCAATTAGATAAGATGTGCAAATATGAAGCATTATGATGCCATTAAAATAATATGATTTAGTCAGGGAAAAATATTGGTTCTCAAACATATTTGATAACTTTTCTCAGACGCGTGTGCAAAATGCATAAATATGTGTGCGAGATTCTGCGAAACAAGAGGCTTAATATAAGAATGGTGTTAGGTTCTTACTACTTGCGTAAGTGAGAAGTTAGCCCTTCATTTAAGAAATTGCTCTAGTTTCTTCTAGATGTAAACAAAATTTAAAATCAAGTGTGCAAGTCAATAGTTCTTTTTGAATGTCCTAAATACGAGGGAAATTTTGACAGACAAGTCACGTATATTAGACATTGCTGTGTGTGTAATCGCATTTTATAATTTATTTTTAAGGCTATTTTAGTAGCTACTTTTTAATTTAAAGTAAAAGGATATAAATAAAAATTGTATAATAATAACTAAAATAATATAACATTAAGATAAAAGTAATTAGATACAAAATTATAATTACATTTTGTGATTAATAACACAGCTCAACAAAAAAAATGTTTGTCTTGGTGCAGAAGAAAAAATAACTTATTTTAGTTATTTTAAGTGATTCCAAAAACACTTAGCTTTTCTTCGTATTAGCTGTAGTTTTTGAGATAGAGCTTACTCATAATAAATTGTAATATTAATATATTTGACAATTATAATGGTCATACATTTTATCAAAAACTTCACTAATTCCAAGACTAATGCCTTTAATTATACCTATTTATTCATAAATCACTGGAAATACCTAATTTTATATTGGCAAAAGGCCATAATATAATTATTACAGATAAGAAATAATTTTTCCTGGAATTTTTTTTGTACCTGCAGATTTCTTATTTTCGTATTTGCAATTAGCATGAAATATAGAATAGAAGGCAATAAAAGTGAATGAAATTGTACACCGTAAGCCTCATAAATTAATTCGTTAACTTGGTTTGTGTTCTAGGGTATTAGTACCTATATAATCCATATATATGGGGATTATATTATGCGGAATATTGCCTGCATGCATTTAGTTGAAACTTGAGTTTCATTGCAAGAGTGTGTTTTTTGAAGAATCGGATTTAAACATGGCTTCTACAAGTAGGTGTAGTTGCGTAAACCATCCGGACGTTTTTTGCTACATATGTGGCGAGTACATTTTAAAAGAAAGTAGAAGAGTGATTTGTGACTTTGTGAAAAAAAGCTAACTTGACCTATTTTGGTGTTCACTTAGGAGACCAAAATGAACCCTGGGCTCCGCATGTTGTATGCAAAACCTGTGTCGAACACCTGCGACAATGGACAAAAGGACAAAGAAAGTGTTTAAGGTTTGGTGTACCGATGGTATGGAGGGAACAAAAAAGCCACTTTGACAATTGTTATTATTTTTTGGTGAAGATAAAGGGCATTAATCGTAACAATCGGCATAAGTGGAACTATCCTCACCTGAAGTTAGCAAGAAGACCTGTCTAGCATTCTGAAGAAATACCAATTTCAACATATAGCAGCCTGCCTACGTTACCAGAGGATACAGTCGAAACGTCATCTGACGAGCTGCAAAGTAACCGATTTGAAAAAGAGGACAGCGATTTTGTAGGAGATTTAACAAGTTCCGAACGCTTTACTCAGGAGGAGCTAAGTGACCTTGTCAAAGATTTAAACCTCCCAGAAAAGTTACTTTTCTCCAGACTAAATGAATAGAATCTTCTTCATCCAGGTACCAAAATTACATACTACCGTAACAGAGAAAAGGATCTTTTGCCATTTTTCTCTCAAAAGGATAATATGGTTTTTTGTAATGATATTAAAGGTCTGTTAGAGAAAATGGGTATAAAGTCTGTGCGTTTTAAGAAGTCCGCTAAGCCATAAAACCTCTTGAGCATTATGTCGGTGGCTCTCAAACAATAAATTATATTGAAGGTAATTTTGGATGTTGATGAATTACATTTTCTAAATAAAATAATTTAAAGTAAATAAAAAATTAGTTTAGGTAAAGAAAAATAATAATTTTTTAGCTTTTGTAGTATTCAGACAAATTTGTTTTACGAATTTTTTTTTATAAAGTTTTGGTTCTAAAAAGAACCGATTTTGTAGTCTTGCGACAGAACGTACCTACTTGTAGATAGGTACTACTAAAAGTAGTCTTCCTTTGCATTTGAAATTTCACCCATGCTTTCAGACTCATCAGAATCAACATCATCGTCATCATCATCATCATTCGTAACAATTAACGGTCTTACTTCGTCTATAACCTGTTCTGTCTCATAAGATTCAAAAATAATTTTTTCTGTGTGTTCAATGCATTTCCGCCATTCTTCTTTGCCCGCTTGGCTAAGCGCCTCCTCCCATAACTTTATAACGCTAGGCTTACCGATATTTTTACAGGCATGCTTGTCATAATAGTTCTTGCTAATACCCCATACCAATTCAATTGCGTTGTAATGACAATGGTAGGGCGGCAATCTCAAAACTTGATGTCCATATATATAAATTTAACTATAATAATAGCAAAATAATTTAATTATCTATTTAATTATTATTTATGCTCAACGCGTAATTCTAAGATAATTTTGTTTTGAAACCTCTAATTTCGTCCAGTAATAGAATACAGTAAACCAGTGGGATGTTCGGTGTGATCAAGTATAGCGAAGGTGCGAAGATATTGTAACTTAACCGACTTACTGTTTTAAAAGCGATAACATCCCTTGGTGATTTAATCCGATATCGGACTTCTTAAAACGCACAGACTTTAACAGAGTACACACGAGACCATTGGCGTCTCTTTATCGACAGTTCCAAATGAAGTTTATAGTGTGTCCTTCTACATAACGGTAACATATGATTATGGAAGTATTCTAATTGGGCATTCTACAAAATTAAAAGAAGAATATAAAACAATATCGTTAGTGCTTAAAAAAATTAAATATGACGAACATCATTGGGTAATCTGTGTTGACTTAAAAATGGTGACCTTTCTTCTGGGACAGCAAGGTGGTTATACAAAATATCCTTGTTTCCTGTTTCTTTGGGACAGCAAGGCTAAAGATTAACACTGGATTAGAAGAAAGTGGCCTTGTAGAGATGCTTTAGTACAAGGAGAAGCTAACGTAATTAATGAAGGGTTAGTTGAACGGGAAAAATCACATTTCCTCACTTGCATATTAAACTAGGACTAATGAAACTATTTGTAAAGGCCTTAGACCAGAATGGTGCGTGTTTTGAATACTGGTCCAGTAAATTTCCTGCACTCACCAAGAATAAATTGAAAGCCGGAATATTTGATGGACCTCAGATCAGAGAGCTGATAAAAGATTCACATATTACAGAATCGATGACCGAAACTGAATTTAATACATGGTGCTCTTTCGTTGAAGTTGCGCAAAATTTTCTCGGAAACAAGAAATCGGAAAATTACCGAGAGATAGTGGAAGACATGCTCAACAACTTTAACCAACACAGGTGAAATATGAGCATTAAGATTCATTATCTCCAAAGCCACTTGGAACGATTCCCAGAGAATCTTGGCGACCTTAGTGAAGAACAGGGGGAACGATTTCAGGATATAAAAACTATGGAAGAGAGATATTAGGATAGATGGGACATTCACATGATGGCCGATTACTGCTGGAGTCTTCAACAAGACTGTCCTCTTCAATCTCATGCAAGAAAATCTTATTCGTAATGTACAATAAACATTTTTCTTCCATTCCTGAGTTGTTTTTTTGGTAGTAGCAATAATACATATTATAATTATGCGATATAAAATACCCTTAATCTCGAAAATATAGCTTATGGCCCCAGTTTTTGAAAACGATCTGATGAGCAAATCTTAGGTTATTTTTAGGTTTAGCAGACCCATATTACCTAGAAACAGTAAAAAAATTGCCGGCAACAAAGTATTTGTTGGCTAGTATAATAATTCATGGATAATATTAGTTAAACGTAATTATAAATACTTGTAATCGTAGTTGCAAAATATAACAATTAAATTGTAATTAGTCTAATATTAATTAATTACACAGTAATTTAATTTTTTCTTGGCTCTGTTGCAAGCACGAATTTAAACATTTCTGAGATACATGTTTCTGTTAAGTTTGCTTAGGATGCGAGGGAAATAGCTTTTTATTCATATCATTAGGACAATTAAATTCTTATTAGGCATTTGATTCTACTATTTTTTGAGCCAATTATCGATTTTGATCTTTGCGCCAACCAACTTTACAAGATAACACAATTTTAGAATATATGACGAAACAAATATTTGCTTTGAATCTAATTCAAACTATTTTGTTGGTTTGTATTTGTATTTTTATTTGCGAGAATTGAATGTTTTATATTTATACATGGTTTACATGCGATACGTGGGTGTTTATTTACAACTAAAATTGAGGACTGCCAGTGCACCAATATTTATATTTGATACAGTAAATTGAAAAATAAAGTAACTACCTATATTCAATTTGTAGCTGAACAGAGAATATTATGCTTTAATTAATGTCATCCTAAATACACTGCGCTAAAATATTAAAAAACATTTTCCAAATTATTATTTTATCCTGCATTTTAAAATCATTAATTTAAGTTTCTTAGCCCAGTGGCGTAGCCACAGGGAAGCGAAGAGGGGCGATTGCCCCCCCCCCCTCTTGACCCGGCGCCCCTTTACTACTTAAAAAATAATTCTTAAGAAACAAGATCGGTCTTATTTTACTTTTAGTAAAGAAAAGCGATGGGAATAAACTTTAAAAAAATGGTTTTGAGAGCGTCTCATTACATTAAATTATTTTTTTTATATAGCGGATTTTAACCTCATTTAGGGCCAGACCTCTGTTCCCTAGGGAGCATGGAGAAGGTGAATTTCTACGAAGTTTGGGCGTGGCCCCAAACATTTTTTGCCTGCGGCGCTTTAGCTCCGCGCTCTGCACCCTTCTAATAGTTCGCCCCCCCCCCCCTCCCCAAAATGCTAGCTACGCCACTATGGCCACTCACAATAGCCGAGCGACGAAGTAACCAAAACGCTCGCTCGCCTAATTACGTTTACTTTACTTTACGTCATATGCTTTATTGTCAGAAATTCTAAGAATTTATCGACAAAGCGATTTTATTCTAACAATAATATAATAATTTGTTAATTATAATTATAATTATCCTGGGCATGATAATATACAGGGTGTCCCACCGGGAACTGCATCGATTGATTATGGAAAAACTATAATTAGGAAAAATCTGAAATTTTAGAGGCTTACTAATGCCTATGGGGGACATTCGTCTAAAATATTTTTAAGAATCTGACACTTCCGGTTATACCGGAAGTAGATGTCACTGACACTTAAAAAGTATCAAGAATCATGCCGGGACGCTTAAATAATTCAAACGAAGATTACTTAAATTTGTTTAGTAATATCAAGAACGTGTGATACATTTGCTACTCGATATCCACAAAAACAGAAACTAACACAAAACACCCTTAAAAAACTTATAGAGAACTTCAAAAACTTTGAAAAGCACTAGCAGTTAATAGTTCATTAAAAAAAAATTGTTAGGAGGAAAAGGACGCAACAACAATTATTATTAGTGAACACAACATTTTAAAGAAATTATTATTTGAGTAAATGTTCAAATTGACGTCCTTGAACTTCCAGACATTTTTCACATCTTAATAATAATTCTTCATAGGTCGCTTTCCTTACTGATTCAGGATGTAAACTGTCAAACTCATTCCTTACTCGCTGCATGCAGTCTTCCATGGTTGTTACTGGAGTGGCGTAAACTCGATTTTTAGTTGTACCCCAAATAAAAAAATCAAGCACTGTCAGATCTGGGGAGCGGGTGGCCAAAAGAAAGGACCATTGTTGGCTATCCATTGGTCATAAAAAACTTCTTGTAGAAAATTGTTAACTAAGTGGCCACCATGTGGGGGTGCGCCATCATGTTGGTAGAACAGGTTCCTGTGATCAGCTAGTGGCAAATTGTCCAAATAATCGTCTTGAAAATTGTGCAGGATGTTCAGATAACCTTCGCATATAAGTTAATAAACGTGATTTATACATACCCAAATGTTTTTAAAAATATCCAACTCACCACTCAAATTTTCTTGGTAAAATTGTAGTGCCACGACGCCATCATTTCTAATTTCACAATAGAAATTAAACTGCCAGGATTGTTGAAAATGTTGTTCTGTGAACACATGCAAATTTGAATCACTCCAATAATGGGAATTGTGCCGATTAAAAATGCAATTTTTTGTAAATTTAGCTTCATCCGTCCAAATGACATTATCCAAAAAAAATTGTTTCCTTGCGACCAAGTTAATATAAATTCACAGAATGACATTCTTCTGGGAAAATCAGTTTCTTTTAGGTGCTGAACTATGGTGAATACGTATGGATGAAATTTATGTTTACATAATATTCCATGTACTGATGATTTGGATAATCCTGATTCCAATGCAGATTGTCTTACAGATAATGTTGGATTTCCGAAAAAATATCCCAAAATAGCTATTTCTATATTTTCATTATTTACAACAGGTTTGTTTCTCTGCACTCTTGCCTTGACCGATCCAAAGTTTTTAAAGTTCTCTATAATTCGTTTCAGGGTGTTTTGTATTGGTTTCTGTTTTTGTGGATATCGAACAGCAAATGTATCACACGTTCTTGATATTACTTTATCACATTCTCCATAAGTAACAAACAAATTTAAGTAATCTTCGTTTGAATAATTTAAGCGTCCCGGCATGATTCTTGATACTTTTTAAGTGTCAGTGACATTTAGTTACCATTTGATTGTTTTCTACTGCCATCATGGCCAACTGATAGTTACTAAACTGAAAAGCCGTGGCATTTTTACAATCCATTTGAAAAAATGAACTTTTGACAGGTTTTTCGATTTCGTTTTTACTATTCTTTTTTGAACACGCTGTATTAATAATTATTATCAAAATATCATACGAAGTGTGCTAAAGTAGACCTCTTTCTACAAAAGAAACAACCCAAATTAAATAATAAAGGCTTCCGTACAGGAAAAATTAATAATTATTTTTTAGTCTGCAAACGTCATTTTTGACGAAAAATTTAAAATATGTCAAAAACGGTTAGACCTTGGTATAGAACATTATGGATTAAAAGTAATTGGAAGTTTACGAGGAATCTAAAAATGAAATAATATGTAGGGTGTCCCATTTAGAATAAGCACGTTGACATCTACTTCTGGTATAACCGGAAGTGTCAGATTCTTAAAAATAGTTTAGACTAATGTCCCCTATCGGCATTAGTAAGGCACCAAAATTTCAGATTTTTCCTAATTTTAGTTTTTCCATAATCGATCGATGCAGTTCCCGGTGGGACACCCTGTATAAGAATATGCCCACCTAATCGAAAAAACGTATTTTTGAAACACTATAACCCGATAGGGGTAAACAATTAACAAAATAAGAATACCTGACAATGTGCGAGTACATAAAAATACAAATACAAAAAACAAAGTCCAAAATGTAAAACAGCATACAAATTAAATAAAAGAAAATAAAATTGTAAAAATTAAAATACGAAAACAACATTTAGATTAACTAATAGGTATTTGATTAAAAAACATTTTTAAAAGTCTTCATTTTAAAATTCGTCCAAGCTGTAATATGCCTTCCGGAGTAAAACACTCTTAACCCTCCTGGGGAACTAAAGATATGGCAATTGTCTACACTCGATACTCAAGTGGTTATAGATCTTGAGACTTTCATAGATTATTGACTGTTTGATCAAAGTGAGCCTAGGTATAGGAAGGCGTATATTTTGGTTTTGTCGCGAGTTATATTTGTGTGATTTTGATGCGTTTTCAAGTTGGTGCAAATATTTTTTGTGAAGCAGAGAGACTGTTTCTAAGATAAATAAACATGTTAATGTTAAATGCCATGTCTGACAAATAATGGTCTACAGTGGTCCTCTACTTCTCTTCCTGCACATATACCTAATAGCTCTTTTTGCAACACAAATATGCTACTAAAAAGTTGCTGGTTACAGAAGCCCCAGAATACTATACCATATCAAATACATGATTCAAATAAAGAAAAGTAAACCATTCTTGCCGTGGAAGTGTCCAGTTTAGCGGACACCATCCTAATTGCAAAACATCCTGATGATAACTTGCTACTCAGCCCAATAATGTGCTCCCCAAACCTCAACCTATTATCGATAGAGATACCCAAGAAGTTAACTACCGTTTTGTTTTCACTTTTATCATTTTCTATATGAAGGCTGATGTTGTTAAAACCAAAAGTTAGTATTTTGGTTTTATTAATATTGAGGCAGAGAGAATTTGAGTCACACCATTCCTTAACCCTGCACAGATCATCATCTATGGTCCATTCCAGAAGTTCGACACTACTTAAACGCCACAAGAGGGTAGAGTCATCGGCAAATAGCGTAAAGCCTCCCTGTATATTTAAATGTGTTATATCATTCAAATATATAAGAAATAAAATGGGATCAAGTACAGACCCCTGAGGAACGCCACAACTAACAGTCAAGGGATCAGAAAATTCACCATCCCCGCTTACTGTCCGCACTCTCCCTGAATGATAAGTAGAAAACCATTTGTGGACCACTCCACGGATCCCATAATGTTGAAGCTTTCGCGGCAGCACCTCCCGATCAACACAGTCGAAGGCTTCGGAAAAATCGCAAAATACTGCTGTGGCAACCTCGCCGTCATTAATACATAAATATATTTGTTCCAGCAAGGCAAAAATTGCATCACTGGTACTTTTGTTGCTTGAAAGCCAAACTGAACCTACCTTGACAACCATCATAAAACATCTGATGTTCCTCATGTTTGACCCAATTTTGAAAGTAGGCGTGTTTGACACATATCGACAATTTTGTGACCACTAGGACGGTATTTAAATAATATGTAAGTATATATGCCATTTGTAAGTTTTATTTTGTAAGAAAACAAGGTGTGTCTATACCACCAATATTTTGGTGGTATAGGCAGACCTTGTTTTCTTTCATAATCTCGCCACAGAAAATGGACTACTTCTTGAATCTTTTATTTTGTAGTAAATACATTTTAACAAAAACACCGGTTGTAGAAAAAATCATGACAATGTGTAAAATTCGAGCGCAAAGTGTGTCGGCCTACGGTCTCAAGAGCTAAATATTTCCCGGCGTGACTTATATATAACATAACACACTTGTACCATAAATAACTATTATTTATCTACTCCTATTAAATTATATATTAATTATTCAACTGCTTTTGAGCAATTAATATTATCTATAAACAAACAACATGAGTTATAATAACTCACTACTATAACTCACTAAAATAAATCGGAAAAGATTCTTGGAATTATTTACGAACCGAATATCAAGGTGGCTCTGTACTTCTGTACAAGCCGATTGGCCGAAAGGGAACATTCCATTATTGTTATTGAGGGGAGTAATGTCACTTGAATAATTTTGACGTTTTCAAATTAAGTTAATCCCTAATTATTGTAAATTTTGTGCTGAAAAAGATGAATTCAGATAGTGAAGATGAATTATTATGTACACCTCCAGAAATAAGACAAGTAGCTAATGTAACCATACAGAATTTATTACCCGAAAAATCCAAAAACAAATATAAAGGTGTATACAAAAATTTTTAAGATTGGTGCAGCAGTAATAACATGAGGCCCGGTTGTACAATCCAAGTTCAGACTCGGTTCAAGGCTGAACTCTACTCAGGATACGAATCCCAGTTGTACAAAGCACGTTCAAGCATAAGCTTGGTTCTAAAGCCGTCATTTTCAGCGGTTCTGTTGAACCATGGAATTCATGGGCTTAAACCAAGTTCATCAAATTTTTTGACAACATAACCAAAAAAATATTGTTGACGTTTCCGTGCATTTGTGAAGTTCGTAATTTTCGTTCTTTGAAAAAAAATATAATAATGTGAATCCAAACGTTCGCGAAAATAATGAAGGAGAAGAGGCGGCAATAGAGTTTATTAATAATGTCAATGCTAAACCTCATATAAATGTACATAATATTCATTATATTAATAATGTTGTAAGGCACCAATTAACTATTATTATAATCAAGTTTGAGATATATTACAATTTTCTCAGTTAATATAAACATAACTGTTGCTAAAAAACTGTATCATGTAAACATGTTTTAGAACCCTACTATAGCAATACCTATTCTTAACGTTATTTACTTTTATTCATATATTTTAGTTACTAAAATCTCATGCTTTTATTAAACACTGCACATATATTGTGGAATGTAATGATGTATTTCAAATATTTCTATTATATTATAAATAAAACACTTGTTCAGGAAAAATATTTTATTTCTAAAATCTACTTCAGTACTCATTGAATGCACAGGTAGATAACATAACATAATATATTGGTCAATTTTTTAACTCATAATAAATCGCAATAGACAAAAAAATAGAAATATTGCATAAACATGTTTTTTTTTAAATAAAAGTTAACTATACTCTGACAACAGATTAAGTACAATATTATTACATAACTAAACTAACTAAATAAATGGACTAACATAAAATGTTGACTTTTTAAAAATGAATAATAGTAAATTATTTTTTTTTAAACTAAAACAAAAATAAACAGCTTTTCAAGCTGTTAAACATAATTTTAATAGCAATAACTGCTCAAACCGGGGTAATATGTTATTCAACATTTATGCTTTTCAGTTTTTGTAGCATTACATGTTTTTCCATTAGGTACTTAAATTTCCCTTTTCAATTTATTTTGTTCAATAATACCTTCAACAGTTACCTCTATTTCTAGGTTTATTCTTTTAATTCTTGCTTCCGATTCATTCTTCATTAACTTACACTCTTTTTCAAACTTATCTTGGATTAACTTTATTCTGCAATTTTTTTCTTCCTCAGCAAACTTAGTTTTTACAGACTCCAAACTAGCTTTGGATGCAGCCCATTGGCTTACTTTGCTACACATTGCATCATACTCATTTCGTTTTCTTTTATTGGAAGAATCACCTTTAAAAAAATTGAAAAAAAAACAACAAAAAATGAAGCAGAAATAGTCTTGCAACCACAAAACTAAATTACCTCTAGCTAGTGATTCGGATGTAGGTGTCCTCAAATATTGAACAGAATTTTTGGACCACTCTGATTTCGATTAGTATGTTTAGTTATGTTTTCCTTGCAAGATCCTAAAAAATATTATTAAAATATTAATTTGGTAGATAATTTAAAGATCTATACATCAGATTTTTACTTACCACTACTCTCACTTGGAATTTTTGTATTTAGATTTTCCGAAAGCGCTTCCTCAATATTATTAAATGGGTATAAGTTGGTATTATTATTATGGTGCATACTCTCCTCAGTATCATTAATTAGTGCTATTATTTCTAAAAATTATATACTAATTAGGAAAAATATATATGTTATGTATCTACAAAATAATACATTATTAGACAGTCAAAATAATATTTTAAAATAATAATGTGCATTTAAAAAGAATATTTACCTGCATCACCACCGAATTCACTTTGCAACCCAGTGATTCGTTCCCCTAATATTTCCTTTATCTCTAAATCTACATTGCTTATTACTGTTGGTTTTTTTGCAGGTCCTCCCCCTGTGCCTAGAACGTAGCATTTTTCGTCTGCGATTTTCCTTTTTGTTCTTTTTTTTTAGGTTATCATACTTCTTTTTTAGTGACCCATAAAAACTTCACCACTTTCACTGTTCAATTCATTTTCTATTTGTTTCCAGCACTCTACTTTTTTTTTATTAACGTTGCTGTGGGTTTTCTTATTTTCTAATATTGCTATATATTTTTTAACTAAAGAAAGGAGTATGGATTCTTCTTTGGAAGTAAAGTTTGCAGACCGCTTTGCTTCAGACATTTCCTGAAAACTTGATATTATAAAGTGTTTGCCTCGGATTTTCGACAACATTAATAGTAAAATTATTTACCTTTAAAAAATTAAGTTTTTTACTTTTTTCCTTTACCAAAATTTTGTTAAATCAAAAAGAAATGGAGGTAATTTTCCAGTTTATCGGCTTATGCGAAAAATGGCGTAAATTGAAAAACGTTTCTTGCAATATGCAGCACGCACTTTCTAAACGACAAATCCGCGGGCGGAGAACCATTTTTTTAATTGGAAATATAAAAAAATGTGAAAATAGTCGACCGAAAAGCACAGTGAGAGTGACAAGTGAGGTTATGTTTCTCTAGCTGTTAGTCACTCGACAAAAATTGTAATAATTATTATAGACTTATATTGGTTAAACAGCGCTAACACGGCATCTAATCCACCTTTTTGGTTCCAATTCGGTATATTATGCTACATAAATCAACAAGAGTTTTTAATTTTTTTCTCATTTTTGTCACAAGCGGGTACCCTATTTTCACATTTTTTTTATATTTGCAATTAAAGAAATGGTTTTCCGCTCGCGGATTTGTCGTTTAGAAAGTACGTGCTACATATTGCAACAAACGTTTTTCATTTTACGCCATTTTTCGCATAAGCCGATAAACTGGAGCGTTACCGAAATGGAAAGCCACCACTCAAAACACTACAATCTTCAACACAGAACACGAACTGAAAAGCTTTAATACAACCAATAATCTTTCAAATTATCCAAACATATCATTTTTGACAGAACAAGTACCTCTACGCAGGTGAGACCTGTTACCAACAATACGCTTATTTGCGTGAACGACGATCAGTGGAGCTCGGTTTAAAATTGGCATGTACAACGGTATCCCTTGTTTTCGACAGGTTCATCGTTGAACTTGGTTCTCTAGAACTCGGGCTTAAGCTCGACTTGTCCAACCGGGTCTGGAGTCGCCGTTTACAGAAAATGTACTTTTGGCATATTTTAGCGAACTTAGCACTAAATATAAAGCATCGTCTCTATGGACTTTCTACTCCATGCTAAGAAGCACACTCAACATAAATAATGGAATCAATATAGAGAATTATTTAAAATTACGTGCGTTTCTTAAACGTCAATCAGAAAAACATGTAGCTAAAAAGGCAAAAACTTTTACGCCAGAACAACTTAATAATTTCATAACCGAAGCTCCAGATGAGAAATATCTGGCGACTAAGGTAGTAGATCTCACAATAATTCAATCGTTTTTATCATCTAGGCAATTACATAATTTATTTTAGGTTGCTTTAATAATAGGCATTATGGGTGCTTGTCGTGCAGCAGAATTGCACTCTATGCAAATTACAGATTCAGAAGATCATGGATCTATTTTTATGGTCAGTGTACCAAATACAAAAACAAAAATTGCCAGAAAATTCACTGTAACGGGAACTTTTTATACCATAGTTAAGAAATATTTTAATCTGCGTCCTACTGATATATCGCAAACGATATTATTCTTTAAATTTCAAAATCGAAAATATCACTCACAAAGAATTGGCATTAATAAGTTTGGAGCAATGGGGAAAGACATTGCTACAGTTTTAAAATTACCAGACTATAATTTATATAGGTACAGGGCATTGTTTTCGCCGCTCGTCGGCAACTTTATTAGTAGATGCTGGAGGGGATATAACTGAACTGAAACGCCATGGCGGTTGGCGATCAACCACTGTGGCTGAGGGGTACGTTGATGATTCCCAAAAGAATAAGACAGATACTGCAAATAAAATACACAGTTCTATAACACCTCAACCAGTTAGTACATCAACAACATATATGCAACAAACACAAAAAGAAACAATAAACTTGAATAATTCAGTCCCACATATTCAGTTTACCGGTTGTTCAAACTTTACAGTTAATTTTATTAATAAACAAAATGAGTAATTACCTACAACTAAAATTTGTATAGCATTGTTATAGGTAACTATCAAGATTTGTGAATAAAGTTCTTTCTCTATACTTGTATCTTAGTATTTATTGTTATAGTCGTAGATAAAGTATAGTATTTAACTTGCGGTAATGGTTAAGGTTATAACCTACGCAGATGAAGTTTGCAGCACGAGCCGCAGGCGAGTGCTGTAATTCATCAAGTTAAATTTAATAATAATAATATACTATTATTATAATAATGCGTATTATTCGTTTTTGTAATTCGAATGTGACGTTCCAACCGTTCAACTATACAGTTTAACAATTCACTCCCACAGGTCAATTATAAAAATAGGACAGACCGACAGGGGAAACCCAAAAAAAAAACGAGCAGGAGAAACGCCGTACAATTACGAATAAGGATACTGACACACTGACTGAACTTGTAGCGCCATTCTTGGAATTGACTTTTTGTTTCTAAAGTTGCCTTTGACTGTTCAGCCACTCAGCCAGTCGCTTTTATTCAATTATATGATATAATTACAATAAAATATCTAACAAGTACTTATAAACGTCCGATGTCCAAGTACGGATTCGAACGCGGGACCTCTCGATTGTCGAGCGAAATCGCTCCCACCCGAGCACCGAAGTCGACTACTATTGCCTTCTGACTTGATACTACACCGTTCGGAAGTTGATGCCTAAAATGAACATTGATGTTATTAAAAAAAAATCGAAACTAAAACATCGATGTCATAATTTCTTTAAAGTACTTAACATTTTATAGGAGATAAATGCATATAAAGACTAATAACATTTTAAACAGAGCCCCCTCCACCCCTACCCGCAGGGTTTGCAAGTGTTATCAAACCACTGAGGCAATACCCCATACACCCTTCCAAACTTACATCAGCAGAAACACCAGCGAGCCTAGGTAATTATTTGCTCGAAAACACCCCTAAAAAGACTGTTTTTGACTTTTTAGGGGTGAATTCCTACTCGGATCGAACCGAAACCTCACCCGTCGTATTTTGCGCGAAAAATTACCCTTAAAGGTGACTATAGTGTGTATCTTGATCAAGTTTGGCCACCGACCTGCATAATTTGAGTGGAATATAATATCATATTTTTATGGTAAAAATATACATTATGATATTCATTTTTATACATTAAATATATATTTGAGAACTAACCATGGGTTTTTACTGACCGTGCTAAAATATTGGCCCTAACTAACCTACCTACTAAAATTAATTTCTATCTATTTACATTACACACTGGGAATTAACATCCAAGCTGACAATTGAAATTTTGTGACACTCGTAGAACACTAAGCAGTATCTTTGAGTACAAACTGGCTATTATGAGTGACAATGGCAAGAGATGTGAACATACTTTTATCGTTTTTACTAAAAATCAGCTGTTTGACAAAATTTACATATTCTTCTCACAGAAAATTAAACCAAGAACTCAACATGTAGGCACTGACAAACTCTATGATACCCTGCTAATTCTAAAAACATCATTAAACTTGTTGCTCAACATATCTTTAATCTGTAAACACAACTAACAACCGAAAATTACCTTTAAGTTTCAGCACAAAATAATTAATAAACTCTCCGAAATCCCCGAGTCCGTTCACATACAGTTGGCTCCGCCTTCCAGCGTGAAACAAGGAAAATGATTTAGACACATTTAAAATTTTTTAAAAAAAATTGGTTTAGTTTGATTGTAAAGAAAATGGTGAAAGCTATGCCGCCGCGGGACCTTCTTTAAATTTTTCTAATACACTGCGTCCATTAATTATGGAATAGGTAAAAAAGTACTCAAATTTTAAACATCCATATCTCCATCAAAATTATATCAATCCACTCAATTTTGGATTTATTAGGTAGGCCGTCCCTTGGACTACTTAGCACAAAGTATTTGACCTTACTTTATGTCTTTTTTATACAGGATAATGGCTAAGATACCAAGCCATGTAAAATGTGCTGATTTTAAAATTAATGTTTGGAAAATACGAAGCAATGAAAATGGAATTTTATTAGTGTACTGGTTACAGCTTTATGTTAGGTACTTACTGTACAAATTACAGCGCAGTGCCGTTCGTGTTAATTAATTAACTTAACAATAGTAATAACAATTTAAAGAAACAACTTAATTATAAGAATAAAAATGAATAACGCGTATTTCCTCCACGGGCATTAATGACAGCTTGACAACGATTTGGCATACTGAGCATCAGATTTCTTATAAAAACTTGATCCATATTTTCCCATATTCTTTGTAGCGTCAATCACAATCTGCACGAACCTCTCTACCCATTCGATCCCATAAATGCTCTATAGGGTTAAGATCTGGGCTTCGAGCTTTCCAATTCATTACGGTAATTCCCGTTTCTGCTAGATATTCCGTTACTATTCTCGCCGTATGTGGACGTGCGTTATCTTGCATAAAAATGAAGTTTTCTCCAATAAAGGGAGCAAAAGACACAACATGCTCCTGAAGAATTTCCGTAATGTACCTGTCACTAGTTAATCGCTCTACAAATACCAATTCCGTTTTTGCCTCTAGAGATATACTTCCCCAAACCATAATTGATCCACCGCCATAACTAACCCGCTCTTTAAAATTACACTGAGCATAGCGATCACCAGGTTTTCGAAACACTTTTAAGCGTCTATCATTGCTGTATAGACAAAAACGGGATTCGTCACTAAATAAAACATTAGCCCATTCATCTTCACCCCATGGCAAATGCTCTTGAGCAAACTGCAATCGTTCACGTCTATGGTGTGGTTCCAGCTTTGGTCCTATCGCTGCTTCGTACGGTTTCAGTTGAACCTCTTTTAAGCGATTAAGTATTGTTTGCTTACATAGTCGAACATTGTGAAAGTTTGACAACCGTGCTTGTAGCTTGGTACTTGTTGTAAATAGCTCCCGAACACATTGTATTGTTAAAAACCGATCCTGATTAGCAGTTGTTTTGCTTGGTCGGCCTTGCCCTGCTCTTCTTTGATTCGATCCATATTCTCGATACCGTTTTAAAATTTTTGATATAGCCCCGTTTTATTCATGATTCTGGCAATATCAGACTGAGACCGGCCCTGCTCAAACAATCCTCTTGCATAGGAACATTCTTCTGGAGATATGAATCCGATATTGGCATTCATTTAAAAAAAGAAACTAAACAAAAGGCCTTGTCAAGAACTGCCAACAAATTTATAATCTTGATAAATTGACAAGGGCAATTGGTTGACTAGCAACGTAAATCCAAATAGAAGTAAAACGTTTTCAGTCAATATAATTTGCAATATACATATTTTTTAATTTGCACGAACGGCACTGCACTGTAATTTGTACAGTAAGTACCTAACATAAAGTTATAACCAGTACACTAATAAAATTCCATTTTCATTGCTTCGTATTTTCCAAACATTAATTTTAAAATCAGCACATTTTACACGGCTTGGTATCTTATCCATGATCCTGTATAAAAAAGACATAAAGTGAGGTCAAACACATTGTTCTAAGTAGTTCAAGGGACAGCCTACCTAATAAACTGAAAATTGAATGGATTGATGAAGATATTGATTTTAAAATTCGAGTACTTTTTTACCTATTCCATTTTTTATTTTTTTATTTTTTTTTAATTGACACGAACGGCACTGCGCTGTAATTTGTACAGTAAGTACCTAACATAAAGCTGTAACCAGTACACTAATAAAATTCAATTTCCATTGCTTCGTATTTTCCAAACATTAATTTTAAAATCAGCACATTTTACATGGCTTGGTATCTTAGCCATCATCCTGTATAAAAAAGACATAAAGTAAGGTCAAATACTTTGTGCTAAGTAGTCCAAGGGACGGCCTACCTAATAAATCAAAAGTTGAGTGGATTGATATAATTTTGATGGAGATATGGATGTTTAAAATTTGAGTACTTTTTTACCTATTCCATAATTAATGGACGCAGTGTAGTTTATGAAGAAGAAAGTGAGTACGTTGACCCTAGCTCGTTTAAAATAAAAGTGACAACGCATCGGCGTACATTTATATCTACCTACATACCATTCCAAATTTGAAATTCTTTGGACTACAAATAAACTCGAAATTCATTGTCTGTTATGTACCGTCCACAACGGTAGCCCTTTATACACAAATATCTATTGCCGGAAAAAATGCAAAAATTATTATTTTCTCACGAAATCAAGTCATTTAATAGAAAAACTAAATATATTTAATGCAAAAATGTTTGAGATTTTAATGTGTCAAAATTAGATTTTGTTACGAAGGTCGTATATTGAATTTGATTTGAGAAGGTTACGAAACGAAAAATATTTATTAAAAAGCACAACTTAGTAACTGTGCTAACAATTCGTGAACAAAAATTAACGCATATCAAGAAAATTTGTCATGTAAAAACGTGTTGTTCTAAATTGTATTATATCCCCTTAAACTTCAAATAAAATTATCAATTAAGAACTTAACTATTAAGAAAAGATATGCCTTAAAATTTGTCTTCGCTTCAAATGCTTGCTGCAGCTGATTCCTGAACAATTATATACATTTACATTACATAGGTGCTTCATCCCCTTTTCTTGCTAAGCTCTTTGACATTCCCAACACCATATTAGGAATATTTATCAACTGTAGCTAAACAATTTATGTTATTTTATATAGGCATGGTATAAGTCTAGCTTTTAGTTCAGAATTTTATATCAGTTTTTCGGGAAGACACTACAATTCAGAGTAACTAGTTTTTATATTACACATATTATTATGGCAACTTTTTTGATATCCGATAATTTGGCCCAGTATTCTAGTAAAATTTTTGCTAATTTTTCAATATGCTTTAATTTTCTACCCCAATTTCTTAACTTAAAATAAATATAATAAAAATAACTAGAAATAAAGAGATCATTTGACAATAACGCAATTATAAACCATGCGTAAATTTTCAAATGTTCTCGATCTCCCGTTGCTGTTTGAACTTGTTCAAGGTAATAGCACAGGTGGTAATAGCCATATTATACTTATAACTAATCCTATCATATATTATACACAAAGGGAATAAATATGTGTTTTACAAGGATTCCTTTGGATTACATAATATGATGAATAACCCTAATATTAATATCTCTGACGAACATTTTTTTATTTTAGGATAATATAATATGCATCCGTTTTGTTTTCGGTATGTTTAAATTTTAAATAATATAAAGATACGAAATACCCTGTTTAATGTCTGACATGCAGATAACAATCTTACATTTAAAACTTTACGTCTCATCTAAATTAACAACTGCATATTTCGCCCTGAAAGGCATTTTCTCATTACGTCAGTGAAATTGAAAAAGTAGTCCATACTTGCAGTAGAGTTCGCCTAATGCAAATAAAACAATCAGGTCTTCCTCCACAAATCTTTTTAATGGAAACATGGATGGTTATCTTCCCTACTTGTTTCGGGCGTCTAGACGTCCATCATCAGGGGATGCTTGAAGGGATTTCAAATTAATAAAACGACCAGTTAGAACAGAATTAATAATTACTTACCCAAAATCGAGTCGAATAAAATTATTTAGAGTTGCCTGAAAGTAATGAGTAGAAGTGAGTAGGAACTTCGAAAATTTGAAAGCGGAATAAACTTGCAAATTTAATTATGAAATTAACATGTTGATGGTATGAAGCAGATTTCATTTTAAAAGATGAAAATTTTTGAAAAACTTTCTTCAAAAAATGGAATAGTGCCGATCACCATCGTATTTACTCTACACACACATGTCTCGGAGTGAAGCAGACTTGAAAACGGATGTGACATCATCAAAATTGACAGCAATCATAAAATTTGAGAGGTTTGCAATAGACTCCATATCGGGTTTACAGAATCCTCGAGGATCTGTCAATTAATTACGGAAAAGAACTTATAAGTTGTGATCACTGGACATATAAAGTACCTACCCATATAGCACAAGATTATCTCAGAATATTACAAGAACTTTCAAAAAAGAATAATTGATTATTCCTTTAATAGGCCCACAATATCTAATCTTCCACCAGGAATATTCCAAGAATTCCGAAATGTGAGAAATCTACAAAATTCCAGGAATATTCAGATAGAACATTTCAAGAAAAATTAAAATAAATATTAGGAATATTCAAACAAAAATACTAAAAAATGCGTCGAACATTCCTAAAATATAATAATCCGTGATCCAAAAAAGGCCATATTTTCCATTTTTACACCAACGTAAACTTTCGATGAAATCTCTATGGCAGAGCTAAAAGGCAACTTCTAACGGCGAAATCAAAATTTAAAATGCCTTATATTTTATAGGTAGAAGTAATTGAATATTTTTTAAATTTTAAATAAAAAAATAGTATTTTAGTGCTAATTGTTTAATGAGTTAAAAAGATATAAGTATTTATACAAATTATATTAGTGGTCCCTCGATCTTGCCAGTGTCTTTTTTTTATTCTCTATTTTGCTTTAAAGAGGTAAATACTGGTTTTACCCTCGATTTCTTTTAAAGTTGGTGGATTCTTTCCAACTTAAAGTATTTCTAGTACAAGAAAAAACTATGAATGAATCAATATAGGTATCTCCCATTGTATATAATGAAAGAACATTTTCAAAAAAACATATTGTTGGACCAGTTTATAGATCTAACTGAATACCGTAAAATATGAACAAACAAATTTCAATCTAAGGAACTCGTCTATTGACCCTTGAAAAAGCTTTAATGTAAAACAAAACGTTGACAGATATATAATTGAGTCACTTCGTTCTTTTCCTCATTTGCGTTATATTTAACCTGAAAACGAAAAAAGAAAACACAGCCAAAGGTCGCAGTCTGGTCCAATTTCCTAATGTTTATTATATATAAACTTTAAGGTTACATGTTCCGCTCTTATATCAGCATATTATGTTTATTATGTGTTTGTTTTCTTTTTAATTAGAATTAATTAGAATTTATCTCCGAATATTACAAGAACTTTCAAAAAAGAATAATTGATTATTCCTTAGGCCCACAATATCTAATCTTCCACCAGGAATATTCCTAGAATTCCGAAATGTGAGAAATCTACAAAATTTCAGGAATATTCAGATAGAACATTCCAAGAATAATTAAAATAAATATAAGAATATTCAAACAAGAATACTAAAAAATTCGTGGAACATTCCTAAAATATAATAATCCGTGATCCAAAAAAGGCCATATTTTCCATTTTTACACCAACGTAAACTTTCGATGAAATCTCTATGGTAGAGCTGAAAGCAAAGAGGATAGCTTAAAGGTATCTTCAATCAAGATTTAAAATGCCTTATATTTTATAGGTTGAAGTAATTAAGTATTTTTTAGATTAAAAAAAAAAGTATTATTTTAGTTCTAATTTTTTATTGAATTAAAAAAATATTAGTATTAATACAAATTCTATTAGTGCATGGACCCTCGATCTTGCCAGTGCTTTTTTTTATTCTCTATTTTGCTTTGGAGGGGTAAATACCGGTTGTACCCTCGATTTCTTTTAAAGTTGGTGGGTTCTTTCCAACTTGCAGTATTTCTAGTAAAAGAAAAAACTATGAATGAATCAATATAGGTATCTCCCATTGTATATAATGAAAGAACATTTTTGAGAAAACATTATGTTGGACCCGTTTTTAGATCTAACTTACTACCGTAAAATATGAACAAACAAATTTCAATCTAAAGAACTCTTCCATTGACCCTCGAGAAAGTTTTAATATAAAACAAAATGTAGACAGATATATAATTGAGTCACTTCGTTCCTTCCCTCATTTATCCTAAAAACAAAACAAAAAAACAGGCCAAAGTCGCAGCCACGTCCAATTTCCTAATGTTTATTATATATAAACTTAAAGGTTACATGTTCCGTTACATGTAACCTTTAAGCACAGAAAATATAGCTATATTTCTGTGCTTTAAGTTAATATAGTAAGCCTAAGAAAATTTGTTAAGACTGCGACTTAGTGTTGTTTTTTTTTTGGTTAATAAAATAATGTTTCTTTAAAAATGGACTACCTCTCGAACCTGATTTCTGAAAGTTGCAAAATAGATGTACTTACCTACTTAACTTGGTAAATTAAGGCTTACCTGTCAATCTCAAATGGTTATTTGCCCTTATGTCCACTTTGACTATAAAGTTGCATTATTTCGTGCTGTAAACATTTCTGTTTGTAAAGTCTGTTAAATTGGTACCGCCAATTTTTCTTAAGTTTCCTACCTAAAATATAAAAGGTATAAATGGAAGAGAATGGTAGGTATGTATTAAGTGAAATCTTTGCGAAAGCATTTCGTTAGCATATTTTACACAATATTTACTTAGCAGCATTTTAAATATTTGGTAATTTGCTAGTTCTCTGTAATAATAATTATTGTTCATTTTCTCTTCTCCATTAATTGGCAACAAGCTAAATAAGTCTAAAGTTGCATCGTCTAGCTGATTCTCCAAAACTTTGGCTTTTTCTTTTAACTGGTTTTTAATGTTTATACTTCCTTATATATTATACGTACTGATAATCTCACAGCTATTAAAATCAAAGAGGATAGATTCAAATCAAGTTTAATAACCATACAAAATCTGAGATAAACTAAATTAGGTTAGGTTCACCTAACCTACACATATATTCTGCTTTCTACAAGATTTAGGCATTTTAACAAACAAAAATATGAATATCAGGCACAGGGTCTTCCAACGAGGACTGAACAGGGGCTCATTTTTGAGCTTTCTTGTATTTAAAAGAAAAATTATTTGTACCAGAAACAAAAGAGTTACGCTATGGATAAGGTGTTTTTTAAATGGAACATAGCTTTTTTACGATTTTTGGAACGAGTGATTTTTTTTTGTCCGTTCTGATTAAAATATTTAATATTGTGACAGCTATTTTTATTAAATTTTAATGTTTGGTCCAGTATAATTTAACTTTAATCTGTTTGAAACATACACTAGGTAATAAAGGTATAATCACCTTTGAATCCTTCAAAGTCAAAAAATTTGACAAATTTACTATAATATTGCCGAAATGAAATATTCATTAGATGAAAGATTGCAGATTGTTATCTTGTTCTACAAATGCCAAGAAAATGCAAGAGAAGCAAGGAGAAGATTTATTGCAAATTTTCACAGAAATATATCCGTCAATACTATTCTAAGGATAAAGAACCTATTTGAGGAAAATAAAACATTACATGACAGAAAAAGAAATCCAACTCTATACTAATTTAAAAAAAACATTAATAATTGAATTGTTCAATGTGACCTCCGTTGTTCTCGAAACATGTGCGATAACCTCTTTGTAGCCTTTCCAAAATTGCTGTTATACTGTGATTTTCCTGGTTAAGGCGATTTATTTCATTCACAATTTTCTGCATGATCTCTTCAATATCGTGGTTTCGCTGCTTGTATACCACGTTCTTTAAATGGCCCCAATGAAATGTGTCTAATATTGACAAATCGGGACTATTGGGTGGCCAAGCATAGGTTCCATTTCTACCAATCCATTCTTCATGGCGTCCGTTTAAATATTGAGTAACCTCACGCACGGCATGCGGAGGGGCCCCATCATGTTGCCAAATTAAATTTTGATATTCTTCCAATGGTAAATCTTCAAAAAAGTTCTCAATTTCGTTTTCTAAGAACTCGTAGTATCTCTGTCCATTTAAAGTCCCGTTAAAAAATATTGGTCCCAAAATTCTATTATTTTTTATGCCACACCAAACATGGATTGAAGTCCTTCCTTGAAATTTAATTGTCTGAAATTTTCTTGGATTTCCAACGGCCCAGTGATGATTATTATGTCTATTGAAAACCCCCGATGTTGTGAATGTGGCTTCGTCAGTCCATAAGATATTTCTGAATAAATTAGGGTCTTCGTTTTCTTTCCGAATCACAATTTGGGAAACAAATTGGAAGCGAAGTTCTTTTTGTTGCCGGTGTTAGATGCTGAAGTGGAAGGATATGATAAGACTTAAATTTATGATTTCTTAAAGTCCTGTGAACAGTTCCTTGGGTAACTCTTCTGCATCTTACACCGCCGCCGTATTGAACGTCCCGAACTTCGTCCGAAATTGATTTGGTTGGATTCAGTCGAAAATAATTCACAATGGCACGGTCTCGATTTCTATTCCTTTCTGGATTTCTTTTTCTGTCATGTAATGTTTTATTTTCCTCAAATAGGTTCTTCATCCTTAGAATAGTATTGACGGATATATTTCTGTGAAAATTTGCAATAAATCTTCTCCTTGCTTCTCTTGCATTTTCTTGGCATTTGTAGAACAAGATAACAATCTGCAATCTCTCATCTAATGAATATTTCATTTCGACAATGTTATAGTAAATTTGTCAAATTTTTTTACTTTGAAGGATTCAATGGTGATTATACCTTTATTACCTAGTGTATGTTTCAAACAGGTTAAAGTTAAATTATACTGGATAAAACATTAAAATTTAATAAAAATAGCTGTCACAATATTAAATATTTTAATCAGAACGGACAAAAAAAAATCCCTCGTTCCAAAAATCGTATAAAAACAGCTATGTTCCATTTAAAAAACACCTTATCCATAGCGTAACTCTTTTGTTTCTGGTTCAAATAAATTTTTGGTTTCATTTTTGAATTCTGCAGGAAAAGTACATCGGTTGGCTATTTTGGATTTTTCTTTAAATACAAGGAAGCTCAAAAATGAGCACCTGTTCAGTCCTCGTTGTAAGACCCTGTACTTATCTGTTATCAATCATTTCCATCCACAGGTGTATTGTGTATTATACCTAAATAAAACACGATCTTTGGGAATAAAGTATAAAAAATTAAAACCATATACGCGTGGGTTCGGGCAAAGAAATCAGGGCTGCACGAAAATTACAAATAGCAATATATTTAGGCGTCATCTCTGTTTCACATGCCGCAACCGGCAAAGAGCAGAACATTTTATTACTGGTCGAGCACGTCGCACTATTTCGCCAATCAAAATGTTCAGTTGCGAACACAAGACGTTCATAGGGTTGCGGGAAATTCAAAATTAATATTTTAATTCAACCATAAAATAAAAAGTCATTTTAAAAAGGCAGTTCTGTATAAAGAATTCTTTAAATAAACCGGCAGCGTTGTGACAAATCATTTTAATTACGATGCTTCTTAATACTATAGAATTTTGTAAATTCTTAGTTTGATTAGGATTACTGTCACATTACTGTAGTTCCGTAACGTCACACAGGTTTTGTAAATGGTATATCAAACATTTAGCGGAGTAGCAATGACTCAAACTTCAAGAATTAAAAGAAAAATCATAGAATGGTAATTTAAGAACATTCTTTAGGGGAATACTTAAAACCTAATATTATCAGATTGCTCAAAATAGAATGTTTTTGCAATATTCATAAATGAATATTCTCAGAATAACAATCCGTGAATAAAACTTTTAAGCATTTTTCAAGAATGTTCCCAGAAACTGACGAATATTCACAGCCGCTTTGGAAGCTTTGTAGAATATTCGTAGAAAATATGGTGCTATATGGGTAAAGAGTTACCGCACTAAAGACATCTGTCAACGAATGATTAAATTGTATAGCTTGTTTAAAAATGGGGTTATAAATGTTCAAGGGAGGGAAATAAGAAACTGCACTTAATTTACTATTCGAAAAAGAGGGAAACACTATATATAGTAACACTAGATGGTGCACTTAAAATATGAAAATAATCCTTCAAAAAATTAACTTTAAAAAACATAAGTTCTTAAATATTAACCTATGTTTATGAACAAAATTTTCTTTTTTATTTTGTGGTCTTTATATGCAATCATTTTGTGGTTCTTTATATGCAATCAAAAAATATATTTCAATCATTTGACTGTAATATCTGCCTTAAAACCAAACATTCACTCGGCTCTTAAATTTGTAATTCCAAAGACAAAATTCCCTGTTTAGACAAGTCTGGAGTGTACGAGGTGTGTTGCTCGACTGAAGGCTGTTCTACCTCCTTTATAGGATAAACAGGGAGAAAATTTAAGACTCGCATTAATGAAGATTGTAAAGAGATAGAAAGAGCATCTAATTTAAATTTATCTTCTTCGAAAATTAAATCTAACTTTTTAAGGCATTTATCCATAAACAAACCCAACTTCAACACAAATACAAGCAGTAAATTCTTACATTTTTGTAATAAGGGCAACAAATAAATAAAATGATTAAATATCCACCTATCAATTGCGTTCATTCACAACAGCATAATTTTTTTCAGTGCCTTAAATTATCATAATTAAATTTTCTTTATAACAAAACTCACCTCTTACTATCTCTACATTACCCGTTCCTTCTCCCCGAAGGAAGTTAAACTATTTCCACTGAAAGTATGGACTATTTTTTTAACTTCTATTTCTCTATTGTTTTTTCACTCTCTTGCTTCCCAAGGTCTATTTTTGATTCCCAAGGTCTATTTGTTCATAAACATTGGTTAATTTTTAAGAAATTATTTTTTTTTAAATTAATTTTTTGAAAGATTATTTTCATATTTGGGTGCACCACCTAGTGTTACTATACTGTTTTCCTCCTTTTTCGACTCGTAAACTCAGTGCAGTTTATTATTTCCCTCCTTTGGACATTAATACAGTAAACTCTCTGTTTGCGACCGCCTCTATATAGAGTGATCCCCTGCGTTAAACGACCGGTTTTGAATTCCCCATATTTAAAAATGGAAATCCCATTATTTTTTACTCCTTCTTACCGACCCATCTGTTAAACGACCGCGGGCACTTATCATCGGAATTTTTAGTAAACATTAATGTTAAAAACACCCTCCATTAGGGGCAGTAGAACCCGACGCGACAATTCTTAAGAAATATAAGTTCATACACTAATTGCAGGAGGATCCATTGAATTTCGTCGTCGGCACGATATTACCTACCCACAAAAATATGTGGCGAATCAGCCGATATCAACATCGAATACGTAACTGCTTAGAAAGAGAGGCTATTGTCCATATTTAAGGATTATGTCCCAAGGGACGTATTAAATGCAGATGAGTCAGGTCTCTACTATCGTGCATTGCCAACAAAGGCATATGCATTAAAAGATGACAAGTGCAAATATGGAAGCTGAGAAGAAAGAACCACTTATAATAGGCAAAAGTAAAAGTCCTCGATGTTCTAAGGGCGCACATATCGATAAGTTACCTTTCCAATGAGTCTCGAACAAAACAGCGCAAATGACAGCAGACATTATGACAACAAGGCTTTACAGATTTAATACCAAGAAGAAGAAGCAGAATGGAAAGGCGGATTTAAGTGTAATACAGATAATATTGACGACTTCGAAGAAGAAGATAATACTCCGCTCGCACAACTGTTTTCTACCATTAAAGACTCATTTGTGAACTTGAAACAATGTGCCTCTATCAATAATGATTTGCCAACAGAAAGTGCAGAATTGACTCTCATCGAATGTATTGAAGAGATCCAAGGAACGGAAAAAACTACTCCCAATTCTGAGACAGAGGAAGAGCAACCTGAACTTGCTCCAGTGTCGAAAATATCAAGTTTATCTGAAGCTTGCGCAGACTAAATATTGACATGTCTACCATGTTCCTCAATTGCTATTAAAACGTGAATCTGAATTTTATAAAAATAAAATAAAAGCAATCATTAATTTCTGATTATTTAAAAAAATAAATTTTGAAAGCAAACATAGAGTACATTGTATAATGTTATATGTGTTCATTTGAAAACTTCCCACCACATATTTATCGAAAACCACTGATTAAAAGAAAAAACGCCGAGACACGTCAAAAGACTTGCCAAAGGGGACAACTTTTTAACCGAAAACTACTTCACCCCCTTTTACCATCTGTCCCCCGGGGTCATCCCCTTAAAAACTTTAAATGACAAGGGGTATCAAAGTGCTTTATTCTGACGTTTGATTTTTTAAAATCGGTCGATTCGTTTTCGAGAAAAGTAGAAAAATCTTTATTTATCTTAATTTGTTCAGATAGAAAAAAAACACACGAAAATATGACTTTTTATTCCAATAAGTGTTCAAAAACCAACATAAACAGCAATTCGGTAGATTAGACGTGGCAGCAACCGAATAACAACCCGACTTTTTTTCAGCCATCTATTTATAAACACAGATAACATGGGCGAACTGTATTTATTCTTATGCCTGTTTAGTTTATTATAGTTGCTAAGGAAAAGAAAAATTTAATTTGCTGTCAGTTACCTTTGTGGCAATCTAGGGATAGTGAAAATTAATTTATTGATTCAGATTTTACATCCAAAATGGTTTACACACTAGCCGAAAGAGTGGAAATGATTCTAATTTATGGTGCCCAAAATCAATGTGCTCGGCAAACTGCCGTCACATTTAACGCCAGATATCCGGAAAAGATAACTTCGCATAGGTATGTTATGGACCTTGTTACTAAATTTACTCAAACTGGATCTGTTGCAAATAAAAAACATAATCATCGTAGAGTTTTGGATGAAGCCGCTCAAGTTGAAGTTTTGGGTCATTTTGGCATAAATCCTAATACTTCATTACGCAAAATTGTTGATGCGACTGGTATTTCATTAGGGTCTGTACACACAGTTACTAAATTACATAAATTTCATTAATTCAAAATGAAAATATTGCAAGAGTTAACCGAAGATGATTTCAATAGGCGAGTTGAATTTTGCGAACAAATGACTGCAGCGATTAATGATAATACAACTCATGTAAAGAATATCTGCTTCAGTGATGAATGGACATTTTATCTAAATGGATTTGTTAATAAGCATAACTGCAGGTATTGGAGCAATGAAAATCCTCATGCTTTTGTAGAAGGGCATACTCAGTACCCCCAAAAAATTAATGTATGAGCAGGCATTTTAGGAAACAAAGTTATTGGGCCATTGTTTATTAATGGGAATTTAAATGGAGGCATTTATTTAGATATGTTGGAAAATACCATCAATCCGCTTATCACTGAAACCATTGAAAACCAAACCGAAGACGATGAAAACCCTATACTTGATGAGGCTCAAATATATTTTCAGCAAGACGGCGCTCCTCCTCACTATGTTCTTCCGGTTCGGCAATGGCTAGACGACGAGTTTCCAGATAAATGGATAGGGCGAAGAGGGCCTATAGAATGGCCTGCTAAGTCTCCTGACTTGACGCCATTAGACTTTTTTCTATGGGGCCATTTGAAATCTATTGTGTTCACTCCTCAAGCTGAAAGTTTGGATGAACTTCGTCAACGCATCATCGAAAGCTGCCATGATCTCCCACAACATGTTTTTGAAAATGTCCGTCAGGAATTTGAACATCGCCTATATCATTGTTTGGCCAATAACGGGCAACATTTTGAACACTTAGTGAAATAAAAAGTGATATTTTCGTGTGTGTTTTTTTTCTATCTAAACAAATTGAGATAAATAAAGATTTTTCTACTTTTCTCGAAAACGAATCGACCTATTTTAAAAAATCAAACGTCAAAATAAAGCACTTTGAAAGACCTTTCACACAAGCTATTATTTGATACCTCTTGTCATTTAAATTTTTTAAGGGGATGACCCCGGTGGGCAGAGGGTAAAAGGGGGTAAATTAGTTTTTGTTTAAAAAGTTGTCCCCTTTGGTAAATCTTTTGACGCAACTCGGCGTTTTTTCTTTTAATCAGTGGTTTTCGATAAATCCGTGGTGGGAAGTTTTCAATTGAACACCCTGTATATTAGTATGCACGTGCAGTATATACATTTTGGTAAATTGGCTTTATCTCATTTAATTTTAGTTCTGATAAACTTAAAACAAAAATTATTAAAATTATTTACATATACAGGGTCGTTGGTATGTATGGAAACGGTCGATTATTTCTTAAAGTATAACAGTTGGCAAAAAATATTTTAGATAAAAGTTTTAGAGTTTTTTAGCTTGTATTAGAATTTGTGAAAAATAAGTATACAGGATAAGTCAAAAAACCGTAGGGAAGCAAAGTTACCTTTTATTAAACGAAACACCCTATATCTACGAATATTTTTGGATTTAGCATGACATAACAATTATTTTTTATCAAGTGCATTATAAGTCTAAACCTAATAGTTTCCAAGATATCGACTTTTGAAAAATGACATTTTTGAACTTTGACAGCTTCTAGCTTTTTAACGGTACGCTTTAGAGTAAAACGGCTTACATGCCCCCATGTTACTTTTTAATGATCTTTCCAAAAATCATCAACTTCCGGTTAAACCGGAAGTACTGTATTTCCGGCTTTTGAGTTACATCCGGTTTAACCGGAAGTTGATGTTTTTGGGAAGATAATAAAAAAGTAAGATAGGGACATGTAAGCAGTTTTATTCCAAAAGGTACCGTTACAAAGCTGGAAGCTGTCAAAGTTCAAGAATGTAATTTTTCAAAAGTAGATATATCTCGGAAACTATTAAGTGTAGACTTATAATGCATGTATTGAAAAATAATTTCTATTTGATGTAAAATTCAAAAATATTCGAAAATATAGGGTGTTCCATTTAAAAAAAATTAACTTTGTTTCTCTACGGTTTTCTGACTCAACCTGTATACCTATTTTTTTTTAATTCTAATACACCTTAAAAAACCCTAAAACTTTTATCTAAAATATTTTTTGCTGACTGTTTTACTTTAAGATATAATCGACTGTTTCCATACATACCAACGACCCTGTATATATACTTATTAATAAAGAAACACTGTAAAATGCAGACCAGTTGTTTTAATTTTTTTCTATTAATCGATCACCCCTGTTAACCGAGCAACATTTGATTCCCCGAGGGTGGTCGCTATTGAGAGATTTTACTATAACCCTATTTTTAAATCAACTGCACAATTTAATCATTCTTTGACAGATGTCTTCAGTGTGGTCACTCTTTGGGTACTTTATGCGTCCAGTAATAACAACTTATAGGTTTATTTCCATAAGTAATTGACAGATCTTCGCGGATTTTGTAAACCCAATATCGAGTCTATTGCAAAGTTCTTAAACTTTATGATGGCTATCAATTTTGATAATGGCACATCTGTTTCCAAATCTGCTTCACTCCGAGACACATGTGTTTAGAGTATGCACGATGGTGATCAGCACTATTTAATTTTTTGAAAAAAGTTTTTTAAAAATATTTATATTTCAAAATGAAATTTGGTGGTCATTATTTGCTGCCATGGGCATAGTATTTTAAACTTTTAAATTAATCCTCGGATAACACGGAGCATATGTGAATCCACTTGTTTCAAAACCCGCTAAATCCATTGATATCAAAATGTTGGTAAATCGCCAAAAACTGATTTCACATATTCCTGTCTTCTTATTTTGAAAATACTTGGCAGTTATGACGAAAAGGGTCATAAACTTAAAAGTTTACCTGTTTTTTCGAAAAGTATAACAACAATGCGAAAATTTAAATAAGTAAAATGGAGTTGTCGGGTATTGTTTGTGATCTTTGGATTTGTCGGGTTTTGCAACTTCCTTGCATTAACAAACGGGGATTTTCCAAAAGAAAAAAATATGGTGGTATATTATTTAATTTATAAACAAAATAGGAACAGCTAAATGATATTTTAACGAAGTTATAGTAATAACTACACTAATAAGTCGGGAATTTGGTCCGCTGGCTCACATATAGTGAGTAAGTGAGCGTTTTCAGGTTTTTTATTATTTATTTAATAGCTAGGGGCGAACAATAATAGAAATATTACCATTCCTTTAAATTATTAAGATATCAACGACACCATTAGCTATTAACGACTATCTTACCGAAATTAAATATATGTGTGCTGTAGAGCCATTTGACCTTACACGACTGCTGTGATTGGCAGATGTGGAGTTGCCGGTATTTGATTACAACGCTTCTTGGATTTGCAGACTTTTGAATCTAACCTTATATTTTAAATGTAAATAGCGTATGCAGGTGCCAGGTTTTGCATGTCAAACAGTTTACTAAATTATAGAGGTCAAGAAGAAGAAACCATTGCCGTATTAAACTCATTCTTGGCCGAAAATTGTCGAGTTTTGAAGCTAGTGAATTCATGTCTAAAAAATTTTAATTAAATTTCTTTCTTCACAATATAAAAAATTTCCTTTTATACCGTCATAAAATACTCAATACAATCTAAAATGTCCTAATTTCAAAAAAAAATTATTCAAACTAAAATTCTTTTTCATAATTTATCATATAAAATTTTCATACCATTAACATGACAACTTCATAATTTAATTTGCAAGTTTACCCCGTTCTTAAAATTTCCTACTCACTTCTAGTTGTACTCATTAATTTGAGGCAACTTTAAATAATTATTTTATTCGGCTCAATTTTGGGTAAGTCATTATTTATTCTATTTTAATTGGTCGTTTTACGAATTTGAAATCCCTTCTTACTAGATGTATTGTACGTAGATACTTCCCCTAAACGTGGACGTCTAGACGTTAAACACATGTAGGGAACAGAACCATTCTTTTTTCTATTAAAAAATGTTGTGAAGAAAGACTTGATTGTTTTATTTGCGAATTACTTTTTATCAAATAATATCTAAAATATATTTGTAATTGGGAAAAAACAATTTTATGAGGTTGTAACCTTTATAAAGCATCTAAAAAGGAAGAAAAATAGTATTTCCGTTTCTATAAAATTTTCCCTTGTTTGGTCCTTATTTAATATATCAAGAAGGTTTCTAGTTCAAGCAGTGGTACACATTTGAATTGTACGTTTTATGGTTAGTTTAAGGAAAATCAATATTTCATTTTCCTTAGTCGTAAAGATCGAAGTGCAAACTAAAAGCGTGTGTGACCAAGTGAAAATAAAAATTGCAGGTGCAGAGTCATATATTTATTACAATCTCTTAATTGGAAAAAGATAAGAGGAAAAAATAAGCGAAAATGCATCTCATTGACCAAAACCACTGGCAGTTCGCACGTGAAAACTCTTTGGATATTGCTACGGAATAAATATTATTTAATGTTTGCCTAACGTTAATGTCAAATCATTTTTATCTAGATGTGGGAGACAGAAAGAAGCGCTATTTATATTTTACTCGCATCTTCTGTCTATGTTCCGTCGCTCACTCAAATCGAATTGATTGATTAATGGATTCTTTATTGGTATTGTTATTGTTATTAAAATTTACACAAGACATGTCACAATAATACAATAGTAATAATAACAATATATTTAATATAAAAGAGTTTTTTAAATCCTAAACATGATCACTTCACACAATGTTAAAGATAGTGCATTAGAACCAAAAATATCCGTTAAAGAAATAAAATTCCCTTGAAAATTTAGAACCCTTAACTATTAGATGACACCCTGGATAGAGCACGATATAGAGCTCACAGGTTGGGTAGAGAAATTGCAGAAAACAAGGCACAAAAGGGTCGCCCGATAAAGGTTATTTTCCAGGACAATAATACGAAACCACTGCTTCTTAAATCAAAAAAGAGGCTCTAACTGACAAGCACAGATCTAGGTTACACCGGTAACAATACCTAAACCATGATCCTAAGAAGACAAACCTGGAGCTGTTTAAGGAGGCGAGGGCATACAAGAATAGCAATGATTATAAATTTGTCTGGTTTTCTCGTGGCAATGTTTTTCTTAGGAAAGCAATAAAAAATATTACGAGTTGAAGACATCGATCAATTAAAAAACTAAATACGCCTTAGAACATTAGGAGCATTAGAAACGAATTAGACGATGCACAGTGTTTTGTAATTAATAATGGATGTGACTTGCTGTTGTTAAATGAAACTTGGTTAATGGATAGCAAGTCCTTTCTATAGGATATATACAACTACAATGCTCTGCACTCCTGTAGGGAACACAGAGGAGGGGGGTGCATCTCTGTATGTTAAAAATTCCATACAGTTTTGTGAAAAGGGAAGATCCCAACCTGACAGTAAAATAACCTGAGTGAGTGTTAGCATAGGTGAAATCAATTTAATAGTAAGTGTTGTTTATAAACCACCATCATGTCCAAATGCAGAGCTTTACTTATTGTTAGAAGACCACTTGGTTGTGGGTGACTTTAACATAAACTTACTTAAGCAATCTCGTGAAATAGCGAACTATAAAAACCTTATTACTCGAAATAACTTTGAAGTGCTAAACTTCATTACTGAGAAAAATGTCACTAGAATAACTAACAACTCTAAAAGTATAATAGATCATGCTCTGACTGATAAATATAATGAGTAAAATTGTAAGGTAGTATTTGAGGGTAATTCTTTGTCGGACCACAACCTACTGTCGATAAGAGCAGAAAACAATGTAGAAATCTTTTAATAAAATCAATCATGAAGCTAGGAGGGTCGATTATAAAATGTTAATAATAGTATTTCAACAAAAAAAAGCGAAATCAAATATTTCTTCATTTCGGGAACTTACTGAATTTATCCTACAGTCTAGAAAAGAAGCGGAGTGTGTTTAAAGCTCTGGAAAACACAATGATTGGATTAACCGGGATGTTCTTGGAATGATGAAGGTTAGAGATAAAATTTGCAGGGCAAAAATCAAATATCCGAAGGATACTAAATTAGAATGTGTAACGGTTTATTTTTAGTACTAGGGGTTAAAGCCTATTTTTGCTAAGGTGTGAGAAATAATCATTAAGGTAGTACAATGTGCTCTCTGAAAAACCCTCGGAAAAACCATTAGTATGTGGTGAATTGAAACAAACCAAAATTTTATTTAAAGTTTATTATTATGTCGCCTTCGCCTTTTTGTCAAGAACCTTTCAATATATTTGTTTTGGTGGTAATTCAATGTACATAGATATTTATAAAACATTTTACTAGTAAAAATAAGGCTATACATATATATATATTACTCGTAACATTGCACTGTTACATAACTCTATCTCTCGGTGTGTAGAAGTTGCTTTCCTTTCTTATGACATTTGTTGATTACCTGGTTCCTTCTTTATCTTTTTGCAATGCCGTTACCTCGAGTAGCTGATCCAGCTTGTGTTGTACCTAAAATAAAGATAACTATTTGAATTCTGTGACTGCAGACTGAGATCTTAGGTAATTTTGCCTTCGATGGTACGTAAGGTTATATAGGTATGTAAGAGTTGTTAAAACGGTCTCTGGCTGCCGAATGCCTGGTTAACAAAGCAGAGCCTCACCTTATCTTTCATCTTGATTCCATATCTCCCTTGGCTTAGGGGTTGAAATTCGATTTTTCTCCCTTGTTAAATGGCAGACCATGTCCTAAGTTTAATAGCCTAAAAACAGTCAGCTACAGACGCTGTAATTGTAGAAAGATCTAAAAACTCACCGCTATGATTGTATCACGGACATTTCCGAGGGAAAACAGTGAAGTTTCCGTGGTATATTTTCGTTTGTTGTGGTTCTGGAACTTAGTGTTGGTTCTGTATTGTTAGAGACATTTCATTTTGTTAGTTATAAATAAACCCTGTTCTTTAAAATTTATATGAATAGAAGTGGGCGTCACTATCGATTTTAATCCCTTTGATCGACCTAACTTATTGATATTGTATTGACTGCTATCGGGTGATTTTTACCAGCCAAGGGCATTGTATTGTAATCTGTTTATCGTTATTTAATTTAGGAGCCACTTGGGTGTTTATTTAAAGCTGGGAATTGGTGTAAAATCGTTTAGTCTAGGTTGACATCTATCGACCTTTGCGAGATCGATTATATCGCTTATTCCTTAGATGTGGGAAATATTTATCTGATGTACCGTTGGTTGTATACGGGTGACCGTGTTTGGTAATAATTTATATTGCCCATGTATTAGTTAATTAAAAACAAATTTCTTTAGTTTCACCGTCGCGCAGGAGGGGGTACAAGGGTAACTCAGGATTCTATTGTCTCCTCTCTTTGGTTATTTTATTATTTGTACGGGTTCGCTTCGGCTAGGTTAGTTCATTAGGTTTTTGTGTAGGTACGAGGTTTTGAATTCTAGCGCCCTTTTTATTGACAGGAAGCTTTCTATTTTGTTGGTAGGATTGCAGCTCTTCCGGGAGGTCGTGCGCGATTGTTACGGCCTTCCTTACTTACTTACTGACCTGTCTCCGTCGTGAAAGCGTGTGTCCAGCCAAATTTTATCGCACTTTAGTGGATTTTTGGGGCTCGTTTCACAAATAAAGCTTCCAAATTGCTTTCGTTTGGAATATTGTTGGAGTGGAAGCTTTTTTTTACGGCATAGCCGGATATAAAGCGACGGAGTGCAGGTCAGGAAACGTGAAAACGTGTGAGACCCCATTGTCATCGGGTAAGTTTAATCATTTTATGTTTGAAATCAATTGCAGTCACTTTAATTTTGCTTTTATTCGTAAATAAAATATAATATTATCTTATTATCAAAACTCATGTATTTTTTTTATGCTTTCTGTTATCGATATCTATTTATTTCGCTAGAATTTTACAATACCGTATTGCGCATTTTACTTACAAAGTGCACGTTTTTCAAGCCTACCTTTTTATTTGTTATTTTATTGTCAAAAAGAAGAACTTGTACCCGAACTATACCGCGTGGCGTCAAAGCCTGCATGTTGTACGTTAATGCCTAGGTTTTTATTTCTTTGTGTTGCTATTAATTTAATCTAATTTCAATTTATAATGTGCCTAATTAGCCGAATGTCATTATGTAATTTTTCTGGTTAATTGCTAAGTTTTACATGTGTTTACTGCAATTGTTAGATTTGGTTAAATTAATTTTTATTTGATTAATAATTGTGTATTTTTGCTTTAATTGATTTAAATGGCCGGCATTGTGCAACTGTTTTCTTTGGTATTGCTGAAATGAAGTAAATAACTGTAGTTTTCGGTTTTTTTTTTTGGGATTATGTCGTGTTAATATTTTTCTGGGGAATTTATTCAGGGTTGTAAAATTGTAAAATTATTGTCGAATAGGTTTGATAATTAAATAACAATATTTTCTGGGATTTTTGTAATTATGTGGGAATAATATTTTTATGGGTCGCTTATTCAGGGTTTTAAAGGGTATTTTATTTGGAGTCATTAGCACCCCATGTCGGCGTGTGGGCGGCGCATGCGCAGTTACTGTATTGCGATTCAGCATATATATCTCTAAGTTCAAGTGGGACATTACTTTGCAATTATATTTTTTATTAATCTGAAAGTTGGGATTTCAATTTTGATCATGCGCATGGCGCATGCGCCTTGGCTACTTTTTCTAGAAACATGCGGTTTTAATTTAGTGAGTTTCCTGCTAGGCTTTGATGAAGTTATTTTAATTTTATTCGTCATCCTGAGCATGCGAAGTGCCCTCACGTCGATATTTTTGTTAATTAATGTCTGCAGAGTAGTTATTGGACACCCAGTGAGGTGCGCAGTTAATTTTAGACGCATGCGCGTGGCGCATGCGCAGTAATAATTTTTCTAAATTTTGGGTTTTCGGTATTATTAGGGTGGTTGCACAGTGCTGGTTCATTTATGTAATCATTTGGGCTTTCAGCCATTCATTAAATTAAAAATTTTATGCAAATATTGCCATTGTGCTGATGCGCCTGTTTCATTTCTCAGGGTCCTTTTACCTGGGCGCGTGTACCTAGCTCCTTACCTAGGCACCTCTTTACGCCTTTCAACTAGAGGCGCTACCACTTCTACCTAGGATTCTAACCTAGGGCCGACCAGCAGTACTACCCAAGCGGTACATAGAGTGCTACCTAGGGTGCACCTGAAGCCGACTAACCGGCAAATCAACTACCGTAATTGGCTGATCGGTAACGTAACCGGCCAGTATATTGCTTTGTAAGGTTTTTATTCCTATTCTTTTATTTGTGTAACCAATATTTTTTTTGTTAAAGTGTAACCGGTGTGATCATAACCGCAGGGCTGGTATAGTGTTTACCTGAATTAATTTTCTTGGGCATCAAACCTAATCATTCTTTTTTCCTTTTTTTTTTTTTAATAAATGTCACTGGAAACTAATTTTTCTTGGGTGTGAAACCTAATCAATATTTTTTTTTGCTCTTTAATAAACGGCATTAGTGTGTTTTTAAAATTTTTAGTTTTATTTGAGACGTCCCACAACACAACCTCCGTAATTTGCTTTTTGTTAATTTTTTTTTATTATTCATTATTAGGTTCAGTGGAGAGTGAGGTCCCACCGAGATCGCGGAGGCTTCCGTTTTGGCCTGCCTACAAAACGGTGGCGCCCCTTATTGCCCCCCCTACTCTTCGGCATTTGGGCTAGGGCATTTGCTCGCTCGCTCAAGGCCTCTCACCCTCGGCTGGACTTCGCTAGCAGTAATTCCTTTTTTTTTTTGTGTTAACCTTCATTAAAATTAAATTCTTTTGTGTTATTTCAATAACAAGCTTTGGGCAAACAAAAGCGTAGCAAATGCCGATTTTAAAAAATTAAAAACCAAATTAACAACGTTTACTTAAAAACCAGTATTTTAGATAGCAGTAGGTACCAGCAGGTACAAATGCAAAAAACAATGAAAATTTATAAACAAATTCTTTAAGAATACTAAGATACAGACCCTAATATGCGACCTTGAAGTAGGTGACTCGCACACTGACGACCTGATTAATATTGTCAATGATCTGAATAATCATTTTGCGAAAATTAGGGAGTTAATTGTGGGCGACGTAGAAAGGGAAATTAGAATTATGTATCCCGATAACTTTCCCTGTGTGCAATGAGGTGACATCTCGGAGTGGGCCAAAATTAGAATTAGCTAATGAAAATGAAGTAACGGAAATCATATTGGACTTGAAAAAAAATTCGGAGCCAGGACACGACGGGATAGCGGCTAGAGATATACTTAATTTGAAAAATACTATTACGAACGTGATAATTAAGTTAGTAAACATTGTTCTGATGAATGGTCGCTTTCCAGATGAACTAAAAATAAGCAAAATAAGGTCAATCATTAAATCGGCAAATAAAAAATGTATGGACAACTATAGACCGAATTTGGTACTAACTATATCTTCAAAAATGATTGAAGAAGTTATTAGGGATCGAATGATGCGACACATAAATCACAATATAGATTTCTTTAATATCCAGTGTGTAGTTGTGATTCAGTACACTCCTTGAAATAACGTTCTCTTCCCGAACCGTGAAAATTTTAGCAGTACAATTTTTGAAGGTACACGTCCAAATCTTCTCATTACTTTTCAACGTTTTCTTGAAAAAATACTTTGTGTTTTCGAACAATAATAAAAGTTTTCCTCGTTCACTCAAACACTGTAATACCCAACATATTTACTTGATGCTGGCGCAAAGACACTCAGTAAAATAATAAAATATTGCTCCAATTGTATTACATTTAAATATTCATTCAGGTAGATTAGGTGTTATATAGTTGATGCAAAACAAAAACCGATGCTCGTCATCAATCATCTTTTCATAAATAGCATTAAAAAACTCTTCCATTAAGAGAAACAAAAGTGCATATACATGTCTCTGTCGATTACGTTGTTTACTACTTGTAAAAAATGCCGAAGCATTTAAATAGTCGGTGCAAAGAGCTAATAGCTAGAATCACCTTAAAACAAACGTTCTAATTCAAAGAGAGTTGTAAATGTGTAAAGATTGGATATAAGTTCCAATCGTGACACTATTTATGGAATGTAAGAAACAAGCAAGTTGTATTATTTAATAATTATAATATCTTACATCGGTTATTCATAAGCTGTAACTTTTTTTAGAACATCGTGTAACTTTGACAACTTTAAGTTAGAAATTAAAAGATGGAGAACTGTTTAATGGTTGTCTTAACTCTTTAAGAAGCCTCTTCAAGAAAATAGGCTTCGGATGGTAAAAAGATGAACTGAGGCGAGGGCTTATGGAACTTCCCCATATAGCTTTCAAACGACTGGTATTTTTGAAAGAATATATTAAAGAAAAAGAAGCATTCTTGTACCAATTTGTTTTCTTGGATGAAACATGGATTTTTCAGAATGGTACTATTGGTCGATCTTGGCCAGATGAAAATAAAAGAAGTGTTAGATCTACTAAAGTTGATGGTAAAAGGTATTATGCAGTAAGCAAATATATAAACTATGGAAAGTTTTTCTATATTTATCTTGTTTTTATGAAAAAAAAAAACTGTGTAATTTCCTCACTCGGATATTTTGGTTACAAGCTGGCAACACTGTCGATATCTGACGTCACTCGAAGGGTATGACATGCATCGGTTTTCGTCTTGCACTGAGTGTCCTAAATTCACCTCAAAGACAAGGTATTGTAAACAAATGTCCGACGCGTGATCACCCGCGCTTTATGAGATAGTAGCGCTACTATAGACAGCCTAAGTGATGACGTCACAAGGGGCGTGTTTTAAAAAATCTTTCCAAACAAAAATAAATTGCATTGAAAATCCCATAAGAGATTTTTGCAAGCATTGCTACACGTTTTTAAGCGACAAATAAGCAATTTCTTCTGATTATTTGTATTTTTGGTGATATGATTGACCCATTTACAGCCACAGATAGAGGTAAGTGTTTCCTGAAAATATTTAATCGCCACCTGAAAAAGTTTGAGGTTATGTTATTGTTGTTTACATTATTGTTTATTAAGACATAATTGTTAGTTTTTTGTAAAATAAAGCTTGTGGTAGCGTTTATTTATTAATATGAAGTAGACCCAGTCTATAGCCTAAATAATTTATATTATAGATTCAATATTGGCTAAAGTGGTTACTTATTTTGTTACCCGAACAGGAAATTTTCAAGTTTGTTGTATTGCCTGCAAAGATAGAAGAGAGGAATGCCTGGTCATCACCTATAAGCATCTTATAAGGTACATAACAGAACAATTATTATGTTAAAAAGGGATAAACGCCTTGGAGTTGAACCATTATTTGCTTTACAATGGTAGAAGTCAAGATAGAGCAGAGAACCTTCCCAACATTTTTGGTTTGTACCTGCCATTTTGGGCACAATGACAGAAAGATAGGGCTACAATATTTGAGTTCAGCGCTAAAAGGCAATTTAGCATTACATCTCCAGAAAAAAGGTATGTTATAGCTTTTATTATACAAAATGTATTCACGTTCCTAAAAACTAAAGTAAAAAATGTAAACATTTAATAGTTTGATTTAACCTTTAATAGAAAAGCAAGGCCAACATTATATTAAATTATTTTTAGAAAAGAAGTGAGCAGACAGATGTTACCGAAGATATTGACTCATGCTTTAGGAGCATCGTTAGAAGCAGAAAAGTATTTTTTGATACAAGATTTTGAAGAAATTTCAAAAAAACCTTTAAAAACTTTTAGTACGCTTTAGTTACAACTATTCTCATATCCTTATGTATGCACAGGGATATCAATGCTATACCTAATACAATTAATTTGAAATATATACTATGTAGATTATAAAACAATGTAATAAAAATAACAATAAATATTTGTTTCAATTTTTATAATTTCAGTACATCAAATGTTGTTAAGGTCTACAGTATTTCTAAAATTGCTGATCAATCTTCTGGTCCATAGCTGCATGAATAAGGCTAACTGGGATATAGCTCCTCAGCTGTTTTAACTTCGCTGGATTTAGTTTTTTGGGCATTTCGAAGGCACTTCTTATCAGTGACTGATAGGTAGTAGTATCAAAATAATGATGCAGTTGATGATATTTTATTCCCGCTAGAACATAAACAGTTGGCAGATATTGTGTTGCATTTTTGTTTAGTAAAATCTACAATTAAAATATTATTTTGCATGAAGTATATAAAAAAATTTATGATAGTAATTTAAATTACCACAATATTATAACTTTTGTCTTTCATCATAGTGTGAACTTCTCCGATCTGAATCAAATTGCATCCATAGGTTTGACTCCCAAGGCATTTACCCCTTTTTAACATAATAATATTTGCTGTATTAGGTACCTTATAAGTGATGTCCGAGCTTTCCTTTCTTTTATCTTTGCAGGGAATACAACAAACTTGAAAATTTTCTGTTCGGGTAACAAAATACGTAACCACTTTAGCCGATATTGAATCTATAATATAAATTATTTAGGCTATAGACTGGGTTTACTTCATATTAATAAATAAACACTACCACAAGCTTTATTTTACAATAAACTAACAATTATGTCTTAATAAACAATAATGTAAACAACAATAACACAACCTCAAACTTTTTCAGATGGCGATTAAATATTTTCAGGAAACACTTACCTCTATCTGTGGTTGTAAATGGGTCAATCATATCACCAAAAATACTAATAATTAGAAGAAATTGCTTATTTGTCGCTTATAAACATGTAGCAATGCTTACAAAAATGTCTTATGGGATTTTCAATGCAATTTATTTTTGTTTGGAAAGATTTTTTAAAACACGCCCCTTGTGACGTCAGACTTAGGCTGTCCATTGAGCAGGTAGATTAGCGTGTCAAAGCATGAACGTCTACATGCCAGGGATGGCTTCCTACTTCCTATACCAGTGCAATATTGCATTGTTGCGCATCGCGTTCGAATTTTGTAGTTTTACTGTGTTGTTCTTATCGTCGCTTTTATAGTCCGCCTCATGGTTCTGTGGCTATGGATGGAATGCGAATAAAAAAAAAAGTCATGTGCCGGGTTTTCTAAGTTTACCAATAAATTTTAAATAAAATGATCTAATTTTATGATGATAAGACCGCGTATGAATTTTTTCTCGTCCACGCCATTCTAGCCGGCCGTTTCCAGTCGATGAAATAATTTTGGTGGGACACATGAATGAAATAATGCCTAAAAAATGTGTGCTCCTCTGCGTTTCTTTTTTACCTGTTGCCGCTGATAGTAGAAAGTGGTGTGGTTTAATTAATAAAATAAGCGGAAGTAAATTTAGTTTATTAACTTATTAAATATTAATATGAAACTAGGCACCGCACGCCTATGCCGCTACACTTAAAGTACTAAGTACTTTTTTATGCCTTTTACCCCCCTGTCTCCTTAGCCATCGTAGCCACAGACTCCTAAGGTGGAATATATATGTAATGACTAAAGGGCGAAATATATGCACTTAAATCCAGACAAAGTATGCGCATATAATATATGCCTTGTTTGCAGTTATATGCATTTTTTGACCAAATATGCATCATACTGGTATGCAATATTTCTTAATTTATTATAGAAAAATAGGGTAAAGAAACACACTGGGTTCTAAAAAAGATTTTTCAAAACAATCAACTAAAAAGGATTGTCTTCTATCAGTAAAAATATATTCATACAAAGATAAGCTTCTTTCAACATCTACTGATGTAATCGGACAATACTGCAACTTAGGTCGTAAAGCATAAGGCCAAGATACAACTTCATTGGATGGTTTACCTTCATAAATGCTATTTACTGCAGTTAAGTATTTAAATCCTTCATTCTTCTTTACAGTTACATCCAATTTGTTCCTTACTTGACCTCCTACTTTACCGCGAATGTTGTTACATTTAGCGGAAAAAGTTTCAACAATACTAATCGAGTCTCTTAAACTTAAATTTCTACTCTCTAACGAGGATATTATGTCCGGTATAAAACTGAAACTAACCTTAATAAAAACAAGATCTTTAACTACACTTGCACTTTTTAACAACTCTTTACTTTGCATAACACACTGCGAATCGTCATTTAAATCCATAATTAGTTCTTAAAGGTTTTGAAGGTAAACTAACCCGTGGTAATCTTTCCCTATACATCTGCACTCTTAAAGGTGCTTTTTGCTTTTAGAAACACTTTTTTTCATTTGAAATTATAGTTTATTTACTAAAGGATATTTAGTTCTGACGGTTTCTGCGACTCGGATTATTCCATGTAAAAGACAAGTCACGTGTACCATATTGGGGTAAAAGATTCTTTAGTTTTGGCCTACTTTTACCATATACGGTGCTGCATCAGACAAAAGCGCTAAAAACTTTTCATCTGGGACTGGATTTGGTAAGGAACTGCTGAATAAATTGGGTTACGGTCACATTATTAGTTTTCTCTAGCTGCTTAGAAGCTATTAAATATGAGTTTGTTGCTTTATCTTCCTAAAGTGCTCCAATCATAAGATGTGCGATATATCTGCCACAAACATCTGTGCTTTTATCAACAATTATGTAAAAACTTTTATCACCCAGTGAAGCTCTAATTTCTTCTAAAACGGTTTCGTATACTGAATGAACATTCTTTTTTCTAAGCGTGGATTGGTCAGAAATGGGTTGTTGACAATATTTTTGCAAAAATTCTCTAAACTGAGGATTTTGCAATTTTTTTAAGGGTATGTTTGCTGCGGCCAAAGTCTTGCATAGGTCTTCTTGGAAAATTTCCTTTTCAGATTTCTATTTTTCTTCAACATTTTGAAATGCGTCTTTTACACTCAGCTGAACTGCACGGCTCAGATTTCATTTTTTGTAACTTTGATTTATGCAGCGGTGTTTTCAAATAATGTTGATCGATTTGGAACTTCTTTTTACAAACAATAATTTTTGCATAAGCTTTACAAAAGACTTCCTCTCCACTAAACTCTAACTCTGGTACATTTTTAATCCACGAAGACGTTTTCGCCACCTTAGATATTTTGAACACAAATTTGAAATCACTAGTTTTACACTGAAAATACCGAAATCTTTCGACAAACTAAAACAGAAGTACGTATTCCAACCCGATATAAATACAGTTTTAAGTAACAAGTGCCGGACTGGACATTAAACCTATTAGTCCACAAGTTTTCATGACCCGGCGTTTTTAATTTTAACGCCGAGAACATAACAATATACTCATAAAATAATAATTTGGGAAAAATATGCATTTTATTATAAAATTGACAACATATGCAAAAAATGCATATATATGCACTTTGCATATCTTCCGCCCTTTACTAATGACAAAGAAAATTATAGCTACGCAATAGAAGTCCGATGTAATGTCAATATTTCGCCCTCTCGATGGATCCCGATTTTCAAGTGTTGTTATCTTACCGGCTGCGACGCAACGGTTATCAATATAGTCTTCAGCATTATTAATTAAATTTGTAGAGTACTTATTGGGATTACTAGATCCAATAAAATAATACGGCGCGGCCGGCAATGTAAACCTATATTTTTACTTTCTGGTTTACCAAATAGCTAACAGATTGATATAAAAATGTTTAAATCTAGGAGTTTATTATAATCTTCAAGTTTGCTACTTCAATTTTTTTTTGGTGCAGAGTGTTCGCAAAATATATTCCTTTAAACTCATACATAATTTTTTGGCTTAATCTCCTGGCAAATTCTTGCATTTTCGATATACTACCAATACTTTAATGAATTAATTAGTTATTAAGTTAGTTTACTGACGGAAAAATAAAATAAAAATTCTAGAAGCACTAAATCACCAGATAAAGAGGGACATAAAATGTACCTTTATCGGCATTAAAGGTGGCTCAAAGAATATCCTTTTGCGTATCTAAGAAACTTTACAATTTCTTTGTATCTGTCAAAACTATATTATTTTACGGCACTTAGACGTAAATAATAAACGTTTTTGGTCATAGGTCTAAACCAGCAAGAACTAAAAAATCTTACATGTTGCCACAAAATGACCTAACATTCAAAAAGTTTGTTAAAAGTTTTAATTCGAGTCGCATTTATTTTCAACAGGAAAGTACGACTTCGTACGACCTTTTTGCTCATTTCTTTACCAACGGGTTCTCCGCTTGGTTAAGGTATAACGTGCGTTACATGAAATACGTTTAGAATTTTAGGTAGAACACAATAATTGGATATTATAACTAAATTACAAGTTATATATAAAAGTTGATGAGTTTACCAAAAGACATAAAACGTAAAAAAAAAAATTATTACATGAAAATATGTCTTCTTTTTTGAATGAAAGGCCCTCTATATTTTCTAGTTATTTGATTCAGTAAATTAAAACCTTTATATCCGTCTTTTTATTTTAAATTTGCTTGCGGCGTTGTAAAGTAATTATTTTTTTTGATATTTAAAGAATTTTCAGAGACTTTTTTCTTAATAAATGTGTGTTTTGAGCTAATTTCTTTTAATTTAAAGAAATAGTCCATTCTCAAAGTGGAGCTGAAATTATAGAGAAAGACTTCTTTCCTTTCCCTATAATTTCTTTTAGTTTTGTTCTTAGCATTCTTGATATAAATTAACAAGATTACCTATATTGCGAAGCCTAGGATAAATTTATTCAAAAACTATAAGATTTAGATAATAACATGTTTCATAAAACATTAAGGAATTTAAAAGATAACCCCCATCAGTTAAAAAATCCACTCGAAAAAATTGAAATAACACATATTTAAATTAGCCGAATTTGTTAAGTCGCCACATACGTATCATAAACCTCAAAAACAGTAGTATGGGTATGTACGGCGTATTTAAAAGAACTTATGATAAATCCTTTGTTATAACTAAGTTGAATGCCCCATGATATGATTTTTTTTAAACGAGTCGTTAAAAATTCTTTAAATATCAGAAAGAAAAAATACTTGGCAACGCTGCAAAAAAGACATATACAGTGACCGGCAGAAAGTGCGCAGCATATGGGAAATAGTTTTATCTTTGAATTTAGTGAATTTATTGTATTTGAGAAAAGTTCTGCAGATCCTCAAACCAAAATAACACCCATCAAATCTGGCAAAAGTCTTATGGTATACGAGAGAGAGTCAGAAGTTTCAAATTCCGCTGTGAGAAAAGTACCTCCATTTTTCATTTTAGAAAAAATGTTATTAAGAAATATTGTCTCAGTTTTAAACATACACTCAAACATGAAATTTTGCGTATTTTGGACAAAAAATACGATTTAATACTTTTTTCTCAATTACCCTGTATAAAAAGTACACCGCAACCATACAGTAAGCAAATTTTATTTTTTATAGACTTTGTTAGAGATAACCGTAAATATTATGTCAGATTGGTTAGTTTTGACAATACTATGGCCTTTAAAAAAAAACATAATCGTAATACGAAAAAAATTAAATTTAGAAAGTTCTGTTGTAAAAATGGAAGTTGAAAAGATGTATTTACAGGAAAAAAGAAATATGTTTAATTCATGGTGCCAATTATCATAGTTATCGCGAGACAGCAATTATTTTAAACAATAAACACAACAGAAATGTTCACAATTCTACTCTATTTAGAAATAATAATAAATTTAAGCAGAGTAGATCGGTGGAAAATATGTACAATGCACATCGAAAAACCGTCATTATGGAAGAAAATATTTTTAATGTTTTGCTCTCAGTAAATGAAGTTCCTACACCGAGCGAAATATCGAGTTGACATAACTCAAACATGAGTTATCCTAGACCAACGCGTGTTGCTAATAGGAGACAGCTCAGACCTCTGAGTTACGGCAACTAAATCGAAGAAATTGCATCGAATCACTGTTTATGAGTTATAATAGCCCTGAAGATGGGTTGTTTTAGCTAGCTAGCTTAGCTAATCGTAACTGGGTTTGACGAACGCATGTGACGTGGGCTGCAGCAATTCATTGTTTAAGCTGCCAGAGACCAATATGGGAGTTGTGATGCGTTACTACTCGGGCTAGATTAACTTATGATTCAAGCTATCAAGGACCTTTCAGTTGTTCTAGCTTACTTAACGACTATAGATTTATTCTGTCCTAAATGTTGGCAGGGAATCTTAATAGAGCCAAGAAACACAAGGAATATTTAATAATATGTACTTTAATTAACAAACACTTGTTACAGAAAATACATGCTAGGCTAACTGACATTACTGACATATCTAACAACATATGATAAACGTCAAGTGCAAAAGAACTACTTTATGAACGAGCTATACACAATAAGGTATGGCACTTTAAATATATTCCAACAAGAAAATTGGATTATTCTCATTTTCACGCACCTGTATGAGAACAAACCCTGAACAAAAATAAAAAAAGATCCCTTCGATCAACGATTGCGCGGATAGCAAGTCCAGTTATGTGGTCCATGACGACGCAACGTGCACGAGGTACTAATAACAATGGGGTGAAGTTATCGCGCCAAATCGGCACGAGCGCGAATTCGAAACTTTCCGTGACCTTTCGATCGGTGATTTACCCGCGACATGTGTTTTTAGAGCACTCTTTATGACTTACTTCAACTTTCAACTCAAAATAATTTACACATGGTAATGAGTTAAAATAATGCACGTCTGGGTCAAAACGGCACTTTCAAATCAGTTAGTAAGTTTCCCCAATCCATAAACTGAGTTCAGGTAACTTATAAAATGGTTACAAAATAAAGGATTGTGGTAATTCCAAATGTGTTTAAAACGTTGATATTTGTGTGTTTAGGCGAACCAAAATAAGCTGAGTTACTGTAGACGTTTTTAAATGATTTGTGATAATTCGTAGGGTCAGTAAACGTGCGTTAAAGTAGCTTTAATTTTGCAACCCACGACATCGGTAAATCCATTTTTGTCAGTGTACGATGCCGTTGTCTAAAAGAAAAGCACAGGTTGGTATTTCAGTGAAGTATTTAGGCGAATTTTTAAGAAAATTAAGTCTCTACCATATAAACACAAATACCCTTCAATATAGGGATCTAGATGACAGGCTTGACTTTTGCTTTTGGTTCAGGTTAGGCCAAAAAGAGGATTATCATGAAATCATATGTTGTTTTCTGACGAAGCAACCTTTACAAGCAACGGCACTAAATAAGCGAAATATGGTATTTGAGTATATCTTTGAAGTTGAAACAATATTTCTTAATACAAATTTGTTCTAAAATGAAAAATGGAAGTACTTTACTCTTTGAGGAATATCCAATTCTTAAGTCTCCCTCGTGTACCATAACACTTTCACCAAATTTGTTGGGTGTTAGTTTGGTTTATGGATATGTAGAACTTTCCTTAAATAAAATAAATTTACTAAATTCAAAGATAAAGAATTTTTACATATGCTACGCATATTCTGCCTGTTACTGTATAAAGTTTGTTTTTACTGAATCAAATAACTAAAATTATACAGGGTGTTTAATTAAAAAAAAAATATGATGATGTAACAACTTTCTTGGATCACTCAGTATTGTGTAAAATTTTTTGCGTTATGCCTATTGGTAAACACAACAACTTTTATATAACATTTTTTTGTATCCCTTGTAATTAAGGTGCTATCGAAGACGAGCACCTTATTGACGTACCCTGTTATACAGGGTGACATTGGAAATAATACAATGCATAGTACCACAGGATAGAGGATCTCAAAAGAATGCAAAAAGTTACTATGTACTTATGTAGAAATTGCTTTTTTTTGCGAGATATAGGATACAAGCATATTTTAAGCATGGAACATGTTAGTGTTTCTTCTCGCTCCTAGATCCGGTAAGACAATTTAGAACGTAGTTTCATGTGCATTAAGTGTCTTATATCACTGGAACTAGCACTTTGATTAATCTAATTCTAGTTAATGAACCTAACTTAGTAATCAAATCTGATATTGTAAACGTATCTCATTTATCTGATCATTATCTAACTTAGTGTTTCGTAGACTTACCTATAAAAACTTCAAATCAGGAATTTTTTTTCTTTAGGAGAAACATTAAAAATATAAATTTTATCGAGTTTAATCGAGCTGCATCGGAGACGGACTGGGGGAGTGTATTTTTCGTGAATGATATTGATCACAAACTTAGTTTGTTTAAAGAAAAAGTTTTGCATTTATTTAACATGTATGCTCCTATTGAAAAGTGCGCATTACCAAGCAGCTTGCCCCCTGAATTACTCCTACAATTCTGTGGTACTAAGGCAAAACCCGATATGTCAAAAAAATGCTATTTTTCGTTTTTAATGCCAATATGTACAGGCAGTAGAGAAGAATATGATGACAAAACCCGATATGGTTCTGCAGTTCCTAACCAAATTGGTTTCATAAAAGAGAATCCCGATATGTTCCAAACATGGCAATTGGACGCTGGCAGAACCCAATATGTTAGACATATCGGATCTTGGCGGCGTCGTGCACCAGCCAAGCAATTGTAAATCCCGATATGTGTGACATATCGAACTATGCCACAGTTTCAACTTGTTGAAATTAGTTTTATCACTTAGTTCTGGTCAACAGGTGTTTTGTGTTTATTAAACTTCTTTTGCAGCTTTTAGATCTTTGTAAAATCAAAGAAAATATTAATTTTACGACCATCGAACATAACCAGCACAAAGATATGGCAGACCTAGGATATAAATCAAAAGATATAGATAAAAACCTTGCAAAAGAGAACCCGGCAATGGAGGTTTTGGTACTTGACTTGCAGCAAGTATTAGATACCCCTTCACTGACAACCAACGTTTCTTTTTATAAACGCCTTCTTTCAACATACAACTTGACTATTCGTGACTGCACCACAGACGGAGGCATCACTAACTGCTATATGTGGCATGAAGCAATTGGAAAAAGAGGGTCTAAAGAGATTGCTTTCTGCATTTAAAAAAAAAATTGAAAGTCTGCCCGAAAGTGTAACTCATATCGTAACCTACTCAGATACATGTAGGGGCCACTATTTTTGCAACTCCGAATCAGTGGCGTAACTAGGGGGGGCGAAGGGGGCGGTCGCCCCGGCTTGGTGACGGCAAAACGATCTTCGCTGTTTGTTGGGATTAAGAAATAATACTCGAACATTTCTTGTCGTACAAAATGTTTTTATTAAAAAGAAGGAGAGGGGGCGGCGAATCAATTTTTGCCCCGGGCGCTCATTGTTCTAGGTACGCCACTGCTCCGAATGTTGAATTTTGGTGGCGAAGAGCCTTGAACACATTGAGCTCGGGACCCCTGACAATGACCAGCATGTGTTCATATTTTGTCAGCAAGAGCAAGTATGTTAACTGTGTGGATCAAAAGTTTTTATTGACACTACTGAAATACCGATCATGGTGCTCAGAGACTGGTTCCAATTCGTTCGAACTGTCAGAGGCAAAAAGCCATTTCAGGTTCATGAAATGACTCAAGAACAAATACTGTCATCTTCAAAGTTAGTTCAGGAACATATGACTAGAAGGACGACTGACACGGAGGGTAGGAAGGTAAACTGGCTGGAAATAAAGTGGATCAGGTATGAGAAAACTTTTGGGCTTATCCAATTCAAAACTTCACTATTTGATGATAAAAACTTTCGAGCACTTGATTTGAGACGATTGAAAGGGGGCAAGCGTCCGATGCCTTTATTGACGAAATGTTATGATGGGCTACTTCTCATCAATCCCCTAAAAAAAAGGACCTACTTAGTCTTCTGCCATTAATTCATTGTGATTGTCACAATTTTTTCTTAAATCTGAAATCCAGCGCCAGGGTATCAGAATTATTATTGGACGATTCCTCCGAGGAAAACGAATGACGATATTTTGTTGTTTAAATTTAAATAAAATAATTTTTTATTTCTTGTTGTTTGCCTCCTTAGATATTAAACTATTTTTCTGTTAATAAACTAGTTACTATGATACATAGAAAAAAGAAATTTTGCAATTAGTCCAGTAGGAAAGACGGTGTAAAGCAGGCAAACACCGATATGGAATCGTAATAAATGACATATGTCAATTTTATCAGTGAAACTAAGGAAGGCAAAACACGATATGTCCAACTTATCTAAATATTTTGTTATTCAGGGAAATTTTGCTGTGACTTGCCAAAAGGGAAGAAGGTGTTTGTTGTGAAACACCTTAAAGAATTTGCCAAGTTACTGCATATAAAATCTTAATTTCGGAGATCTCCCAAACTTTAAAAAGCGTGTTCTGAAAAATCACGTATTTTGACATATCGGGTTCTGCCTTAGTACCACAGAATTAAAACCATGATGAGAATTCGAGATAATGCACTTTCTACAAATCGTAAATCTCTTAAAAATGTTATTGTTACTACTTTACAATCTTAGGCAAAATGGTCCTTTTATAAGAATATGAGAAATTTTGTTACTGCCTCAATACGTCGTGAAAGGAAAGCTTATCTGAACTCTAAACTTAAAAAGAATTTTAAGAACACCAAAGCCCTCTGGAATACGTTGGACAAGCTAGATATACACAAAAAACAGAAAAAATCGCACTTTCCGGAAGAGCTTTTGGATCCTGAAAAAAATAATGATTTTTTTATCAACTCGATTCCTCGCCTGACGCCTGAAAATGATGGTATAAATTATTTTGATTCACATAAACACGTAGCTGTTGTTCACGAATTTGAATTTTCTTTGGTCTCTGAGGCAGATGTCTCCAATATTTTATTCAGTATTAAAAGTAATGCTGGGGGGTTGATCAAATTTCGTCCGAAATGTTAAAAATGTGAATGCCATATTGCATCACAGCACTTACTCACATGATTAACGCTTCACTTTTAACTAGGTTGGTTCCACAAAGCTGGAAAAATGCGCGGGTTTCCCCGCTGCCAAAGAAGAGCAAAATCTGGGATTTTTCCGAGTTGCGCCCCATAAGTATACTTACGGTGACATCTAAAATTGCTGAAAAGGCAATTTATCTACAAATAAAAAATTATATAACGGCCTTAAATCTCTTGCCTTGTAAACAGTCGGGTTTTAGGTCCGGTTATAGTACTGCATCGGCTTTGTCAGATTTAACGCATGATCTATAACATGGTATGGATGAATCCCTGGTTTCTATTCTGATAATGCTTGACTACTCCATGGCATTTGATTTTTTGGATCACAAATTATTATTAGCTAAATTAAAGTATTATGGTTTTTCTCTTAATGTCTTGGAGTGGTTTCAATCATATTTTGCCGACCGTAACCGTAACCAGCAAGTTCAGGTAAATTCTAATGAAGAGCTAATAGCATCTAAAAGCCGAAAAATAACTAGTGGCGTTCCACAAAGTTCGATTTTGGGACCACTCTTGTTTATTTTATTTACAGCAACCTACTGAAATTTCTGCCTCTTACCATTTATATATGCTGATGATTGTCAAATTTACTTGTCATTTTCACCTAATGATCAACGTCTCTCTTTTGCCTAAATTAATCAGATCTTAGAGATAATAAATGTGTGGTATAAGAACAATGGCCTTCTGCTGAATCCTGTAAATACCTCTGCTATGCTTATTGGTACAGATAGGCAACGTGCCAAAGTTCTGATGAACGATTCCGTTTTGTTGGACGGAGTTCCAATTAACTTTAAAAATGTTTGCAAACACCTTGGAATTACTTCTGGTGAGCACGTTACTAATATTTTGAAGCTAGCTTATGGTAGATTAAAATCAAGTTATAAATTTAAATACATACTGGATGTTTAACACTAAATTGAGATTAACAGAGTCAATTATTTTATCTCTTTGTGATTATTGTGATGTAGTTTGTGATGTCTGCAAACCCAAGGCCGACACAGACTACAGGTCATGCAGAACGCGTGTATGAGGTTTGCTGCATGTGTCAGGCGAAAAGATCATATAACCCCATCATATTTGCAATTGGGTTGGTTCAGAATGGAAAAAAGGCGTGATGTTCATTTTCTCTGTTTTTTACAAAGAATTATCAATTCCCATACATCAACCTATTTTCAAGGAAAACTAACTTCTGCCGATGCTGTATTTGTTAGACCGAGAAGGGTATCAATCTTACTTCATATACCACTACATTCCACCTCTGCTTTTAGAGGTTCTTTTTCCTATCATTCTTGTTTTTTATTTAACTCCTTAGCAAACTATTTAAAATCAATTAATAAAAAAAATGCATTTAAAAATCAGCCTATAAATTATTACAAATATGTATAGTGTCAACCACTCGTTACTGTGGGAGTTACTGATGGTGTTCCAATATCCCTATCCTCTAGTTTATAGGTAGACTTTTAATCTTCACATAATTTGTTTGATAAACTAATAATAATCAGATTACATGTATTATTTATAATTTCGTTGGACGTAAAGAATCTCTTCCCCAGCATACCTCCGGGTGAATGTTTTGAGCTAGTAAGAGAAATGTTGGTGAAGAAAAATCTTGCTAATCTGTTGATCCACAATCTCATATTGTAACTCTTAACAGTTCTGGACCAGAATTTCTCTAAATTCGACGGCAAATTCTATAGACAAAAGTCAGGACTTGGGATGGGCTCTTGCCTTACCCCATTTTTAAGCGAAGTCTCCATGGACAACTTAGAAAACAAACTAATTAATAGCCAACTGTCAGACTGCTTAGTATCATACAAACGATACGTGGATGATATCTGTATCATTTGGAACGGAGGGGAGGAGAGGTTAAGTCAGTTTGTGGAGTTTGCAAGTTCGTTGCATAATAAAATTACTTTCACTTTGGAGAGAGAAATAGAAGGCAGATTGCCATTTTTGGACCTTTTGTTAATAAGAGACAATGACCACATTAGTTTTGAAGTATACAGAAAACCGTCAGCTACAGATTACATCATTCAATTTTCCTCTAATTCTCCTTACACTCACAAGCTTGCAACATTAATTCTTTCTTTTATAGGCTGTTTAAGCTTCCTTAAACAAGGAAACTTTTTCAAAGGAGTTGTGTCTAAAAAAAACAAATCGCGTTAAACAACGGATTTAAATTGAACGCAATGAACAAACTTTATTATAAATATGTCAACAAATACAAACTCTCATATAATATCTTATACCTATAATAACTCCAATAAAAATATTCGCAGATGTTTAACATTTTTCGGAAAAATCTCATATAGTTGGCGAAGTTTTTTAGGAAATTTAACGCCTCTATAGTTTTTAAAACCAAAGACACTTTAAAACATCACTTGGTGAAGATTAGGGACAAGGTTGATCGAATGTCGAAATCGGGTGTTTATGCCTTGAACTGTGGAGAATGTCCTGCGGTGTACGTCGGCCAGTCGGGAAGGAAATTTTCCACAAGGGTGAAGGGACATTTAAGTTTTTAACAAATATTAAAACTCCGGTATAACTGAAACCAAATCAGCGTTCGCAAATCATTTACTAATCTCAAAGCATCAGTTTTCCCCATCTAAAAATGTAGAAATTTTACACGAATGCCCCAAGGGTATTAGACTAAATCTGTTAGAGAAGATGGAAATGACGAAGGCAAAGAAAAGTCCGGTACTCACTTGTGTAAATGATGTTTTTGATTTCAAGCCCCATCTAATATTCAACAATATAAACAAATAATTGTGTGGTTAGGTTCTCCCTTCCGTTACTATCGTGTCTTATTTTATTTTATTGTGTTCAATTCCAAGTGTTTTACAACTTGGGCTAAAGTACTTGTCCACGTGTTCACTTCAACGTATTCACTGCTCTGTGTGATTCAAGTTCGTCCTTATTCTCTTTTTATGATTTTGTCCCCCTTTATATAAAATGTCACTTTTGTGTGTTTTGGGCTTGTATGTTTTTACGGAATTCAACGTTTCAGACCTTAAGTTGGGTAATATTGCTTTTGTTATTATCTAACAATTATTGTTAATTGGGTTACATTGTAGGTCTGATGATACCTATTAAAGGCGAAACACGTGTCACTCATTAAAGATTAACAAGTAATTTTTAACGAGACCGAGAGTTTGTGTCATTCCCCATCTTTTTATTAAATTGTATGTAAGGTCTCTTAGAGAACAATAGACGATTTCTCCAAATTAATTAAATATGATTTATTCAAAACTAGGGCACCTATCCGTACTTTACCCTGTAGGTATTTTAGTTATTGTTAAACATACCAAAATTGCATTTATTTTACAATTGTTAATCAAAAGTTAACAGAAGGACCTTATTCTTTATAACCCTATATTTATTTAACACCACGGAACATAAAAAACACCTGATCTCATAGACTTAGGGTAACAAACTAATATTATCTTTTGAACTGTTTCATTAATCACTAACACTGTATACATAACATCAATATAATATGTATTTGCACTTTTATTTATTGGTATGAAACTTTTAAGCAGCAATAAACTCTATTAATATCTGCAAATAATTGTGCAATAACTGAAGCTTTACGCACTATTTATTGTGGCGTAAATATTACTTTACTTATACTAAAATTATTTACGCAATAATAGTGTTACAAGTATGCTGCCTATTTCTATTATTTTTTAAATTATATTTTTTCACTTAAATCTGTATTTTGCAATGAGCTTAACCAAAAGGACTTTTGAAAATGCAAAACTCGCGGGTGGTAAAACCCCAATTAACACATTTGTGAGAGTGGGTTTCAAGCCCTTTCGTTGCCTTTTACACGAGGGTAATTACTACTAATTACCCCAATAAACGTAAATAAAAATATTTCAAAAGAATCTTAGAAGGCGCCAAAGTTGGAAAGGTTAAAACTAGGTATTTGATGCAAACATTAAAAAATACTTTATTCCAAGCGCGGATCCAGAAATAAATTGCGAGGACCGCCGAGGGTGCAAAAATAGCGCAGTAGGCGAAATTTCGTTTTTGTCTTTTTGTCTACTGTTCTAATATTTGCATTGAACACATTTATGATAAAATATGATAAATCATTTATTCCGATATAAATTTTTTTAGGATTTTTAAATTGCAAAATATGATATGTTAATTGTCAAACTTATACAAGGATTTCGGATTTTAATACTTTCAAGGGGGTGGTCCGGGCCCAAGGAAGCCACCTACGTTTCTCCTTGGATCCGCCATTGCTTTATTTAGACCCTGTACTAATTTTACTATGTTTAGTAATTATTTTTTTATTTGTTATATTACTATGTCTGTTGCTTAACGTGAGAGAGTAATAAATCATTATTAAACTATAAAACCCAGTGACCTTCGCCGTATTCTATAGATGTAGTCCAATTATTATTATTGTACCTATGATTATTGTCAGGGGTCCCGAGATCGGGTAAGTAGAGGCACAGGTAGTTTACCTACATGTGCCTCACTGTTTCAAAAATTTGAAATGTTTAATTACTTTCCGGCAGTTGTTGGAAAACTTCGTTCTCGAAAATGGCTAGTGTTTCTGAACTTGTTGCTAAGAAACGGATTAGTAAAATTGAGCTTCCTAAAATTGAGAAAATTATTATTCTCAATGTTCTCGACGCTCTTCGCTACCAAAATTCAACATTCGGAGTTGCAAAAGTAGTTGAAATGTGTTCGAATATGGCTGGAATCGGACAGTCAATAATATACCGACTTGTGCACGATGATAAACGCGGTCCCATCAGGTCACCAAAGAGAAGTACAGGAAGAAAAGAAACTGTAATAAATGAGGATGTAAAGATAGCCATCAGAAGAATCATACACTCGTATTACTTAAAAAAGAAATACCTACCTTGGAGAAAATAATGTCTGAAATGAAAAAGATGATTTCATTCCACCCATGGGTAAGAAGAAACTATTATTGCTCCGGACCCCAACGACGATAGTTCATCGAAATACTCGTAACATGATGACTAATATTGACTAAAATTTTAAAATTAAGTTGTTGTATTGTACAGGGTTATTCAACCAAGACTAGACAAGGCGATTTTTTGACTTTTCCTGTACTTTTATAAAAAAACTGAAATAGCCATCTTAAGTCATTTTCTCCCGCGAATTCGAATATCTTCAGCAAAAAACAATTGAACATCAAACAAAAGTACTAGGGGTCACTTTGATATTTTTTTAAATGGGATGCCGTATTTTTAATGAGCTTATCCGATTTCTCATATAAATTTTGATCTAAAATGTTGGATTTTTAATGTATTTTTTTTTTTTTTTTATTTTTAACATTTTCCGAATTTAAAACTGAAGAAAAAAGGCGTTTTTGAATTAAAAATCCAACATTTTAGATCAAAATTTATATGAGAAATCGGATAAGCTCATTAAAAATACGGCATCCCATTTAAAAAAATATCAAAGTGACCCCTAGTACTTTTGTTTGATGTTCAATTGTTTTTTGCTGAAGATATTCGAATTCGCGGGAGAAAATGACTTAAGATGGCTATTTCAGTTTTTTTATAAAAGTACAGGAAAAGTCAAAAAATCGCCTTGTCTAGTCTTGGTTGGATAACCCTGTACATAGTGGATTATTTTTATAAATATTCATATTTATTCAAATTTATCTATTTTCATATTATTCTTACTTCTATGCAGGGTGTTTTCTATCCTCTTTGAGAAAATAAAGGAGGTGAATCCTCACCTTATTTTAAGACGAAAATGTGGTATAAAAGTTTTTTGCATGTCGCTTCTTTTTCGAAATACAAGGTGTTAAAAAATAGCTATTTATGCCATCAGTTACGAAATGCCTAATTTTGTGTAACGCGTGAGATTTTTGCGGAACGAACGAAGTGAGTTTCGCAAAAACTCACAAGTTACACAAAATTTAATTTCGTAACGTATTGCATACAAGATTTTTTCTAATTTTGAAGAAAGTAATAAAAAAATAAAATTTAATATAATTGATAAAAATTTGGAAAACATAAATTTAGTTTTTCTAATTTTGACATATTATAACTGATGGCATAAATAGCTATGGTTGCTGTTACTTCATGTTAGTTGTCAGTTTGACATTTTGTAAAAAAGTCTAGACGGAAGGTTTTTATCGAGATTGATATATTTTTAGTTTTATTTTTAAAAAATGAGTCATTCAAGTTCTGAAGAGCTACCAAGCGATATTGAAGAGGCAGCAGGTAATGCTCTATTATCAGTAATTCCCAAAAAGTCAAAGGCAGTTTATGATTTGGCATACGAAAAATTTGTTACGTGGTGTGATGAGAAGAAAATTAAACATGTTAATGAGAAAGTTTTACTTGCATATTTTGAGGGTAAGAAAGATCTAAAAGTTTCCACATTATGGACACTTTACTCAATGTTAAGGTCTGAACTAAATCTGAAAAGGAATATTGATATTAAAAAATATACAAATTTGGTAGCATATATTAAAAGGCAAGCGGACGGGCACAGTGCTAAAAAGTCAAAAGTTTTTATTAAAAATTTGCCAAATTTTTATTGGAAGCTGATGACAAAGAATATTTAATGGCTAAGGTTGCAATGATAATTGGAATGGCAGGAGCATGCAGAAAAGCAGAATTAACATTTCTTCCAGTTGAAAATGTTATAGACGAAGGAAGCCGTTTTCGTGTTGATATCCCACCTTCAAAAACAAAAGTTATACGGCAGTGTGCAATTACCACTGGAGACATTGAAAATACGAATCTTGTTGAAATATTAAGAAAATATATTAAGTTGCGTCCCCAGATTCTTATTCACAACAGATTTTTTGTAAAATATGCGAATGGAAAATGTACCAGAAATCCTGTGGGAATTAACACATTTAGTAGTCTGCCAAAAGTTATTGCACAATTTCTTGGTCTTTCAAATCCTGTTCTATATACTGGCCACTGCTTCAGAAGAAGCTCTGCCACTTTCCTAGCAGACAGTGGCGCTGATCTTTTAAAATTAAAGAGGCACGGAGGTTGGAAATCAAGCTCTGTTGCGGAGGGATATGTTGAAAATTCCATGAATAATAAAAAACTTATAGCGCAAGAAATATTTGGCGAAACATCTAATGCAATGTGCGTCGCTTCCCAAATAACAGCAAGTTCGAGCAATGAAAAAAATATGTCGTCGGGAATTAATTTGAATAATTGCAATAATTGTGTTATCAATATTTATAATAATTAAATAAATAGTAAGAGAATACTACTTGGCAAGTGGTAATCATAATATGACATATAAATATGTATACATGTGAGAACTTTGTTCTCAAGCCACTTGCTGAGACCTTATACAATAAGGATTAACCAAATTATGCTAAAACAGCTATTCTCTGGGCTACATGCCCCAACGAGCGCTGAATTAAATAGCACAATTTGGCGTATTTTGACTAACACTGTTAGTACTAAAATACAGACTCAGATTGCAAAAACTACCGGGAAAGAAAAGAATGAATCTTTATTTCCAATGATAGGTTGCTACGCTGCTGCTACCTGTAGACCGGTTTCGAACTCTTTGGTTCTCGTCAGTACAGGGCAAGCATGACAAGCGAGCACACCTACCATTGGAAAATCGAAACACCCTATAGCCACAATATTGTTCTGCCTAGGCAGTACAATACAGGTGGCGCCATCCTCCAGCAGTTTCTAGCAATCTGATGTGAAAGATACCGTATGGTACTATAACACAATAAATAGTAAGAGAATACTACTTGGCAAGTGGTAATCATAATATGACATATAAATATGTATACATGTGAGAACTTTGTTCTCAAGCCACTTGCTGAGACCTTATACAATAAGGATTAACCAAATTATGCTAAAACAGCTATTCTCTGGGCTACATGCCCCAACGAGCGCTGAATTAAATAGCACAATTTGGCGTATTTTGACTAACACTGTTAGTACTAAAATACAGACTCAGATTGCAACAGTGTTAGTCAAAATACGCCAAATTGTGCTATTTAATTCAGCGCTCGTTGGGGCATGTAGCCCAGAGAATAGCTGTTTTAGCATAATTTGGTTAATCCTTATTGTATAAGGTCTCAGCAAGTGGCTTGAGAACAAAGTTCTCACATGTATACATATTTATATGTCATTTTATAATAATTAATTAATTTATAATTTATGTTTTTAACTTGTATTATAACAGTTTAATAAATAGAATAATTCTTTTTGTCACTAATTTTGAAATACATTTTTCGTCACCAATTGCATAAAATTTTACTTTATGCAACTAGTTACAAAAAGTAAGACATTTCATAATGTCAATCAGTTTTAAAAAGTGTCACTTTATATGTCAAAATTAGTAAAGCAAAAATAATCATTTTAATAATTGATTTAAAAATTTTTAATAATGAACTCATATTATGAACAAAAGTCAAATAAATTGCTGAAAATGTCCTCCATGAGCCAGTAAACACCTATGTACACGACGTGCTAAATTGTCTCTTACGTGTTGGAAAATTTCGGGACTGGCGCGAATCGTATTAAAACCATCAATAATACGCAGTCGAAGGTCTTCTTCAGTTTCAATAGGAGTAGTATAAACGAGTTGTTTTAGGTGACCCCAGAAATAAAAATCCAATGGCTTCAGATCCGGCGAACGAGGTGGCCATGGGTAAGGTCCTCCTCTACCTATCCAACGAGCAGGATATTGTTGATCTAAATAGTTTCTAACACGTACTGCAAAGTGAGGGGAGCGCAGTCATGTATGAACCACATTAAAGTTCTCGTTCTTAATGGCACTGCTTCCATCAATTCTGGCAATTCATCTCTAAGGAAGTTGTAATAGACATCACCAGTAAGTCGATTTGGAAAAAAATACGGTCCAACTAAGCTTTCTCCAATAATCCCTGTCCAAATATCAAAAGAAAATGTATACTAGTGATGTCCTTTGATGATAGCATGATGATTATCTTCCGCCCAAGTATGGTTGTTGTGAAAATTTATGATGCCTTCTCTGGAAAAATTCGCTTCATCTGTAAATATTATTTTTGCTCAAAAATGTGGGACCCTTAAAGAATTTTTTTGAAACCAGTTACAAAAATTAACTCGAGCTGGAAAGTCTCTAGGCAACAAAGCTTGCACTTTTTGTACGTGATAAGGATAAAGTAAATAGTCTTTTAAAATACTCCGTACTGTTTTGTAACTCACATCCAACTCGTTCCCGATTTTCCTTGTACTAGTGCCTGGAGATTCTTCCACCATGTTTAAGCCCTCTTCCTTAAGTTGTACGGTTCTAACTATAAGTGGTCGGCTGCCTATTTTGCTTTTTGCAAAGCTACCTGTTTCCTCTAACCTGAGGTGCAATCTTGTAAATGTTTCCAAACACGGTACTCGTCTATTAGGAAAACGTTCTGCATATAAACGTCTCGCCTTTAGCGCATTTCCATTTGCCAAACCGTACATGAAATGAATTTGAGCCATTTCTTGATTGGTAAACTCAGCCGTTATGAAAAGTATGTAATGTAGTACAAATAAATTCAAAAACGATTCAAAAGGATATTATTTGAAAGATGTTAAGCAGAAAACAAATGTTACGGAGAAAACAAATGTAGTTGCCATGAAACGAAGCAAAGCCTACTCGTATCATTTGACGCAACATAATGATAAAAATACGAAAAATAACTAAAAAATTAAGGTACTCTTTCACCCAGGTCCCCTCCAATGAACTAATTGTAAAATTTAAAATTGACCCAAAGTAAAGTGCTCTAATCCCTTATGTTTAACAAATATCATTAGAATATCGTTTGGTTAATTATTAAAATGAAAAAAAAAATACAATTTTTTTTTAAACAGCCTGTATTTCGAAAACGAAGCGACATGCGAAAAACTTTTATACCACATTTTCGTCTTAAAATAAGGTGAGGATTCACCTTCTTCATTTTTTCAGAGAGGTTAGGAAAGACCCTGTGTAAGTTTTTAACTACTTAATATTAGAATAATAAATATCTTAAATATCCATCTCTATAGTTATAATTAGGTATAATTATCATTATACTTATTATTCTAATAAACTACCTGTAGTAACTCCTCTGTCACATTAGTCCCATTCACCAAACTCGTCTTTCTATTGAATGCAAATTAGGGTGACCCTAATTTGGCACCGATTCTGGGTGTGTAGGTCTCAAATATCTGAAATATGGAATTTGTAAAACTATCATTGCAATTTACCTGGAATTTGCAATGCAACCTTTAAGTTGTCCACCCTGCTTAATGGATCCTGTCATTGCAAATTTATATTTTATTACTCCCTGGCATTAAGCAACAGAGTATAAGGCCGGCACTTTTTAGAGTTCTTGGGAGTTTACCTGGTTTTATTGCAGCTGGTGTGGATTATGCTTTATTGCAGGCAACAATAATAGGTCAACGAAAGAGTATGAACACCATATGAACACCATAGGGTGTGTTCCCTGCACAATTAAAGATGTCGGCTATAAGACCTCTGTATAAAAACAAAGGTGATATTGATGCATTCGATAACTATAGACCCATAAGTCTGCTTCCCAGTTTTTCCAAGCTGTTTGAAGCTGTTATGAGTGTAAGGTTGATGGAATTTTTTCACGATTGTAAACTTTTTTCTGATAACCAGCATGGATATATTTCAAAGCGGTCGACACAAACTGCAATTTATCAATTTACTCATGCAGTTCTGAACCAGCTGGAAGGGGGCAACATTGCACTTGGGTTGTTTTTAGATCTGTCGAAGGCATTTGATTGTCTGGATAGAGATATATTATTTCGAAAGTTATGGCTGTATGGAGTTAGAGGATGTGCCCTGGATTGGTTTAAGTCTTATTTGAGCGAAAGAACTCAGCGAGTTGTTGTAAACGCAAATGGTATAACTTATAAATCAGAGATATTGCAAAGTACGGTAGGTGTTCCACAGGGCAGTATACTGGGACCAATTTTGTTTATAGTATTTTTAAATGATATCAATCTTGAAATTAATAATGACAAGTATTTTTTGACACAGTATGCTGACGATACAAGTTTGTTAGTAAATGGTTCAAGAATGGCTGAAATATCTGAAAATGTAAATAACCTATTCTCGCAGGCAGAGATGTGGTTTGAAAGAAATAAGTTGTGTTTAAATAAAGCAAAAACCAATGCCGTACTTTTTAGAACTAAACAAAACAAAATTGCTAAACAGGAATCTGTTCATGTTGGCAGCACTGAGCTCAAACTTCAAAACAATACTAAGTTCTTAGGTATCTATATCAATGAATCTTTCGATTGGTCCTGTCACATTGAGCACCTTAGTGAAAAGCTGAATAAAATTTGTTACTGTATTCGTACTATTGGTAAATATTTAAATGAAACGGCCAGAAGAACGCTGTACTTTGCAAATTTTGAAGGCACTGCACGATACGGAATAATTTTCTGGGCTGCACACTTTAGGGCTCAGAATATTTTCATAATTCAAAAACGGCTATTGAGAATTATCTACAAAATGTCTCCACTGCAGTCTTGTAGAGGAATCTTTAAATCCAAGGCCATATTGACAATATATGGTTTATATATTTATGACATACTTTTATTTGTTTTTAAAAACAAGGATAAGTTTGAAAATATTTTTCATAATAATTGCACAACTCGAAGAAGCAATTTAATATATCCAAGACATAAACTAACCTTATACGAAAAAAGTCCCTATTACATTGGCCTTAAATGCTACAATAAATTAGATAATAGTTTAAAATGTATATCAGTGGAGAAAATATTTAAACGGAAACTGAAAGAATATTTCATAAATTTGGAGCCCTACAGTGTGAATGATTTTTTGGGTGGATGAATGGATGTACCAGCATATATTGTATACTTGTAGAAATATGGGCTACATTAGCCATTTTGACGTAATTTCATTTTATGTTTTTTGTATAAACTATGTAATTTGAAATATAAATAAAATAAATAAATAAAATAAATAAATATCATGTACTCTGGTATAGTAAAGTTTACATTATACCTTTGATCTTTCGACTGACATAAAACCCTAATTATTTCTTTGGCCATAAAATGCCCCAAATTTACATCTTTTCGGGCAGGGCCGGAGTACAAATTACTTGCATCCCTAATTGATATACCATTATAAGTAGGTATAAATACCTAAAATAAATAAATAGCAAATTGATTTACATTAATTTTAGATCCAATTGGTTTTCCGACGAGTGAATCTTGTTATATTAGTATTTGGTTTCGCGGCGCGTAATATTTTTTGTTTTAATAGTGTTATAATGTGACGTTCATGGGCTTGTGCTCAGAGTGGGGCATCTTGTAGTGTCACTTTCAGAAGAAAACATTTATCTCCTGATGCTAAGGAAATAATTTAATTAACTTTAGTAGATCTAACACTTCTTTTATTTTCATCTTGCCAATGATGGTGCCATTCTGAAAAAACTATATGTCATCCAAGAAAACGAATTGGTACAAGGATGCTTATTTTTCTTTCATATTATATTATTTCAAAAATATCACTTGTTTGAAAGCTACATGGGAAAGTTCCATAAGCCCTCGCCTCGGTTCATCTTATTTCCATACAATGGTTATTTCCTTTAAGAGATTCCTTAGAGTTAAGATAACCATCAAACAGTTGTTTGTCTTTTAATTTCTTACTTAAAGTTGTCAAAGTTACATGGTGTTCTGAAAAAAATTTCCGCTTAAGCATAACCAACATAAAATTTTATAGTTTTTAAATAATACATCTTAACTGTTTCGTACATTCTATAAATAGTGTCACGGATACAACTTATATCCAATCTTGACACATTTACAACTCTCTTTAAATAAGAACGTTTCGTTTTAGGTGATTCTAATAATTTATTTTCCATTTTTCCAGTAGAAAATTCATTTGAAAATGTCGTTGTTAGAAATTTGATATAGATTTGTGTGAAATCAGTTGAGTTTTTCCTATTTTATTTGTTGAAAATTTGTTTTGAGAAATAATATAAAATATATTTTTTGGTTTTTACTCACTTTGTCAGGAAACAGGAAACTTCATTGACGAAATTAACTTTTGTCGAGTGGGCCATTAACAGCACAATGTAAAAAACTTATTATGTAAAAACAATTAACACGTATTTAATACACACAAATTTACATCAAATTTCTAACAACGACATTTTCAAATAAATATTCTACAAATTGAATTTTCCTCGCTTTTAGGAAGCACTGAAGATAGCTTAAGGCCGAAAGCGCTCTGCTCTTTTTAAATTAATTTTCAAGATTATACACTTAATACAAAAAACGACTGTTGTTCCCTCTTAATTCAAAAAAGTGTACACAGCCCTACCTCATCATTTATTAATATGCGGCAAATACAGTCAATGCCGTTCTAGACATACACCCCTAAATCTCAGTGTCCGCCAACGTGCTAAATATGATTTAATTAAGTTGGAAAGGCAGAGGGAAAACTTATTATAATAGAAGTAAATTAAAATAATCAATAAAAAAAATCAATATTAAGTTTAACAAATTAAGCTTGTAACGAAAAAGGGCACACATTATTTTAAGCCATGTTTGTCGGCTAAAGCAACAAAACTGACCAGAACATCATAAGCATTTTTAAGATGGAGCTTAATTACTAAAAGTAACAGATATTTGTGACTAGTATCTAAAGAGAGTAGAGAAAAGCGAAATACTAATTACTCATAAAAAAAAATTACATCCGAACCCTCCGATGTCGACAATTTAAGTGTATATTTTTGAGTCTATTAAACATTGCAATAAAAAAAATATGTTTCAAAAATCACAAGGATATATACCCCTCAAGAATATTTTTCTACTACAAACTTCAGAAGTCGCCAATATTCACTTCATTTTTCTAATGAGAATTTAAATTTCTCTACCCAGGGAAATAACGATAATAAATAATCACCTAGGTAAATAATGAAAACTTTCTGTATAATGAAGTTAAGGTACATACGATTTTAGCAGTCTTACTAATTGTTTCTGTATCATGCTATTTGTTTTGAGCCTTTACTAGCCATTTAGAATGAAGAAGTTCCGCAAAATAATATCAGTTTTTTAAGAAGACAGGAATTTTCATAATAAATTGGTATATAGGTATTTCCAAAGAAAAGTGTCGTATTCAAAAATGTCAACACGACAACAAACTTTCTACAAACTAACATTTAAAATTGTATTTCTATAGTTTTCTTTTTCGCAGGCTACTGGATTTTCAAAACATTTTAAAAATTAGGCAGAAATGGCTAATACAAAGATTTAAGTGAATTAAATATGTAATATTCTAGTATTAGTAGTAGGAGAAAATGTATATATACCTCAGTTGTGAAAGCTGTTATGTTCCTCGCACATTATTTATTCCATTTCTCTAATGAGAAGTAAAAATTCTCTACCCAGGGAAATAACGGTAATAAATAATAACCTAGCTAAATAATGAAAACGTTTCTGCCGAGAAAGTTAAGTTACCCACGATTTCGGCATTCTTACTCGCCGTCTCTTTAACATGTCATTGGTTTCAAGCCTTGACTAACCAGTTTAAATGAAGATATTCCACAAAATAATATTAAATTTTTAATAAAACAGGATCTTTCATCATATACTGAAAAATATTTTAAAGGGAAACTGTCATATTTAAAAATGTCAACACGACCACACATTTTCTACGAACTGATATTTAAAATCGCATTTCTATAGTTTTTTTCCCAGGCTACTCTAAAATATTTTTAAAATTAGGCAGAAATGGTTAATATAAAGATCTGAACGAATTAAATATGTAATATTTTAGTGTTTGTAGTAGAAAAAAATCTATACCGGGTGATGCATGGCTTAGTAGTAAATAGGAAATTCCACGTAAATTTTAAAGTGGCTAAATATAGGCTCCCCTGTACATTTTAGAGAAAAATTGAATTATTATTTTTTGAAGAGGTCGATATAGTGATCATGTGCTAAGTTTGAAAAAATTTGAATAATCCAATCCTAACTTAATCAGTTAAATGTGATCGCAAAATTACGATTTCTTCATAGTTTAGATATTACAGTAAACACCAGCAAATAATTCCTATGACGCTATGGTCAAACATTGACGTAAACTGGACATAACGAATAAAGAATATTTCACATTAAAAATATATTTTCGTTTCACCAATCCGGCAATCACACATCCAAAACAAAAGACACCATTAAGTTTTTCTTACCAAGCCTTTTATTTAACATACCTAAGACTACAGATTTTGACAAAAACATTAGCTGTTAATGAAGGGTTGTTTAAACATTTAATTAATTATTGTTTGATTGCCAGATTGGTAAACGAAAATGTGTTTTTAATATGATAAATTCACTCCTACAATAAAATGTCTATTTGACATTTGCATTTTTACAACTTTGACATCGATAAAAAAAGGTGTATCCTTTTTTATCGTATATAATACCACAAGAGAGAAAATTTTGCCGGCAAAATTTTCCGATTGTTATGAAAGTTTGTTGCTTGGGCAATTTCGCGATTGACATTTTTGTTACAAAACCATGAGCCGTTAGGCGAGTGGTTTTGAAAAATGTCACGAACGAAATTGCCAAAAAGCAACAAACTTATTTTACCTAAAAATTTTTTTCTTGAGTGGTATTCGTCAAGACTATTTCATGAATAATATTAAAACTGGGTATATGGGTGAATTATAAATTAATTTTATTCCAAAAGAAGATAGATCAATTTACGTGAGATTACAACCTTTCAAAAGTAACAGTGACAATCTACTGTCAGCATACTGTCAGTCATTAATTACCAATCTTAACAGTGAATGTAACTAAGGTAACAAAATTTTGCCGATTAAAAACTATGTTGCTAGCTATTTTCTGAAATTCTGATTGGTCAGTGGGGTCGGCAAAATTATGAAGGTAGTGGTTTTTCCGATTAAAAACAGGTAAATATCTAAAATTGCTACATTTTGATTGTTTCAAATTATAATGAGTGGAATAGTCGCGGTAAAACCCTTTTCAGCTAAAAACTAAATGGTAAAAACCTCTCCAGCTCAAAATCGAGTAGCTTTTCTTTTTCATTGCTCGGCAACCTGACATATTGTTACAATCTAATTTGATGCTGTCAAACATTTTTCTAGGGAGGTATTATTTTTTTTTAGTATTTATTCATGCCAAAATTCGTGAATTTCTCTAGCTAAAAATCACTCGATCTTTTTTTTAAGATCGGATAAACTTTAATTTTTTAAACTCAAACTAGATCACTTTTTAGCAATTTAAACTTGAACAAACAGTAATAGATAAAAACGCTCCAGCTTTGCTGTCGCGGTTTTATCATTTTGTTTGTTCTTGTTAAATTCCTAAGCAAACTAGTTTTCGTAAAAAATAAAAGTTTATCTGATAAAAAAAAAGCTCTTATGGTTTTACGTATGAAATAATATTTATTCGTTATATTCAGCGTTACGTCAATTTTTGACAATAGCGTCATAGAAATTATGGGCAGGACAACCATCCATTTGATACCAGATCTCCTGATTATCGCGTACAACTTCTTCTAGTGCGGGTTTAATTCGATTTTGAAGTAACTCTAAATAGGTTACTGCTGTAAAGTTGCCTTCCATAAAAAAAATGGTCCAATAATGTGATGTCCTACGATTCCCGCCCAAATATTTATTTTTGTGGATATTGCGTCCGAGTATGAACAAGACTATGTTCATTTTTTTGGCTCCGATATCGGAATTTTGGATCATTGTTGAGGGTGAATCAGTAACACAAATATTTCTCAAAGAATTCCTATTATTATTTGCTGTTTTCATTACCTCAAAACAGAATACCATTCTCCGCTCTTCATCACCTTACCGTAGCTCTTGATGCTTTTCAAACTTGTTAGGAAGATATTTATGTTTTTTTAAAGTGCGCAACAGCGCAACACTGGTTTGATGTTATCCTACGGCTTGCCCAAGAGTCCTCGTGCTAATCATTTTATTTCCTTCGCGTGCAGTAAAATATCAAGATTTCTATTATCCCTTTCTTCAGCTCTATTGATATTTTGAGTTGAGCATTCACAGTAATTTATTAGAGTGCCTTTAGACTCAAATTTACTAATGATAAGTTTAATTAATGAAATGGAAGGGATAGGCTTATCAGGGAATTAAACTGAAAACATTTCAGACACTGCTCTTAAACTATTTCCTGTATAATACCACTTAATCATTGTCACTTTTTCCTTAATGGAATAGCTCATACTTACCCATAATTAAAGCGCCTTTAATAAAAATGTTATCACTTACGCTACTTTTCGTTTTGTCAATTCCAAATAATAGTTTGCTGGTATTTGCTGTATTACCTGAAGTATAAAAATTTCGTAATCTTGCCATCACATTTTAATTGAATAAGTTAGGATTTTGAAATTTCACTTGTCAAATTAAAGAAATGCGATTTTAAATATCGGTTTGTAGAAACTTTGTGGTTGTGTTGGCATTTTTGAATATTATACCAGTTTTGTTTTGAGATATCGTCCAATTTATGATGAAAAAAGGCTCAAAACAAGTAACATGTTAAAGGAACTATGAATAAGAATGCTACAATCGTGTGTAACTTAACCTAATTTTGTACCTCACCCTCCCCCGCCCCCATTGATACGCCTATTAGTAAATTTTATCAGTTTTAATCGGGGTGTCATTTTAAGGGGCCGTAGCTCCCTTAGGGAATTTTCCTATACATATTAATTAATCAAATACGTGTTTTTTCCTATGCAGATTGCATTGCTTAACATTAGCCTCATAATTACGAGACACCCTGTTATATTAGAAATAGTAACGTATTTCTTAAAAATAGTCATATACCACCAAAACTACGTAAAATTTACAATAGAGCATGCAAAGGTTTAGTGAATTTAGGTAAAGTCTGTTCAGAGAGCCTAAATAAGCAGACCCCTCTTACTGGTCAACAGGTTCGGGTGGAAGAGCCAATAGGAGTAATCAAATCAAATCAAATCAAATCAAATCAAATCATTTATTCATACTTGCAAAAGCAGCCATCATAGATGGGTGTACACGTCAATAAATATGCAAAGTTACAAAACAAAAAACAATTAATTATTTTTAAAATTCCTATATATCATTATAATATGACATTTCTGTCATTTACAAATTCCGATACTGAGTAGTAACATTTACCAACCAGAAAATTCTTTATTGTTTTTTTAAATTTGTTTTCATTTAGAAGTCTTGTTCCCTGTGGTAATTTATTAAATAAAGTGAGGCCAGCATAGTCTGGTGACTTTTCGAACTTTGTTAGGTTATGCTTTATTATAGATAGATCACTAGCTTTTCTGGTTGGGTATTTGTGAAAGCACGAGTTTGTTGTAAATTTGCTTTCATTTTTTTTTATATACATTAGTAGCTTATATATATATATATACATGGGAATGTCATGATTTTTTTATCGAGAAACACTGGTTTACAGCTATCTATCATTCTTAATCCATATACGAGTCGAATTATTCGCTTTTGGATTAAAAATATTCTTTTAGAATTAGTTGAATTGCCCCAAAGTATAACATTATAGCTAAGTTGACTATAAACCATAGAATAATACGCCTGCAACAGTGCCCTCTCTTCAAGTAAGTGTTTCAGTTGACGCATGGCAAAGTATGCAGTGCTACACTTTTTCGCGATGTGATCCACATGAGATTCCCATGTTAGAAATTGGTCCACATATAAACCAAGGAACCTGCAGCCCTCCGCAGCACTTATTAGGTTCACAGTTGTAATTGGTGAATTAGTCCTACATCTGAAATTGACAAACACAGTCTTCTGCATGTTTAGAAATAAATTGTTTCTTTTACACCACTCATTGAAATCAGTAACGATGCTTAGTACTAGGTCATGAAGTCCCCCCGACGTCCGTGCTGTGGCCACCACCGATGTGTCATCAGCAAACATGATTACTTTGCCGTTCTGCATGTAATTTGGCATTTCGTTAATATGCGTTGATATGTGTGGTATCTGGAATTGTTTTGTTCTTGTCGCTCAGTTCTATGAGGCGCTGATCGAAAAAACCTAAATTTTTTAACTGCTATATCTTTCGGCCAGGTGGAGCTTTTGTTTAGCTCTAAGTAAGGGCACTCACTTGTCCTAAGGCGGTGGAATTAAGAAATAATCAACGACATGTGGATGCAGAAGACAAGGGGAAACCACTGCATTAAAGACCGCGAAGGTATCCTTAGTACAATCGTACACAGCAATCATGAAAAGGTTCAAAACGGAATATTCCGGAGTCAAAAGTTTCCCAATTGGATCTCTGGGGGGAACAGTGGAGAACAAGTTTATGAAAGCATCAACAAACAATATGAAGATCGGAACATGGAATGCAAGAAGTATCTTTGCACCAGGGAAATTAGACAACATTGTAAAAGAAATGTTACTATAATAAGACTACATATAAACATTTTGGGAGTAAGTGATGCCAGATGGCTAGGGAGTGGAAGCTGCTCAACAAGCAACGGTACATTCTATTACTCGGGAAATAATGATGCGAGGCATCTCTATGGAGTTGGAATAATCGTGGACAGAAATCTTACAGGCTCGGTTGTGAGTTTTACATCATACTCAGACCGAGTCATGATGCTCCAACTGGCAACACGCAATGGAAATATGAATATAATACAGGCATATTCACCCACAGCTGAGAAAGAGGATGACGAAGTTGAAGAATTTTATACTGAGCTGGATACTATCTTTAAAAGCATAAAGAACAATGAAATCACAGTAGTCATGGGAGATTTCAACGCCAAAGTGGGCAAACATAAGGTCGAAGCACACACAGGGAGTTTTGGCCTGGGAGAGAGGAGTAATAGAGGTGATCGACTAATAGAGTTCTGTCAAGAGAGAAATCTTATGATAACAAATACCTTCTTCAAACTACCAGAACGCAGATTGTATACCTGAAAATCTCCTGCGGATAACCCAGAGGATATGGTAAGAAACCAGATAGACTACATACTCATCAACACCGCTATAGAAACTCAGTGAAGGCTGCGAAAACCTACCCAGGTGCTGACATCAATTCCGATCACAACCCAGTAATAGCTAAACTCAGTATCAAGATGAAGAGGGTAACAAAACGGGTAAACAACTATATAGACACAAAAGTTCTTAAGGACCCTAAAATCCATAATTCTGTAAAGAAAGAGGCTAACGAATGTATGAGAGACATCAACAAACTAAACGTAGTCAGTGTGGATGAAAGGTGGGAGCAAATGCAAACACGATTAGAAGCAATAGCCAAAGAACACTTAATAAGCAAAAGAACTAAGAAAAAACCCTGGATAACATTAGAAATCCTGGATATTATGAAAGAGAGAAGAAATAGCAAGGGCAAAATAGATGAATATAAGGCACCACATAAAGCAGTGCAAAAAAGAATAAAAGAAGCCAATCATCTCACACAATGCGAGGAAATAGAATTACTAGATAGGAAATATGATGGCTTCCACATGCACAAAAAGATAAAGGAAATGACTGGTTGTAATAAAAGTAAAACTGCTGGTAGCGTAATTAAGGATCCAGATGGGCGCATAATAACTGACGTGGGAGAAGAGTTAAAGAGATGGAAAATATACCTCTCGGAACTCTTTGACGACGAAAGACATCCAAGGCCGGTCTCAGAATCAAGCAACATACACATAAAAATATTAAGATCAGAAATAGAATATGCCTTGGAAACTATGAAACCCGGTAAAGCTGCTGGTCCTGATCAAATACCCATAGAGCTTGTCAAACTCTTTGATGACGATGTGATCGATATTCTTCTGGAAGTTTTTAACAACATTTATGATGGGGGAGAAATCCCTAAGCAATGGCTGACATCTACTTTTGTGCTTATACCTAAGAGACCAAACCGAAGAGAATGCTCAGACTACCGGACCATTGCACTCATGAGTCACACCTTAAAGCTGTTTTTAAAGATCATCCATAAAAGAATACACAGAAAACTTGAGGAGGACATGAGCAACACGCAGTTTGGATTCCGCGAAGGACTTGGAACAAGAGGGGCGCTCTTTGGGATAAACGTTCTTTTCCAGCGCTGTCTTGATATGAATCAAGATGTGTTTGCATGTTACATCGACTTTGAGAAAGCTTTTGACAAATTGAAAGATGACAAGTTGCATCAGCTACTCGTCAGTAAAAACATTGACTTGGACGATGTGAGAATAATTACCAATCTATACTGGGGCCAAAGAGCAAATACAAAGGTAGAAAACCAGCCGACAGAGGAAATGGAAATCCGTCGTGGTGTAAGACAACGATGCATCCTATCGCCACTACTATTGAACCTGTATAGCGAAGCCATTTTTAAAGAAACCTTGGAAGAAGAATCGGTAGGGATAGTTATTAATGGAGAAGTGATAAATAATATGTGATATGCTGATGACACCGTCTTGTTAACGAGCAATCAAAGGGACACACAACATCTTCTAGAGAAATTAAATGATCGATGTAACGAATACGGTCTAAAGATAAATTTTAAGAAAACCAAGTTAATGGTAGTTACAAAGTTTCCCTAAAATCACAACCATATAAACGTGTCGGTAGCAAACACCTCAATAGAGAATGTGCACTGTGCAGTCATATAAATATCTGGGAGCCTGGATAGAACAATCGGGTGACCAAACAAGAGAGATAAGAGCGAGAATAGAGACAGCCAGATTAACATTTACGAAAATGAAAAAGTTGTTCACCAGTCGAGATATCATGTAAGATTGGACTTAGGGTAAGAATGCTGTGATGTTACGTGTTTTCTGTGCTTTTGTATGGAGCGGAGGCATGGACTCTTAAGTAGAATCACATGGACAAGCTACAAGCCTTCGAAATGTGGTGCTACCGTAGAATGTGGCGTATCCCCTGGACAGATAAGAACTCTAATGTGGAAGTTCTAAATCGGATGAATAAAGAATGTGAAGTCATTAACACCATAAAAGAGAGAAATCTTTAATATCTAGGTCATATACTGAGAGGACCCAAATACACACTTCTCCAGCTGATAGTTCAGGGGAAGATTGGTGGAAGGAGGAATATTGGAAGACGCCGTGTATCTTGGCTTAAAAACCTAAGGGACTGGTTTAACTGTAGCAATGTTGAGCTCTTCCGAGCTGCAGTTAATAAGGTCCGGATAGCTGTGATGATAGCAAACCTCCGATAGGAGATGCACTATAAGAAGAAGAAGAGAAGAAGAAGAAGACTAAAAGCCTCTTCAAACGACCCAATCTGCAGGGTCTGATTTGCAGGGCATATAGGAAAGGGAAAATCGGGTACTGCTCTCCACACCACCCGATCTCGCAGTGTGCACAGAAAACAGAAACAAAGTCAGTGTGTTTTGGAATCTTGAGTCGTAAAGGTCAAAATCACAGAACATAAAGGTTAGTTGTCAAATTGGCTCGTAGTAAATGTCAAAAAATCGGAACTGCGCTGACTTTGCTATTATAAAATAATCCGCGAAGAAAGAAAAGAAAATGCTGGATTAAGAAGCGGATAATAGAAAGAAAAAAGGTTAGCAATATGAATGGTTTTAAGGAATTAGGACCAATTTACTTTAAAAACTTTTTGAGAATGAATACCGAGACATTTGAGGAACTGCTCTCTCTATTTAAATAATAGGCGTTGGAAATATCCCACGGGCATTTATAGGGCATTTCCCTATAAAGCTCAAAAATCTCTCTCCAAGCTTGCATCTCCCTTTCAGATATTTTTGATTCAAAATACAAAAATATTGGGGCAATCTGTCAGAATTAATACATGCCGTGCCCCGTCAAATATCGATGAAATCGACCCAACCGTGCTCAACCAACCGTCCGATCTGGATTTTGTCGGTCCGACATGTCTACACACTACCCAACTTGCAGGGTCCCTGCAGATTGGACCCTGCAGATTGGGTCGTGTGTAGAGGCTTTAACTGATCCCTATTATGAAAGACCCGAGCCCGCTGTTAAATTCAAATATGGCCGAGCAGGTCCGTATTTTGCTTAGAATTTAATCATGCTTTGTAATAAAAATAAGTAAGACATTAAATAATATCTTATTTATGTTTAAATGTGAAAATACAAGTTATTTTATTATTAAAAATTATATTTATGATTACAAAAATATTCAAATTATTCGGTACTTATAATAATTATTCACTTCATATATCAATATCACTATCGCTGTCATAACCGGTTCTAATTATTATTTGTGCTATATTGTTTATATGGATATAGGAGTTTTCCACTTTTTCGACGTGTGTTACAGAGTTTGCCCAACTTTGTGAAGGGATGTTAAAAACTTTATTTTCTCTAAGCTCAAGTACATTGAAGTTAATAGTAGGGCAAATATTGTTACGACGAATGGCAGATTTCAGTTGGTGCCGAACATGTTCGATGGGAATAAATATACAATGGTATGGTGGAAGCCTTTTTTTTTGCATAATAATTATCACAGAAGTATTCCTTTTGCAGTTTTAAACGTTGAAAAACTTCAATTAATTGCCTTTTGAATTTTTTAATTGCCTGAAAATAAATGTCATTATCATACATGTAGTTTCGGATTGTTGTTTTTGTGTCATTTGAGGAGGGAGTCTTGGTCAATGGTAGCTTGCATTGTCCATTACAATTACGCTACTCGGAGGTATATTTAGCATTAGCTTGTTTTTAAACCAATCTTCAAATAAATCAGCAGTGGTGTTCTTATGGTAATCCAGAGAAGAATCTTTAATGTTTTTTGCAGACAGAGAAAGTCCATTTGGAATCCATCCGTCTTTAGATCCAGCATGCAAAATCGTAATTCGTTTACCTCTTTTTGATGGCGTGCTTGTTCTACACTTGCCGCTTGAGTCAACCCAACCCTTTTCCGGGGTATCATATGTGTCGAACCAGGTTTGATTCAAGTAAATAATCGGCCTTTGCTGATTTGTAAATCCTAATTTTTTGCAGATATTTGGAACACCATTCCCGAATTCCACTGGATTCCATTAAAACTTGTCTTTTGTTAATTTTTTTAAGTCTAAAACCCTTGTGTTGGATACACTTTCATAACGTTGTTCTGCCACATTTAAGGCCGGTTTCATCTTTTTCAAGCCTCTTAATTAAATTATCTATGGTAGGCACGCTTTGTTCCTCGTATAACTAGTAAATTTTACGCCGTATTATATCTTGATCACTTCTATCTACCTTCGAGAAAATTCCAGTATGGGTTCTTCTTTTCCTCGCTAAAATGGGATTATTCACAATTTTCCATACAGCTAATGTTGGAATTTTTGTTAATATGGCCGTTTCTTCTAACGCTGCTTGCTTGCTGACCGCACATTCAATGAGAGTTGAATTAACATTGTTTATAACTTCCTTAGTTTCCACAGAAAAGTGGTTTCTGCTTTTCGACGGGGTTATCTCCTGAGATACATTGGGCTCGCACATATTTTCCATGACTCACTCACGATTAAACAAACGCTGTATTACACACGAGTTATCTAGCCACCTAGAGCTGAATAGACATTTATTTTGCTAACATTGCATTTATTATTATATTCTAATCTTTATACATTTCTTCTAGCATTCAGTCAGCTGAACGCATTTGTATTGTAAAGTAACGCTTAAGAATAAAATAAACTTTTTAAAAAAGACATCATCGATAACCGATTAGTTAACTGGCGCAGTCGGTAGGATTTTCGGGAAATCAATACGTATCGAACGTATAGATTTTTTTGGACATTCTAATTAACCGAAAATAAAAGAACTTACCATCGTTAGTGTTTGCTGTGAGGTGTCAGAGTGGATTTCTGGAAATCGAAAACCCCAGTTCATCGTGAACCTGCTACCTTGGAGTAATCGGAGATTGGACCCACATTGCCAAATCTCGCAAGACCAGGATATTTTGGGAGGACCATATCGCCAAACAAAAGCCTGCTCTTATAAAGGATGTTGATGATTGTCGTCATTAGTATGTAAGTGCAATTGAAACACATGTCTGAAGTCAAAGATATAATTGATAAATTAAGCAACCTTAAACTGCAATTAGAACCTTCAACTGACTCTGCTTCTCAATCAGAAGAAGTAATCAAACAAATAAATCAAACCTTATTGCAAAATATAGTAGAAAATAATGCTGCAGGCACATTACTAAATAATTTAGATACTTTGCCTGAAAGCAGCGAAATAGAAATGACTCAACAATTTAAACCTGAATACTTAAAATGCGTACCAGATTTTGACGGTAATCCAAACGATCTAAATAGGTACCTAGCAGTATGTCAAAGTATCATTGATGCATTCTATATAACAAGCCAGCCAAATAATTTCCAAAATATTTACTTGTTAAATTGTATTGTCGAAAAACTTACCGGGAACGCGAAATTAATTTTAGGAACCCAAAATGTGCAAACTTGGGATGAACTAAAGATTATTTTAAGTAGAGTTTTTGATCAACGTGATGAGGCTTGCCTCAATAGAGATCTTGTCATGCTTAGGCAACAAAACATAGAAAAACCGTATCAATTCTATGAACGTATTTTACATATTTTAAACCTTCTATGTTCGTATGTAAATATTCACAAAGCGAATGATAATGATTTAGCTTTAAGAACATTTCTATCAGGTCTGAAAGAACCATTAGGAACCACGATACGTTGTATGCGGCCTAAAGATTTACCTGAAGCTTTACAATTTGTTACTGCGGAATATAACACTCATTATTTCCAAAATTTGTCAAAAATACCAAATCAAAAACAACCCACACAATATTTTATGCCCACCAACAATCAAAATTTTACGCATATACGACCTGCACTACCATTCAACACATATACACCACAAAGATTCTTTAATAATCAACCAACTTTTCCATCTCAGCCTATTCCGATAAGACCTAATTATAATAAAATGCCACAAAGATTCCCAACTAACTCACAAGTATTTAAAAACAGACCTAACCAGTCGAATGTTTTTAAACCCAATCCGAACAAACAATTTTCACCACCTACACCGATGAGTATAAATACGAAACAAACAAATAATACATTTAGACCAAATAATAATTATAGACCTCAATCAAAAAATTATTTCCAATCACAGACCAATCAACAACCAAATTTTATAGCAGAAGAACTATATAATACTAATACTGTTAATAACGACCAATACTACGCTGATAGTATTGAACAAAACTACTATGTTGATGACGGAAATAATCTCTACGATGTACAAGAACCTCAATATTTCGACGAATCTGACGTAAATCAATACGCCGAACCCGAACCTTCTCAACAAAATCCTCCTTACGCTTCTTGTAGTAACGACCAAAATTTTCAAGACGCTATGCAAGAGAACCCCAAGACATAGCTCCTGAAGTCATACCTTTTAACAACAACAACTCGAGTGAACTATCTTATATTGTATTCCCAGAATATAACTTAAAGTTTCTAATTGACTGCGGTTCAACAAAATCATTCATTGATCCTGACCTAGCCAATAAATATTACCAAAGAGCCATAGTTCACGATCCCTTTATAGTGTCAACTGTTTTTCAGCAATCTGCACACCAATATAGTGCCCAAATACCAGCTCTTCTATTTTTAAATTACCCAATAATAAAAACCTGAAATTCTACTTATTCAAATTTCATAACATCTTTAATGGTTTAATAGGGTTAGATAACCTAAAGAAATTATAAGCTAACATTGATTACGCTGAAGGATTTTTAATCACCCCGAATACTAAAATAAAACTGAAATTTCTTAAAACTAAAACAGAAGTAAATAATATAACTATATCTCCTCGTACTGAACAAGTCGTGAAAATTAAAACCGACATACAAAACGGTGAAATAATAATTCCTTATCAAAAACTGCACAATTGTGAGATTCCAAACTGCCTAACAACAGCAAAAAACGGCTATGCAATAACCACTATTTTAAATAATACTTGTCAACCTATTACGTTGGACATTTCAGAACCATTTGCAGCCGAGCGATTCGATCAAAAAAATATTGAAAAAATTGATTTAAATAATTTTATTAATTCACCGGATTTACCCTATTTCGACCCTTCTAAAATTCGAACGGACCATCTCAATAAGGAAGAAAAAACAAAAATACTTAATTTGTGCAAAGAATTTTCTGAAATATTCTACCAAGAAGGCACGCTTTTGACATTTACCAGTAAAATAAAACACTGCATTAAAACAACCGACGAACAACCCGTATACACAAAATCGTATAGATACCCCTTCGTGCACAAAAAGGAGGTGGAAACACAAATAAAAACGATGCTCGATCAAAAAATAATACGACCCAGTAGTTCGCCTTGGTCCGCACCAATTTGGGTAGTCCCAAAAAAATTGGATGCTTCGGGAGAACAACGCTGGAGGGTAGTAATTGATTTTAGAGGTTGTAACCTTAAAACAATAGACGATAAATATCCCTTACCAAACATAACAGACTTATTGGACAAACTTCGCAAATGCCAATACTTTACGACGTTGGATCTCGCAAGTGGGTTCCACCAAATCGAAATGAACGAAAGTGACATCCCCAAAACAGCATTCAGTACCGAAAATGGTCACTACGCGTTCACTCGCATGCCCTTCGGTTTAAAGAACGCGCCGACAACGTTCCAGAGGGTGATGGACAATATATTACGTGGAATTCAAAACGAAAAATGCCTTGTTTACTTAGACGATATAATCGTATTTTCGACATCTTTGCAAGAACATCTGGAACGCCTTAAATCGGTCTTCCAAAGATTACGAGATTCAAATTTCAAAGTACAATTAAATAAAAGCGAATTTCTCCGCCGCGAAGTCGCATACCTGGGTCATGTAGTGACACCAGACGGCGTTAAACCTAACCCCGATAAGATATACGCGATAAAAAATTTCCCTATACCTAAAACAACTAAGCAAATAAAAGGATTTTTAGGATTGTTAGGTTATTACCGGAAATTCATTAACAACTTCGCAAAAATTACTAAGCCTCTAACTAAATGTTTAAAGAAAGGCGCGAAAATAGTACACGATCATGAATTCATGGAATGTTTCGAAATTTGTAAAAATCTATTAATTAACCAACCAATACTCCAATATCCCGACTTTAGCAAACCGTTTAGTTTAACGTGTGATGCTAGCAATGTTTCATTGGGAGCCATTCTATCTCAGGGTAATATCGGTCAAGATTTACCGACAGCTTACGCGTCGCGCACTCTTAATGATTCAGAGCGCAACTACTCAACGATAGAGAAAGAATGTCTTTGTCTAGTATGGGCCACCAAATATTTTAGCCCATATCTATTCGGTCGTAAATTCAACATAATAACAGATCATAAACCCCTTCAGTGGCTTTTTAATCTAAAATACCCTAGTTCGAAACTTTTACGTTGGCGTATTAAATTAGAGGAGTTCGACTATAAAATCACGTATAAAAAAGGGAAATTAAATACCAACGCTGATGCTTTAAGCCGCATTGAATTGCATACGAAGGAAACAGACAGTTTTTCTAATCTCGTTTCTTACATAAATGATTTTAAAAAAAGCCTTGAAACTGAAACGCAACCTGACAATGACACAACTATAAATGACCATAACTTAGATCAAATGTCTACTATGGCACAACCTGACTCCGAACTACAAACAGTTGATGTTGACGTCGATGAGAACGATGACGAAACCGTGCATACAAATAATGAACAAGACCCAATAGTAGGTGTCCCGATTATCGAATCAGCCGTAAACTATGGTGCCAACCAAATAATAATTACAAAAGTACTACATTCACCCGCAAAACTGAAACGTCTTATCTTATTCGAAAAAAAGAGACGACTTCTCGTCCAAATCTCTGAAAACAATTTCGAAAATGACATTTTACAATTTATTAAGGAACACGTAGTCCCCGATAAATTGTATTCACTTTATTTTGAGAATCCTGACGTTTATGAACCTTTCTGCGAAGTAGTAAGGAAAAACTTTAAATGGCCATCATTAAAATTTAAAAGATGTCTTATAAAATTAATTGATGTTGTAGATAAGCCAGAAATCTCGGAAATTATTAAAAATTACCACGAAAGTAAAACTAATCATCGCGGTATCGAAGAGACAGAAAAACGAATAAAAAACAAATACTACTGGCCTAATCTTAAAAATGCCATTCAAGCGTATATTAATGACTGTGAAATATGCCAAAAAAGCAAATACGAACGTCATCCAATTAAGACTGAAATGAATATAACCCCAACTGCGACTAAACCTTTTGATATTGTACATCTTGATACGTATACATTAGATAGAGTTAAATTTCTAACTATTATTGATAGTTTTTCTAAATATGCACAAGCATATCCTTTAAAATCATTAGCAGCTTCTGAAATATCTGATAATCTTGTATCATTCTTTTCCCATCATGGTATACCAACGAAACTTATTATAGATAACGGAACGGAGTTCAAGAACGCTGTAGTTACAGAACTATTCGCCTTTATTGATAGTGTTTATTTTTTTTTTCTTCCTATAATTGAAATATGTAGTTGTTGTCTTAAAGAGAATTTAAAAAATAAAAGACGTTTATTATTATTATTATTATTATTACAACTCCACAAAATTAAAATACACTTTTGCTCACCTAATCACCCACACCCACAATCCAATGGTGCAATTGAGAGACTTCATTCCACCTTGACCGAACACGTAAGATTGCTAAATAACCAAGGGTTCAATAACACACCTATTACCCACAAAATGAAATACGCAATACTAGCGTACAATTACTCCATTCATTCCGTAACTAACTTTAAACCCATTGATGTGATTAGCGGACACATCAGCCCCAATGTCCTATTTAATCTAAAATTAGACCAACTCTCATTAACAGATTATGTCACAGAACATAGAGATAAAACTAAACTTTTGTATTCTAAAATTAATGAAACCCTTACTAATCAAAAAGAAAAAATCATAACAAAAGTTAATGAAAACCGTGATAAACCTACACTATTCGTACCCGAACAGAAAATATACGTTAAAAAACACGTACGCCAAAAACTCGGCGATATATTTAATTCACCCACACAAATAAAGGACGTTGACACAACACGTAAAACAGTGGCAACTACGTCACAAACTAAAGTCCATATGGCTAACCTAAAACGCCCTTTAAGAAACATATACAGCTTTGACACTTAATTTTAACTCCTTAACATTATTATTTTATATTTTAATACATGTACATATTTTATTACACGTGCTCACATACTAAAAGTTACGCCCACATCTAAATAGTTTTAGTAATTAAGAATATTCTATTACAGCGCTATCACACACGTGTTAGGAACTTCTGAACAAATTAACATAAGGAAACTGGACGATAACCCAGGAATTATTCCAGTTAAATTAGGGACGGCAAAAATTGAAAATTACGCCTACACACTTATACACTATTATGATTTGAACCCAATAATAATAGAAATAAATAAGTTGCATCTTAAATCCCAAAATATTACTAAAATAATAAGTACACACAAAGAATATGATGCTGACATAAGCAACTATATAAAACTATTAAAACTGACACAAAATAGAGTCGAAATTAAAATAAAAGAAATTATTCCTCATCCCGACAGGATTAAACGAGGACTAGTAAACGGCCTAGGATCCATATTTAAAGCTGTCAGAGGAAATCTTGAGGCATCCGATGGTGAACGGTACGAGAAACCTATTTACGAATTAACGCAGAACCAAAATAATTTGCAAGCAAAAATTTTGGAACAAAACTCGCTTTCTTTAAGTGTTATTGAAAATTTTAATTCTACGATAAAACAAATAAACTATAATGAAAAATTATTAGAATCTAAAATAAATCAAATTTCCTCTATCGTACAGAAAGCTGCTTACAGAGAAAACTCTCTTTATATAAAGGATATTATTAACCAAATAGTTAACGTATATGAAATAATTATTTCTATATTACAAGACGTAGAGAAACATTTTCCAAATTAAGAATAATGCATCCTAGTATAATAAGAACTGAAGATCTTTTTATCGAATTAACTAAGTTACAAAAACGAATAGGGCTTCAGCAAATGCCTTTACCGGTAACATTAGAAAATACCTTACTTTATGAAAAAATCATTAACCTCAAATCTTTTGTGCTTAATAATAAAATAACATATCTTTCACATATACCAATATTGCACCCACGTCCTTTCGATTATTTTCATATATATTCAGTCCCAATATATTATCAGAGTCTGTTTAAGGTTGTCTTGTCAAGTAATAAATACTTATTAAAAAATCAGTTGCACTACGCATATTACAATCAAGAATGCCAAGAAATATACCCTGAATTCTATATCTGCGAGAAAGAAACATTACACGGAATTAAAGGAACTAGCCCTTGCGAAGTAAAACTACTGAACTCTGACAAAAACACCTCATCCTGTAAGCAAACTGAAGTAAAGATCGCTCATACTATAATCGATCGCTTAGATAAAACCAATCAATGGATATTAGTCCTACCTACCAAAGAAGCCATAAAACTGAAATGTTTTGGTCAAGCAGAAACCCAAAATATTATTGGAACCTATCTATGCCATATCCCGATTAAGAAAGAATTTCTTTAAATTTTGTACTTAGTGCAAGTTTATTGAATAAATCCGTAGAGCGCTTTCGGCAGTTACGCCATCATCAAGGTTAGTTCCCTTTAGTAAAATGGACGTTTTTAAAAGTGTTAAAATCATCATGTAATTTACATCGGCCTTTAGGCCCCAAAAAAATTTTTAATGTGTTAAGTTTTATACATATACTTGTATGTTGTGTTTTGTGGTTTGTTATATTTTGACAAAGTAGTACTGATGATGGCGTAACTGCCGAAAGCGCTCTACGGATTTATTCAATAAACTTGCACTAAGTACAAAATTTAAAGAAATTCTTTCTTAATCTTTGATGGTGCACTCAGCCCTTTCCTAATTTATATCCCGATTGGCTGCCAAATCAATACTAACTCAGCATCAATAATTAATGATCAGAAGCCAATCAAAGCCAACAACCAGCCAATCCTGTTTCCAGATTTCGCGGAAACACCCGATCTACTACCAGTACTGAATCTAAGCCTACACCTACATGATTTAAAATTAGATGGTCTACATAAATTGAAAAATCAAGTTATACAAAACCAACCCCATTTGGTTTTCAGTGAAATGACGAAAGCACCAAGCCTATGGACAATATTATTATATATTTTCATCGCCATTTTGTGCCTATTCATCGCTTATAAGAAGATGATGCCAAGGGTCCTAAGAAGACAACGAGAAAAATGTCCCAATGAAGAAAATATAGCAATTCAAGTACCCTGTCCAACCTGATAGTTGAATCTTATGAGGGGAGGAGTTATCTAGCCACCTAGAGCTGAATAGACATTTATTTTGCTAACATTGCATTTATTATTATATTGTAATCTTTATACATTTCTTCTAGCATTCAGTCAGCTGAACGCATTTGTATTGTAAAGTAACGCTTAAGAATAAAATAAACTTTTTTAAAAAGACATCATCGATAACCGATTAGTTAACTCACGAAGTAAGAATAATTACTAAGCTTAAAACTAACTAGAGTGGCTATATATATATACAGTCTTTAGAACATAATTTGTTTTATGGGATTAACCCTCTTATTTTGAGTCAGGTAAAAATCCGTTTAAAATGTCCAAACTATTACTTTAATAATGAAATTACATCTTCCGGATTTGCAGTTTACTTTAAGACATTTTTAAGTACGGACCATAATTTAACTCCATTTATTCATTCATTCATTGTTTGTTTATGGCTACTCTTGGATAATCCCATTTAAAGGCAAAGTGTAACTTTCTTATATCTCTGGACAGGCTTTACCTACTTACTTTCGGTTTCACATGCGGCCAATATTTTCAATGCATAGCTCAATAGGTGTGTTAAATTCTTAAACAAATTTTTAATGCGTAGCTCAATAGGTGTAATAATCTTACAGCTGTTTGCCCAACCGTTAAATTAGTTATCTCAAAAACTACATTAATCCATTAGAATGGTTAGAAATAATGCAATAGATGAGGTATCTAGAATATATCTAGAATGGTTTGACAGTAAAGATGGTACCCCATATTGGAAACCTACCTCATATAAGGCGACTTTCCTATATTATTGTGGTCACAATAACTATTGGAAAAAACAAGCGAATGCGTTTTATTATATGCTGCATTCAAAAAAGAAACTAAATAGCGAAAGCTAGGATACACCAGAAACTTTATAATTCTTTGAATCTTCATTTAAAAAGTATAATTTAAGTTTAAAATTAAACAGTAACAAAGTTTCTGGACTGACAAATAAAGTTATATCATAAAATTCAGAGTCTCATTCCAACTTCAGTTTTAGCTTTACATTAAGATGAGTTTCAGCTTTTAATTAATAGTTGATACTAATGAATAAATTACCGTAAAATTAAAGACATAATAATATGTTCTGGCTGTGAAATAATATTACAAGCGTCTCTCTGCATTACCTTCTTCTATATTCCGATGACAGCTTGTCATGTAACTTTAATTATTTCAAAACATATAGATATATCAAAAATATTAGAAAACGTAGTATATCTCTAAAGTTGATATTTTATTTAAACCCATTTTAAAATTGAAGTAATTCTTCATTGCTATAGATTTTTTTCCCTTTCTTTTTATCTCTTCTTTTGTTTTATTAACTTTTAGTAACTTTTTTTGTATCTTATACTTTAATTAACACTAATTTGCTTCGCTGCAAATGTCTACCCATCAGGTTTGGTAATAGTACAAATTGTATTGCCGAGCCTATTATGTATACATGTTTTTTATAATTTAATAAAAACTATGTTAAGTATATTTACTAATTTGGCCACCTAATTACGGGATACCCTGTTAGATTAGAAAAATATCGTATTTCTTAAAAATAAATTTAAAAAAATGTGACAACTACATACAGAAAGAAAACCATCCGAAATAGGAAAAAATCAACGCCCAATTTACTACAATTAACATGAAATACAAATTTAAAAAATGTGCCACAAGATTATCGACAAGAATATAACAAACACATTGCTCCTCTCTACTTTTATATAATTAATAATAACGTTGGTAGCGATTTCCTAATAGCGATTGTGCTATATTTAATACACCATACACCTGCTTGTTTATTGTACCAGTTGGTTAAATTGTTAGGTATAGTTTTCAACATTAAATTTCGTAGATCATCTAGTACAACCATAGACGACTATGGTAAACTCAAACGTTTAATTAATTGTATCATGAGGTCATACAAACTACGATTTTATTTTCGATTGTAAACCGTATGAAGAAGCTGTGATAATTCTGGATTCCATATTTATCAAGCCTAAAAACGAGGTATATCCAGACACTGTTTAACTATTAGAAAACAACAGCCTGGTGAGACAATAAGTAAATATTTGCAAGAAATAAACAACTTAGTAAGGATTGCAATTTTCAGGCTGCTGATGAAAGCTGCAATGATTAGACTCTTTTATCAGTGGATTGAGTTCAAATCATATTCGACACCGTTTACTAGAAAATAGTGTATTGCATCTCCAAGACCCCGCGAACTAAGTCCAATCGGTAGAAGCTGCACAGAAAAACTCAAAAGCTTAATTGTTACACGTCAAGTTTTATAAATTTTGTGACGTCCGGAAGTACACTAACACGGGAGAAACTTAAAGATGAAATTTCTTTTGCTTATAAATATTACCTCTGTGGAAAAAGAAATCATTTACGTAGTTTATGCCCTGCAAGGAATTCCATTTTTAATGGATGTGGTAAACGTGGACACGTTTCAAAGGTGTGTCTGAGGAAAAGAGAACATAAAACTTCTTCAGCTTCAATTTTACCCCTTACGAAAACTACTTGCAGCTGCTCCAGAGAGTTTAAGTAAAAGTCTAATCAAAGTTTAAATAAATAATACTATTAATAAGCTATACAACTTCGCCTTCATGTTTGCTGAGTGAACTGAGTAGCTTAGTGATCATGTCGCCGGTCCCAAGCCCGGATATAGAAGGAGGGTTCACGGGTAAGGTTAGCAACCTGCCCGTGGTAAAATATGTCATTGCTCAAAGCACCGACAAGATAGCCTCGGATCAGATTGGAAAACTTTATAAAGACCCGTCGAGAACAAGGGATAAACGAATTAGGAAACAGAAAGCACTGCGCATAGGATGTTGGAATGTTACCTCCTTTAACAATAAGGACCAGGAAATTATCATTGAAATGAGGAACCATCACATGGATATCTGCGCTATCTCGGAAACAAAAAGAAAAGGCAAGGGCAGTACAAGGCTAGAAGACTATATACTTATATACAGTGGTAAAAACAAAAATGAAAGGGCGTCCTCAGGGGTTGGAATATTAATAAATCAAAAATTTGAAGATAACATCGAGTCCATAGAATATGTAAGCGACAGACTATTGCTGACGACGTTTATGTTCCAAAAGGGAAAGAAAACAAAAACACAGGTTATAAGTGTATACGTTTCTGATATAACCAAGTCACGAGAGGAGAAAGAAAACTTCTACCTTGATCTCCAGAACCTGTTAGATACACTACAGAAACACGACGAAGTCATCCTCCTTGGCGATTTTAATGCGAGAATCGGAAACAACGCCCTAGCAGGCATAAAAAACCGCTTTAACGAAGAAGCTTCCAACGAAAATGGAGAAATGCTGACAAATTTCTGTGCACATCACGAATTTCGTATAAATAACACATTCTTTTCTCATAAACCACAACACAAATACACCTTTACGAACACCAGAGGCCAAAAATCTGTTATTGACTATGCAATAACAAACAGGAGCATTCACCCTGCGAAGATACTAGACGTCAGAGTCCTTGCTTCAGCAAACACTGGAACTGATCATAACCTGGTATTAACAAAAATACGATTTTTCGTGCAGTACAGGCACAAAAGAAAACCAGAACAGCTAGAGAAGATAAATATCGAGTCCCTTTCAGACCACAATACTAAATACTTGTATCAAAGGGGATTGGAACAAAAAATAACAGAAAACAAAATACAGGAGAACGACAATGTGGATACTGCATGGAGGAAGCTATCCTTAAACATCACTAACGCTGCAGAAGAGGCTTTAGAAAAGCGAAAAGTCAGTATAAACAATAGGAAGAAAGCAAAGCCCTGGTTTACGCCAGGTGTCAAAACCCTAGCAGCAGACAAGAAAAACGCATACTTAAAATACCGAAGTAACACAATCACCTACGAACAGTACAAGGCAGAGAGGAATAAAGTAAATACAGAGATCAGCAGGATAAAGAGATACTACTGGGAGAAATTCTCTGACGACATGGAACGAGTAGCATAGTGATCATGTCGCCGGTCCCAAGCCTGGATAAAAAAGGAGGGTACACGGGTAAGGTTAGCAACCTGCCCGTGGTAAAATATGTCATTGCTCAAAGCACCGACAAGATAGCCTCGGATCAGATTGGAAAACTTTATGAAGACCCGGCGAGAACAAGGAACAAACGAATTAGGAAACAGAGAGCACTGCGCATAGGATGTTGGAATGTTACCTCATTTAACAATAAGGACCAGCAAATTATCATTGAAATGAAGAGCCATCACATGGATATCTGCGCTATCTCGGAAACAAAAAGAAAAGGCAAGGGCAGTACAAGCCTGGAAGACTATATACTTATATACACTATACAGTGGTAAAAACAAAAATGAAAGGGCGTCCTCAGGGGTTGGAATATTAATAAATCAAAAATTTGAAGATAACATCGAGTCCATAGAATATGTGAGCGACAGACTATTGCTGACTACGTTTATGTTCCAAAAGGGAAAGAAAACAAAAACACAGGTTATACGTGTATACGCTCCTGATATAACCAAGTCACGAGAGGAGAAAGAAAACTTCTACCTCGATCTCCAGAACCTGTTAGATACACTACAGAAACACGACGAAGTCATCCTCCTTGGCGATTTTAATGCGAGAATCGGAAACAACGCCCTAGCAGGCATAAAAAACCGCTTTAACGAAGAAGCTTCCAACGAAAATGGAGAAATGCTGAAAAATTTCTGTGCACATCACGAATTTCGTATAAATAACACATTCTTTTCTCATAAACCACAACACAAATACACCTTTACGAACACGAGAGGCCAAAAATCTGTTATTGACTATGCAATAACAAACAGGAGCATTCACCCTGCGAAGATACTAGACGTCAGAGTCCTTGCTTCAGCAAACACTGGAACTCATCATAACCTGGTATTAACAAAAATACGATTTTTCGTGCAGTACAGGCACAAAAGAAAACCAGAACAGCTAGAGAAGATAAATATCGACTCCCTTTCAGACCACAATACTAAATACTTGTATCAAAGGGGATTGGAACAAAAAATAACAGAAAACAAAATACAGGAAAACGAGAATGTGGATACTGCATGGAGGAAGCTATCCTTAAACATCACTAACGCTGCAGAAGAGGCTTTAGAAAAGCGAAAAGTCAGTATAAACAATAGGAAGAAAGCAAAGCCCTGGTTTACGCCAGGTGTCAAAACCCTAGCAGCAGACAAGAAAAACGCATACTTAAAATACCGAAGTAACACAATCACCTACGAACAGTACAAGGCAGAGAGGAATAAAGTAAATGCAGAGATCAGCAGGATAAAGAGATACTACTGGGAGAAATTCTCTGACGACATGGAACGAGACTTATATGGGGGACAGAAGAAAGTATAGAATATGCTGAGAAATCGTAAAACACCAATCAAGTACATTCAAACGTCGGCAATCACAATAAAAGAATGGGAAACACACTTTCAGAAGCTTTACACAAACAATGACGATGTAGAAGACCAAGCTATGGAAAATCAGGGCGATATATCACAACAAAACCTCGACCAGGGAGGGACAACCTATTACAAAAGAAAAAATAAAACAAACTATCCCCAAACTCAAAAACCGTAAGTCGCCGGGAACTGATCACATCACAAATGAGGTGATCAAACATGGAGGAAATACTCTGTTAGATGAACTACATGCACTCTTTCATATGATACTAACCCTCAAAAAGGTACCCGACAAATGGAAGGAAAGCATTACCATACCAATTTTTAAAAAAGGTGTAAAAAACGACCCAAAAAACTACCGAGGAATTAGTCTGCTGGGCGCGGTGCTAAAATTACTGACCAAGATACTTTCTGAGGAAGTAGCGAGTACCGGAACGAACGAAAAGCAACAGGGATTCAGGCCCAATAGATCCACTATCGACGCAATATTTATCCTACGTCAGATAACAGAAAAGTCCATAGAATTTAATAAACCAGCATACATGTGCTTTGTGGACTTAACGCAAGCCTTTGACAGGGTACGATTACACGACGTCGTAAAACTGTTGAACAAACGTAGTATCGACCCGGAAGTTGTAGCAGTCATAACAGAAGTGAACACAAACAACAGGACATTTATTAAAGTGAGCACCGAGCTGACGACAAAAATACCCACAAATATCGACATAAGACAAGGAGATAGTCTCAGCCCGATACTGTTCAATCTGATAATGGACGAGATAATCAACGATGTAAAAGCTACGGACAGAGGATATAGAATGGGAAGTAAAGAAATCAAAATAGTCGGTTACGCCAATAACGCGGTAATAATAGCTGGAAACGAGGACGAGCTGCAGATGATGCTATACAGGTTCGAACTATCAGCGAAGAAGTGGAACATGACTATATCATCTCAAAAAACACAGTCCATGGTGATAGCTAAAGACCCCATAAGATGCAAGCTTGCAGGCTACAACGAAAGCATTGAACAAGTGATGAACTTTAAGTATCTGGGAGTCAATAATGTTACTAGCGGCAGAAACCTTAGAGAGGAAGTTCGAGGATAAACCACCAAAGCAACTATGATATCCGGCTGCATGAGGGACATTATTAGGAGAAACAAGCACATGAGCATCCGCAGCAAGGTGCGAATATATAAGACCTGTGTGAGAACAATAATGACCTATGCCGCCGAAACAAGGGCAGATACCACCTACACGAAACGCCTTCTTCGCAGTACAGAAATGAGAAATTTAAGATCAATTACAGGAAATACACTCTTCGATCAAAGACGAAGTGACGAGATAAGGAACGAGAGTGGAATCCAGGATATCTTGAGATGGACCAGAGGCAGACCCAGAAAATGGAGAGACCATGTGGAACCAATGGTAGAGGACCGCCTGGCAAGGATAGCTAGGATTGCAAAATCCAATACCGGGAGACTAGCTGGGAGACCACCCAAACGCTGGTATGACAGCTTAACATCCGCTTCTCAAGATTGAGGCCTCGCGTCGAAGAAAATAGGACATCGTCCTATTTAAAAGAAGAAGAAGAAAAATAAGCTATACATTTTAGTTCTTAAGCACCTTTTTTGTTTACTTTATGAACTCATTTTTGTGTAATTTAGGTTTCGAAGGGATAATGATTATTTCTTTGCTGTTTTTTGGTTAAACCCTATTTGTGTAAATATCTAATATTAATAAAGTTTATCGCCATATCAGAAACGTTATTATAACTTCCTTTCATTCTCCCAAAATATAATAACTTTAATTCAGAATTTTCGCGTCTCCAACTTTTTCGTCAGAGTTAGAAGCGCAAGAATTTAAATTCAAAGTGATAAAATTTAAATTTTCGTGCTTGGCTGTATGTTAAGTATGTTAGTATGTTAAGTTGCCTATCTTTCCCTCCCATAATCGAAACTCCCTTGTCTATGCTTCTTATTAAACTAGGATAAAAAGAGGTTCTACAAACCAGTAAGGCCGGACTTTGCTTTAACGGAAAAGTAAACGATAACTTTTTTGTTTGTATTTTGACGGAACGTTACGACACGTGTGCGACAACTTTAACTCTCTAACCTGCCAATATTTGTATTCTGCCAGCATTATTGTAATTTTTTGCTCTGGACCAGTGTCGTTGCTAAAAGGGGTGGTTGTAGTAACCGATCCAAAATGACCAACACAGACTAGCTCTAATTGTCAGGTTTTGGAAAAGTTTTGCGATTGCGTTGCGGCGTTATGCTATATTATTATTTCCTTGTTATCTATAAGCTTAAATTGAAGTCATTTAAAATCTAGATAGAGAATGAACTTTTGTTAATTTTCCCAAAGAATTTATTAAATTAAGGCCTTTACTTTAACGTCTCTTTGAGTAAAAAATACGATCTGGTTCCTGTATAAGTAAGCATTGAGTCGGAACAGATCCTAGCTTAAATAACACTGGGGAACAGCAAAAATGTTTCCGAGACCAAAATAGCAAAATCTTACTTATTTTATTATACTAACTAAGAATCTGTCTTGCAAACGTCTCAGTTGGCTCCGGTTTTATAGATCTATGCTAATTATGATACCTACCTGCCCGTAATATAATATGGGAAAACACGACTATTAAATGAGAAGTACCTGGATTTATTATACCAGGTGTACTTTATAAAGGGTTTAAATACATATAACATAAATCCTAAATTGTTAGTTGTGTTTCAACCACCAGTGGATTGAGAGCTGTTTGTATTTGAGAAATTAGAAAGTTTTGAGCAACATGTCGCGAGTTTGTTTAAATAAGCCGGATAATTTTTGTTATATATGTGGTGAAGTGACTTTTGTGAAACAAAAACGTACACTTAGCCCTTTAATATAAAAGGCTTACCACTTGCATTTTAGCTGTAAAGTTGGCGACCAGGATAAAAATTGGGCTCCCCATATCTGCTGCTACAAATGTGCGTCCAATACTCGCAGCTGGCTAAGTGAAAAAAAGCGTAAGATGCCTTTTGCTAATTCTATGATCTGGCGAGAACCGAAAGACCACGTTACCGACTGTTACTTTTGTTTGACACCTCCCATCAAAAAAGGCGTTTCGGAGAAAAAAAAGCTCTGCGATACAGTATCCAAATTTACAATCCGCCATACGCCCGGTACCTCATAGTGACGAGTTGCTTGTACCTAATCCACCTCAGGAATGTCGCCTTGATTCTGATGATTATTCAATAGATTCAAACGGTATTGTACTGGAAAATGTCGCCGGTCCATCAACCTCGCAAGGCTCCGATTTTGTCTGTGAACTTCCCAGTAAAAGCCTCACAAAATAAGTCAAAGTGAATAAAGTGACCATATAAGGAATTTGGAATTACCTAAGAAAAAATCCGAACTATTGGCATCCCGATTGCGACAATGGATCTTACTTCAATATGAAGTAAAAGTTTCTGTGTACCGAACACCATTTTTTACCATGGAAAATAATTTGGTAGCCTGGAGGGACATGGAGGGATTAATGCCAGCTGTAAATCTCCAGACTATGATCCAAAAAACTGAAGAATTTTCATTGATCCCTTTAAAGTAAGTCTTAAAGCTGTGTTACTCCATAATGGAAACAAGTTGTCTTCAGTCCCAATGACCATGCAGTCCACATGAAAGAAACATATACAGTATGTCCACGTATGGGATTTACAAGAGGACAAATGGACTAAAAATTAAAAAATACGAAAAAAAGTCACTCTTAATAAACGTTTTTGCTTGTCTAGAAATAACGATTCACCATAAGAAACTCCAATTTTTTTATAGAGGGTGGGTAAAAACTGCAAAAATGTTATTTTGCTTAAGAGTAAACATACTTTATTTTGAAAAATACGAAAAAAAGTCACTCTTAATAAACGTTTTTGCTTGTCTAAAAAATACGATTCATCATTAAAAACTTCAATTTTTTTATACAGGGTGGGTAAGAACTGCAAAAATGTTATTTTGCTTAAGAGTAAACATACTTTATTTTGAAAGATACGAAAAAAATCCACTCTTAATAAATGTGTTTTCTACACAACAAACCGAAGTAGAACAATTCATTAAAAGGTTTACCTATGTAAAAATTATTTCCCAAAAAGTATTCGCTGGCACACCTATGACTGGTGAACCTGGTTAAAATATTAATGACACTTAAGGTGATAGGTACATGTTGTCAATGTCTTTATTTAATGAAGTTATTATTTAAGTAGAAATGCTATCTACTGAACAGAGAGTTTTTATAATACAATGTTATGGGGATGGTCAAGTCTCATACCGCTACGTCATGGAACAATTTACCGAGAAATTTGTAGGAATCCCAATAACTAGGATGACAATCTGCAAGTAAATAAAAAAGTTCCAGAGAACTGGTTCGGTTTTGGATCTAAAAAAAAAGAAGAAATACGACCATGATAATGCTGCTACAGTCTTAGTTCTTCAATCTGTTGATAAAAATCCTATGACGTCCCTTAGAAATCGTGTTACTCAGTTGGAAGTTGTGAAAAAAAGTCAAATTCAGAAGATCCTTAAAGCAAATAAATTGTATCCGTATAAACCGCACTTTAATCAAAGATTGGAAGAGGGAGATGACGCGAAACGATTTGATTTTTGCTTGTGGATAGGAGACAAAATTTTAAGTGGAAATGTTGATTTTTATAAATGTATCATGTTTTCTGATGAAAGTACATTTTCTACCAATGGAACCGTTGCAACCCAGCACGTTAGGTACTGGTCTTTAGAAAATCCCGAATTCAGAATTATGACGAGAAGACAATATTCCACAAAAGTGAACGTGTGGTGCGCGATATCAATCCATGGCATCATAGGGCCATATTTTTTTGATAACACGTGCAATAGATTATCATATTTAGAAATGCTGGATACATTTTTTAATGATGAACTCGAAAATCTACCATTAAATTTTCGACAAAATATGTATTTTCAGCAAGATGGTTGTCCAGCCCATTTTGCTCGTGAGATTAGAGAATGGCTTGACCGCAGATTTGGTCCAAGGTGGATTGGCAGGAATGGCCCAGTTTTATGGCCCCCATGAAGCCCCGACTTAACCTTGGCGAATATGTTTTTATGGGGCTGTTTAAAACAAATTGTTTTTGCTACCGCAGTACCAAATGATATTGAGGTGTTGAAGGGCAGAATTATCCAGGCTGTCCAATCGATATCTCAGGAAGAAATCAGAAATTCTTTCACTTATTTGAGAAAGAAATTAGAAAAATGTGTAGAGTATGGGGGTGGAGCTTTTGAATTATGAAATCGTTATCGTATTCCTTTCATGTTAATAAAAATGTTCGTATTATTATTATTATTATTATTATTACTTTATTAAATAAAGACATTGACAACAAGTATCACCTATTCATTATTCAAGTAAAAACGTTTATTAAGAGTGACTTTTTTTCGTATCTTTCAAAATAAAGTATGTTTACTCTTAAGCAAAATAACATTTTTGCAGTTTTTACCCACCCTGTATAAGAAAATTGAAGTTTCTTATGGTGAATCGTATTTTCTAGACAAGCAAAAACGTTTATTAAGAGTGACTTTTTTTCGTATCTTTCAATTTTTAGTCCATTGGTCCTCTTGTAAACCCCATCCGTGGACATACTGTATATGAAATTGTTACTGGAGTGGAGACCATACAATATGGAAGATATAATTGGCAAATTTGTGGGGATTTCGAAGTTGTGGTGATTTTGCTTGGAATGCAGCTAGCAACAAATTTTTTGGGAAACATAAAAGCAGAAAACTGTAAAGACCTGGTTGCCCAACTTCTTTTATGTTACGAAAACCTAGGGTGTAATATGTCGTTGAAAATTGATTTCCAGAATTCTCATCTGGATTACTTTTCGGAAAATTGTGGTGCTGTAAGTGACGGGCACGGTGAAAGTTTCCACCAGGATATTTCAAACTTGGAAAGAAGGTATCAGGGAAAATAGTAGTGTGAGATGTCAGCCGACTACTGTTGGACTATTACGAGAGATGCCCCCGAAGGTGCTTTCAAAAGACAGGCTAAGAAGCGTAAAATGAGTGTCTAAACTTTAGACACACTGATAAAAATGTGCTGTTTAATTGCTATTGTTGAACCAACAGAATATTGTTTGTATCTCTCTCTCTCTCTCTTGTAGCGTCACAACCCTTCGTGGGTCTTAGCTGCATCTACGACTCGTCTCCATCCATCCCTGTCCAACGCAACCTCCATCCAGTCCCGTACTCCCAAGGTTTTTGCATCCTCTCCGATATTGTCCCTCCATCTGAGCCTTGGTCTTCCTAAAGGTCTCTTTCCTACTGGGTTTTCCTCCCATATCCTCTTGATAAGACGTTCATTCGGTGATCTCTGTACGTGTCCGGCCCATTTGAGCCTCTGTGCTTTTATTTCGTTTACCAAACTGGCACCTTTGTACAAGTTTTTGAGCTCTTCATTTGTTCTTATTCGATATTGACCCGTTCTCTCCTCTATTATAGGCCCATAGATTTTCCGCAACATCTTTCGTTCAAAGCGTCTTAGTACTAGTTCGTTCTGCTTTGTCATTGTCCATGTTTCCGAACCGCACATAATAATTGGCTTGATTACTGCCGAATATATCCGTATTTTAGAGTTCCTAGATATCAGTCGGGACCTAAACAGGTCCTGCAAGGCAAAAAAACATTTATTGCCCTTTTGTATTCTTGCTTTTATTTCGGTGCTGATGTCGTTATCCGATGCTGTAACTACCCCTAGGTACTGAAACTGGTCCACGCATTCGAAATTGTAGGGGTCCATTGTTATGTTTTGTCCTATTCTGTCCCTTCCTGCTCTCCGTTTGACATGCATATATTTGGTTTTGTCCTCGTTGATCGTTAATCCTACCTTCTTGATCTCCTTCTCTATGTTCATGAACATTTCTTTTGTTTTAATCGTACTGTTTCCTACCGTATCAATGTCGTCGGCATATGCCAGTATCATTTCCGGGCCCATATTTGTAAATATTTCCAGACCAATATTCGCTTCCTTGATAGCCATGTCCAGCACTATATTGAAGAGCAATGGCGACAAGCCATCGCCCTGTTTTAGGCCATTGTTGATGGAGAATGTTTCAGTGTTGTTCTTTCCTATCCTAACCTTGGCTTTGGAGTTTTCTATGCATATCTTTGTTAAATTTATGATCTTTTTCGGTACCCCTATGCCTTCCAACGCTTGCCAGATATTTTCCCTTGTGATGCTATCGTAAGCCTGGCGGAAATCTATAAACAGTTGGTGGACCTCTCTGTTAAACTCCCAGCTTTTCTCTAGGAGCTGTCTTATGGTGAATATTTGATCTGTTGTTGATCTCTTGGGTTGGAATCCGCATTGGTAGTCCCCTAAGTTGTCTTCTGCATATGGGGATATGCGTCCTCTTAGTACATTTGATAGCACCTTGTATGATATATTTAGCAGGGTTATTCCCCTATAGTTTTTACAGGCCAGCCGGTCTCCCTTCTTGTGAATGGGGATGATGATACCCTCATTCCACTCCTCGGGTAGGGTTTCCGTTTTCCATATGTTTTTCACTAGCTCTAGTATGGCAGTATATAGATGTTCTCCTCCATATTTTATGCATTCCGCCGTTATGGAATCCTCACCTGGGGCCTTGTTATTCTTTAATTGGTTTATTGCCCTTTTAATCTCCTCTAGTGTGGGTTCTGGTACATTCTCCTCCGCTCCTTGGTATACCTTCTTCGTGTTCCTAGAGACTGTGTCTATGTTTAACAGGTTTTCGAAGAATTGTTTCCATGTTTGTATTACTTCTTTTTTGTCCGTTATTAGCTCGTTGTTTTCATTTCTTAAGATGGTGGTCTTCGGTATGTAGCCTTTCCTTATATCTTTTACTTGTTTGAAAAAGTTTCGGCTGTTTGTTGATCCTGCCTCACTTTCTACCTTCTCTATTGTTTTATTGTAGGCTTCTCTTTTCTTCCTTCTTATCTTCCTTCTTGTCTCCGCTCTGAGGTCGTTGAATCTTTGAATGTTTCTGTCACTTAGACACTGCAGCATTTGTATTCTGGCCTTGTTTTTGGCGTCTAGAACCCTTTGGCATTCTTCGTCGTGCCAGTGTTTTCTTCTTCTGTTATTTGTGTTTTCGCCTAGGACTCTTTCTGCCGCGTTGATTAATGATGTTCTGATCTGTTTCCAGTGCTCCTCTACATCCGCCGCCTCTTGTGTGACATTCTTCTCTAGTTGTGTTTCTAGTTCCTTTTGTTTGTATGTTTATTGTATATGCCTATAAATTAAAACGTTCATGACTGACTTAACATGCCTCGATTTTTATCTATGAGGGAGATTGAAGGATCTTGTTTTCGTTACCAGACCCACCACAAGGGAAAACATGATAGAAAGGATAATGAACAGCAGCCGCCGTATCCCTATGGCATAGGTGGGAACTGCAGTATTATCAACCAGGGAGAGATTGAAGTCGTGTATACAGAACGATGGGCGACAATTTGAACATTTTGGGCGCCACTGAGAATTATTGTCATATTTTGTTTTTCCAAGGCCTATTTGACTCTTAAGAAAGCCTTTACAATGGCAACTTAAAAATAAAGTCATAATGTTTCGTAATTCTGATTATTGTTGTTGATATCTCCGGATTGAAAATAGATATTAACTTGCGGTTTTCGCTGACTTCTTAGACTTTTAATCGTCCTAGTTATAGGTAAAATTAAATATACTATTATATTTACAATTATGGAAGAAACGCGCAATGTTTGTAAAGTTGTAAGACAGTGCCCCCTAGCGCCTAGTGTAAAACACATATTGCCGTAGTTCATAAGACGATATATAGAGTGAGAAAATCCCTTTTTAACAAAACTAAGTTTACTAAATTATGTTTAGCCAGACCGGAGTTATCAGCATTTATTACAAATAATGTTCAACCTTTCCCCATTACTTTATTTGAAAAGTGTGACGAACACGTTCTATAGATGAATTTTATTAATAAATCTTCGAAATATACAAAAATGTTATTTTCGGGATACCTTAACTAGGCGACTTGTGAGGAAACTTCGTGATTCATATTTACCGTTACTGTTGCGCCCACTAGCGCCAGTCTGAGAAACTTAAAAATAATTTCAAGCAATTTCTCATGACCACTTTACCCAATATATTTTTTTTCCGCAAGCCATATGACTAACACTTTCTGAGATACGGCCGACAGCCATTCTTTGTGTACCCGGTACCTATACCGGGTGTTGCATCGTCGAGCGGGACATAGGAAATCCCATGTAATTTTAAATGGGGTCAATTATTGGCTTCCCTAATTATTTTAGAGAAAAATTCTATTTAGGTTTATTAAAGAGCACTAAAACCCACATTCAAAAGAATAACTTTAGATATTTTTGATGAGCCCGTTTACGGGTTATCGCCGATTTCTTTTTAACTATTTCTCCTTTTTATGGCCCCGTATTTGCGGGCACCAGTCAAGGTAAAAGATGACTGTCAAATAAAGTTGTCATTTTGAAATGTGTGCTTTATTGTCATAAAAACTCGTACATCGAAAATATTAAAGGTGTATTTATGAGTACAAATTAATCTGAATAAAACTAAAATAAAGTATCTAATTACAAGGTTAATTATGACATTTTACATGTTTCAATATTTTACTAATTAATAGGTAGGTACTATTAAATTGTTAGAACTTTAGGATTTAAGAAGATGTTCAAATATTCCTCAAAATGACAACTTTATTTGACAGTCATCTTTTACCTTGACTGGTGCCCGCAAATACGGGGCCATAAAAAGGAGAAATAGTTAAAAAGAAATCGGCGATAACCCGTAAACGGGCTTTTAGCGCTCTTTAATAAACCTAAATAGAATTTTTCTCTAAAATAATTAGGGAAGCCAATAATTGACCCCATTTAAAATTACATGGGATTTCCTATGTCCCGCTCGACGATGCAACACCCGGTATGCCTATAAATTAAAATTTTGTGAGAAATAATTCAGATTTTTTTTGCGAGCTGACCAAGATCTTTAATAGGTATTTCTTAGTTACTTGGGTGTAATTCAATAAAGAAAATAGGTTTTGTTCAGGAAACAAAAAAGAAGTTGAAATTTGTTCCCCAGTGTAATCGATTTCAAAGCCAAATACTAATTTAGGTTCTCAGTAAAGATCTAATCGATCTAGATATAAATTTAAACGAAATTCGCCGAGTACGGTCACAATTTTTCCTGATTTACAGGAGGAGTTGTTCGTGACATAAAAAAATTTCTATTTTTACTTTAGTAAAACAAAAAAGTGCTTACCTGTCATTATTTCTATACATATTTATTTATCGGGCTTGCTGTTGTTGTTTTTGAAGTGTTTGAAAAAAAAGTAATAAATACGAAAAAAATGTGTACAGTTGGGATATTTATGAAGGACACGTTATTGCTTTTTTGTAATATATAAGATTGTGGGTATAGTGAGGCGGAAAGAAGATAAAAATAATGTTTTATTACGCTACAAAGCCTTACTCGGTATTTGCAAAAGGCAGAAAAGAGAATTCAAAGATAAATATTAAAAAAATGATATCCTCATTATCAAAATTAAGGAAATTAACCAAACCCTCCTGTTTAAATTAATTCAGGTTAATTGTCAATGTCAATACCGTTTGCCTACATACTCTTTTTAAAATATTAACAGAAAATTAAACATCGACAAATATTTGTATTCCCTGCTGCGCTTAGGCAGATCAGTTTTTTTATTCACTGTGCGCCTAAAGTCTCCTCCCCCCCTGTTAACCTTTGATTAACAAATGTGATCATCATGAAACTTTGGTACGTTTAATAATAACTAAAATACTACCGTAGAGTTACGTAACATTGACCGATTTTGAACTTTGAAGTTGAATATCTTTGTTTTGGCGTAAGATTTGAATAATTTAAAGACGCACATGGGGGCTTAGAATATGGCTTATAATTTTGCCATTTGATTTTTTAATCCAAAATTTTAAAACGACAATTTTTTAAAAAGAAACTAGGGTGGTCAAAGTTACAGACGGTGGACATAACATTGACCGGCTATTTAAAAGCTACGATAAATCAAAGTTAGGGCTTTTATCTTATAACTTTGACCATCTGAATCGTTTTAAAAAATTTTGGTGAGCATTTTGCTATTTTTGAAATAAAAAAATACAATAATTAGGTTGAAAAACAAAGGTTTATTGCATTAATCATAAAAAAAATACCTACACACTGAATTGTACTAAATTGCTTAAGAACTAAACTAAATAACTCAACAAATATTTTAGATATAGGATGTTAATACCTACTTATTCAATTTTAAGTTCTAAATGCTCCAATTCAGGGAATAATAAACCGCGTTTAGTATCATGGAATGTATTTAATTTTAAGACAGTCGAGTCTTTGGTTACCATCGAAATATCTTCCACAACGGGCCAAATAAATTTGGAATATTTATTTCTCATAAACTTTACCTCGTATTCTTGTGCAACGGAAGTTATTTGAGCATCATAGTATTTATTTTTGTTATTTGCAGTATTTAGAGATACCACTACATAATCACCCGCAGCAAATACCTTTGCTTTTTCTGGATCAACAGGAGCATTTTTTTCTTTTAATTTTTCCCCAAAATCTGCCAAATTCAAATTTTCATCTGTTGAATCCTCATCACTAAGTTCATTAAAGGAGGGCTTTTTAATCATATTAGCTTGCCAGGTTTCAAAACAGCTGTCATTTCATCACTTATTTCTGAACTTTCGCTAAGTTTTCTTTTTTCTGCGACTTTTTATTTTCAGTCACCCTTTCTTGTTTGGATGATGAACCTGCTTCTGGATTAATGTCATTTTTGGACTGAAGATCTTCCAAGCCTATTCCTTGACGCTGGACGTTAATCTTAGATTTCCTTTGTTTCTTAGGAACATCTTGATTGCCATATCTCATGGATTTTAACATATTATCCACAACGACTTGAGAAACTAAATTCTGCGAACCCTGTTGAGGGTCATTTTGTTGAGGTAGCCTGCTTATCACCGCATCAGGATTAAAAGGCATAACCCCGCACTTTTTAAATCCAGATATCAAATTGGCGGAATGATTATCTGGGCAAACAGAATCGCAAAGATTTTTCAAAAGTCGAGGAAAATGGTCTTTTTGGATAACCTGGGATTTCTTTTTTTGGTTACTTTTTCAGGTATCAAGTACATTACGCTACTTTCTCTTCAACGGTGCGTAAAACGGAACGTCCAGAGGCTGACACAAGTAGGTTGAATTTTTGGGAAAGCACGCAAAATGTCGTTTTCTTAGGCGCATTCGAGCACTTGTGAAGAGAAGTGGCTGGCAAGATTGTCACCAAGCACGACAATTTTTCCATCCTTGTGCTGTCTTCTAACGTTTGAGACAAATAAGTGGCAAAACCAATCTGTAAAGATGACACAATCGAACCAGCCACTTTTGCTTCTATTATAGCGTGTATTTGGAGGCCCTCCCTCTGTCCATGTTGACCAAATATTTTCCGCCTTATACACAACGTACGGAGGTAACATCATCCCACTGGCGGATCCGCAGAACAATAGTGACACACTGGCCTTTGTAGAATCACGCACTCGATCGGGATATTTGGTTCCCCTTTTAAAAATGAACTTCTTTCTGCCTGGATTGTCCGCCAGGTTAGTTTCATCATAGTTATAAATCCTACTGGGATCAATAAAATCATCTTCATTGACGAGCAGAGTTTCTTTCAGTGAGTTGAAATACCTATTCAATTATTCTGGTGTTAATTCAGCTTTCGAAATTTTAAGATTTTGACTTAATCTGTGGCTCAGCTCTCTATGTCGCTTAATAAACTTAGTGACCCATCTAAGAGTTGGCATGTTCTCTTTAAATTGAGGCGCCGTCTCTCCCTTTCTGTTTAGTAGATCGCAAGCCAAATGTTGTAAATCGATGCGGCTAAAAGGGAACCCCCATTCGCTGACTTTTAACGCGTGAGCTACTATAGCTTTTTCTTCATCTGGCGTCAATATGAATGGACGGCCAACTTTACCAGTATATAGCTGCTTAGACTTATTTATTATGGTACCTTTGGGTATTTTGAAAGTTTTAGCTGCTTCATTCTTTGATATCTTCCATGTTCTTATCATATTTAACGCCTGTTGTAGTTTGGCTTTACTTTCGCCTCTATCGTAGCTACAATAATCTTCTTCTTGGCATTCTGAAACAAAATAAGTACTAACTAGGTACATATTTAAATATTTAAATAAACCCTAACTTTGACCGGTACAGTAACTTTGACCATCGGTCAAAGTTATCGCCATAAATAGTAAATTTGAGGTTATGCCAACAATTAAAAAAAAAATCTAAAATACTGGAAGATAGCGGTTTTCGTTTATGACAATCATTTCACAAGACTATAGGGCACTTACCTGTACAATTTCAATAAAAACTGTGCACTGAATATGAAACTGTAAAGTTTCCAGGGTAAAGAATTTTCACCTGGGGCGCATTCACGATTGACGTCGGACGTTCGTCGGGTGCGCACCGATTGCACACGGCGATAGGAAAACTCGTTCACGGTTGTACCGGGTAAAATTTATACTCGTTCACGGTTGTGGGTAACTTTTACCGAACGAAACAACTTTTTAACCAAGTCGGGAGACGGATAAAGTTTGTCCGGCATGCGCAAATGTATCGTTTATTGTTTATGGTGAAACACCTGAAAGTTAAAAGTTAGGTTGTTTTTAAAATAAAAGTTTTTTGGGCGCGCCAAAACTTTTTGAGAATGTCGATTTCAAAAGATACTTTAAGATACCCACAATTTGCTTAAAAGAGTTTTGTTGCTGTCGCATTTCAAAATTGCAAAATATAATTTGACAAGTTTGACGTTTGTTCGGGTTGCTCTCGGCGCATGCCCGAGCCGTTCACAGTGAGTAGATATTTTTGTTTCGTAGATAGCAACTGGATGGACGTCGGTTAAATTTTACCTGGGCAATATTTACCAATTTGGTGAAAACTATGAACGCGCCCCTGTAGCAGCTAAACGGTCAAAGTTTTTTTGAGAGACCCGCTTCAATTCACGTGCGAAAAGCTTTCGCGCGCCATCTATGAAGCAGTGACCGACTTGTCGGCATAGTTAAAAACAAGGTCGCGTCCGATCGTATTGCACCGGCCCGGCATTCAACTTTTTTTGAGTTTTCGGTCAATGTTACACACCAGGTCAAAGTAACGTAACTTTACGGTACTTTTTTAGTATACGTTCTGGACTCAGTTTTCAAAGATGGCGACAAGGCGCCATTTTGAATGAAATGTTTAAATGGCAGGAGAGGTCGAGTAATACCTCGTTGGATAGGTATTTTCAATATATGAACGATCCCAAAGTTTGAAAAGGATTCATTTTAAGATGGCGGCCACTTGTGCCAATGTGGGTTTAATTTGATTTTCAAGCAATAAAACTATGACTGAATTGAGCTCTTACCGCATTTTGATAAATATTAGCTGCAGATATGAAGATTACTTCCCCAGTTCCTTGTTTTTGAGGGTGGAGAAAATCAAGAAAATTGTCAAAACCTTTTTACCCCCGAAACCACCCTTTTTCGCAATTTTTTCGTTGTAATGCGTGTTTAGAGGGAATGATAGAGATTTTCATGAGAGTTTAGAGACAAGGGAAGGGCAATGATAGGGTATAACAACCCTTGGGCCAAGGGCCAAGGAAACTTACCTCTCATAATCATTTCCATGTCTCTAAACCCTCTTAACAATCCCAATCATACTCCTCCAAACACTCATATCCACTAGAAAGCGGGACAAAAGGGTGGTTTTGTCCATTTGCGGGAGTTGTGGGGGGTAAATAAAATGGTGACTCTTTTTTTGTGTTCCACACCCTCGAAGACAGGAGAAGAAGTAGGTAGGTTTCGTAGCTGTCATTTCATTACAACAGATCACATTTTTTTAAATTTAAAACGCAAATAGACTTTGCTTCTTCACAAAAAGCTGTTTTGTTTTGACCTGTCAAATAAGTAGTTGTCAGTAAGTTGTGTAGCCTATATTACTGTGGTCGTTAAAGTCAATTATTTAATTAATTTAAAATGTTTCGTCCAATGGAAGATAAAATAGAGGCGCAACGTAGCTATCATGCTGCTAAGCGCATTTTTAATGAACGTTCTCCTGATCGCCCAATTTCAAGGAATTATTTGCGGGAATTAATTAAAAAGTTCCAAGCAACTGGAAGTGTTGGAAATGCTAAAATAAGTGAACAGCCCGTAATAAAAGAAGAAAAACAGATTCAGATTGTGGCTGAAATGATTGCTAATCCAATGCAGCCGACATCGCTTGCAGCAGCTGAATGCGAGGTAAGTACTAAAAGTATTCAGAGAGTACTGAAACGTTCTAAATTTCATCCTTATAAATTGAAAATTTTGCACGAGTTAATAGAAGATATTCCGGATCGTAGACTAGGGTTTTGCGAATTAATGGGTGCAAGATTAAACCGTTACCCAAATTACCTTAAATGTATTTGTTTTAGTGATAAGTGTACTTTCTTTCTAAACGGAAAAGTTAACCGTCAAAATGTTCGGTATTGCAGCGATGTAAATCCTCGTATTTACAGGGAATCTAATACCCAGTTCCCTCAGAAGCTTAATGATTGGGCAGGTATTTTGGGAAACCATATTATTGGGTCACTTTTTATCCAGGGAAATTTAACTGGACCGGTGTATCTGGATATGATTGAAAATACCGTAGAAAATTTGATTCTGGAGTGTGTTGAGGAAAATCTTGATGAATTTGGTGATATGCCTATAATATTTCAACAAGATGGAGCTCCGCCGCATTATAGTAGAGATGTTAGGAACTACTTTGATCAGCACTATCCCGGGCGCTGGTTTGGTAGTCGTGGTGCTGCCGAAAGGCCTGCGCGGTCACCGGACTTAACTCTTATGGACTTTTATTGTGGGGATTTGTTAAGTTCAAAGTATTCATAACCCAGCCGCAGTAATTAGATGATTTGCATCAGAGAATAGTTCAAGGATGCGCAATGCGCATCAATTAGTCAAAAAATTTTTCATAATGTTCGCGAAGAATTTCACGATAGGCTATACATGATACAAGAAGTGAATTGTGAACATTTTGAGCATCTTAAGTAGTGTTAATGTAGTGTAATTTCGGTAGTTTTTTTATTGTTATAGAATACTAAAAATCGCCTAGCCACCCGTAGGTTCCTTTACTATTACTTAAAAATCAAATTAACCCACATTAACAAAAGTGGCCGCAATTTTGACATTAATCGATAAAATCTTTTCAAACTTGGGGATCGTCCATAGATTTAAAACACCTTTCCAACAAGGTATTACTCGACTTCATCTGCCATTTAAAAATTTTATTAAAAATGGCGCCCTGCCGCCATCTTAAAAAAGTGAGTCCAGAGTTTATACTATTTTAGATATTGATATACTGAAAAGTCGATGGGGAATGGCAGACGTAGCTTTCGAGCGACACCTCTTGACATTCAAATGCATCACCTGGCCCGTCCGACAAGAATCAATCAGAAACAAAAAAGGAAACTCCTGCAATGACCAGACGAGCCAGTTATTATTGCAGGAGTCGCCGCCAGGTGCGCAACATTAAAAGCCAGTTCGGTTAACGGATCAAATACCAGCCATTGTAGAATTTAAAGGTTGGTTCCTTTCGTCGATTTCAGATGAGCCGGTTATTATTGCAGGAGTTTCCTTATCCGTTTCTGACTGATTCTTGTCGGACGGGTCAGGTGATGCATTTGATTGCCAAGAGGTGTCGCTCGAAAGCTACATCTGGCATTCTCCATCGACTTTTCAGGGTCAAGTAGGTTCTCCAGTGTTGCTTCCTTTCGTCGGATCCTATAACCTCACTGACGAGCTGTTATACGGCAAAACGCGTCTGGGGATGAATCCGACGAAAGCAAGCAACCTTTAAATTCTACTATTGTCTACAAAATCGCCTCTAGACACTCGCAATATTTCGTGTATTATTAACTATGTAGTTTGTAAGCCTGTCCATTAGGGTGGGCCGAATTTTTTTTTCTCGAATGTGATATGTCCTGGGCAACCAAAAGTTGTTAACTTGATATAGTATTTATGATACAAAATTTGGGCTTTCTGGGATAACATCTTCAGGTGCCTACTTGAGGTCAAGTTTGGGAAAATTATGAAAATATTCATAAACTTTAAATGAGCGATTTATCTTGACTTTCTCTATATAGCTGTGTTAATAAAAAAATTGCCACTAATAAACTCATAAATTAATCGAAACATATTCATCTGAGCTTAACCGTGCAAATGCGCAAGTAGTGTCGCGCAGCTATACCAATATCACGTACGCCGCCGCAAGTCTGCCTTTCCTGTACCGAAAAGATTAGTTGTCTCGACGCATTCGAAGAGTCAACGTCTTATTAACTTATATTTACTCTTTTTAGTGAACGCGTAATTGTTTATTTGTGTGAAAATGCCGAATACACGTAAAGACATTGAATGCGAGGTGTTTGGAGCACCAACAGAACTTAAGTGCAACATACTTCCGACTTAGAGCGATGTTATGAGAGCATATTTGAGGCACAGGCAATTAATAAAAGACCAGAACAATGGCAAAGACCCTAGTGTAAGTGATGTTTCTAAAAAAGTTAAATCTGTATTGAAAAACATTTGGCAAAATGCTTCTTTACAAGTGGTGAGTGAACAAGAGATTTATCGATTGATTAAAGACTATGTTGTGAAGTTTCGGAGTTTAAAAAAAAACATTGGGTCCGTACATAATAAAAAGTGTTTAGAGAAGCTAGAAAAATTCAGACAATCAAGTGAGAAACTTTTTGATATATCGACGGGCAAGTGTAAAGATTTTGACTCATGCAAATGCAAAATTAAAGTGCTTAAAACAGAACAAGAATTATTACGAGACCAAAGAACAGAAAGAAGAATGTTTATTGGAAATGTTGACATTAAATTGACAAAGGTTTTAGAAAAACGTATGCAAAGAAAATTCAAAGCAAAAAACAACGGACCAAAGCCGCCTAGAGCAATTGAAAAATGTAGGAAAAGTGAATGTTCTAGAAACAACTTCCTCCCCACTGGAAGAAAGTGTGTTTCTGGGTGAAAGTTCTACAACAAGCGAGTTTAAACTTCAATTAGATAGTCCATCAACTTCAAAAGCAAGAACAGACCTTCGAGAGGTGGATTTCAGAAATTTAGCAGAGGCTTGCGATCGAACGGGAGTTTCGGATAGATGTGCTTCTTTTTTAGCGAATGCTGTACTGCAAGATCTTGGCGTTATCAGTAGAAACGACCCTTCAAAATTATTAAACCGTAGTAAATTGCGGAGAGAACGAAAGAGACGAAGAACGGAACTAAAAAAGGAATCAACAGGAAATTTAAAAATTACAGGGATCTATTTTGACGGTAGAAAGGACAGAACACTACTGACGGAGAAAAAAGGAAGCACTTATCATAAGAGAGATTATTGCAGAACTTGGGTCTGTTTATCTCGGACATGTAACTCCTACTTCAGGAAATGCTAAAGACATCAAATCAAGTATTTTCGATTTTCTAAGCAGTAACTTGGGACCTGTTGAAGAACTTGCTGCTGTTGGCTGTGACGGAACTGTTGTAAATACAGGTTTCAAGAATGGAGTTGTTAAGCAATTAGAAGTAGCAATTGGACACTCCTTACAATGGTTGATTTGCCTACTGCATGCCAATGAACTTCCACTTCGCCATTTGATTGAGAAAATGGATGGCAAAACTAACGACCCAAGAGGATTCTCAGGAACGATTGGAAAGCTTCTTCCAACATGTCAGAACCTTCCAATAGTTAAATTCGAAAAAATTGATGAGGAACTACCAGAATTCGACCTAAATGATACCAGTACCGATCAAGTTTATTTGTATCAAATGTGTTCGGCAATCGCAAGAGGTGATGTCAAATTTATCAAATCGTGATCCTGGAAAAATGTCACACTCAAGATGGCTGACAACGGCAAATAGGATTTTAAGACTTTATATAGCTTCAGAAAAACCTTCGAACGAATTGAAAACAATAACCGAATTTATATTAAAAGTTTATGCTCCTGTTTGGTTCGATATTAAAATCAGATCATCGTGTACTGAAGGCTCCAGACATTTGTTCTCTCTGATAACAAGATCGAGATATATGCCAAGTACAGTTAAAGATGTGATTGATCCGGTCATACAGAGGAATGCATTTTTCGCTCATCCAGAAAATATTCTATTGACAATGCTTAGAGATGTTCGAAAGCCTATTAGAGAACTTTCGCTAAGAAGAATTCTGAAATGTAAAGTAATGAGTCTTCAGAATAGCAAAATCAGAGAGTTCAAAATCCCAAAACTGAATTTTGACGCTCAAGACTACACTGAATTGATAAACTGGCAGTCAGTTAGCGTAACTGAACCATCACTCACAAGAACAATTTCAGACACTGCATTGCAAGAGATGATTCTAACAGTTCCTGACGACATCGAAATTTTGAAATACCCTTGTCACACACAATCTGTTGAAAGATGTATTAGGACAGTCACTGAAGCCTCTGTTTTAGTAAGCGGAACAGAATCAAGAGATGGCTTGATTCGAACTCGGATTGCCTCCAGAAAAAAAATTCCGAAAACTGAGACAAAACAGCAATTTTTAAAGGATTTAGATCAATAAATTGATAATTTTCATTATTAAGACGAAGGTCGGGAGGGAAGCGGGGAAGAACTCGACATGCAGCCACCTCCACGTGGTGAGTTCTGGGTTATTTCATTCAATTTTTATTGAGTGAAATAAGCGAAGAGCTGCATATTTCAGTAGTACGCTTTGTGGAAAATTCGAAGCGAACTGGGCACCTGAAGATGGCGCTTGTCAGAGCCGAAACTTTGCATGAATGATCAACAATAGTAGTGACAACTTTCTAGCACCCAGGGTAATTGAGATCTCACACTTTATTTTTTTCCTTATATAGATCGACCCACCCTATATACTGTCCATGACAGAGGGAGCCAAACCATTTGCGTCCATTTTGGCAGGGTTACTTTATTTATTTCTTTATTGTGGTAAGATTATACTTCAAAAATTCGACTTTGATAAATATTACGTTACAACATCAGAGCTTAAGATGAAAGTGAGAAATTTCTATGGTACCTACCTACCTAAAATTTAATTTCATACAAGGCATACATTTTTACATTTTTAAAACTTCGGATTGACTTTAATTCAAAAAATAATTAGTTGTCTTTATATAAATCTTAAGATTTCGTAGTACTATTTATAAAGTTCACTTGTTCCATTGTGTTTTCAACTGAATCTGGCAACACTGTTTTTAAAACTTCGATAAAACTATATGACGCATAATTAAACTGGTACAGAAAATGGTTGTCCTATAATGTATGGATATGCGCAATATCCAAGTTTTCTGTTCTATAACGTTTCAATGAACTTCATAATAGAATAAGTTTAAACCTAACCTAACAAAAAACATATTTTAAAAGATTAAGCAGTTTTTTAGATTAGACATAACTGTAAAACGATTTTACAAATAAGCGCATATCAACGTTAAACAAGAATTTTATCCTTTCCCTTATATAACCTTGATAAAACATGTATACCTATACAAGTATTCTATAAGGCGCTAATTAAAAGCTATTTGTGCAAGTATACGACTTTCACAATATGGTTGCAATACCTATAGATATACATTTTTAAAGGTTGTATCTCGCATTATAATACTTTAATACAATTCTTCAACATACAAGGATCATTTGTTTTATAGTAAAAGTTCTAAAAGCCGTCATAAGACAATTTTATGTTAGTATTTTTCTTAACGAACAAAATTATCGCAACGATATGCGCTACAAAACCAAACTATTCTTAAGGCAACGCTATTTGATAATTATAAAAAAATTTGCTCTCTTTAAAGTTCTACTTTGCTAGTTGGGTAAGCCACTAAACATGTGATAAATACTAGTTGGCATGCGATCTGTTAAATGTTTATGTTCAAAATTGTTTTTGAATTAGATCTAAGTTAGGTATTTAATACTACTCCTTTTCTAGAGCAAGGTCTAAAACTTAAAAACAATCTAAGTTTGTTTTAAAAGTATCTGATAAATTATCCTGATGGAACAAAATGTATAAGTTAGTTATTTTTAAATATGCGGTTAACCTCTCCAGGATCAGCTAGTTTAACAGTAAACATCTCAAACAGTTTGTGTGTTTTATACATCATGCATACAAGTCAACTTTTACAAGGAAAGAAACTTTGTGTTCAGCTAAAAATACAGAAAGTATTTCAATAAAAAAACAATTTGGATGAAAAGTTATGTAATTTTTGTGTAACCCAAACCTAAGAAGATGTAATCAGACCTTTAGGGGATAAAATCAAGTTGCTTTATTATTATTGGAAGTATTCGAAAAGTCGATGATTATTATTTATTCCTCTGGGATGAAGCATGAATGTAATATCATCTTCCATAGTCTAGTAGTCTAGTAAATAAGATGTAAATATTATACGGAATTTTTTTTTACGTATCTTCCCCATATTTAAATTATGTTGTTGCGGTGGAAGAAATGTATAATTTCAATAAGTTATATTATAATTTTGACGGTATATAGGCCATGTGTTCCTTATATGGGTGTAACAGCTGCAAAGCGTTCAATATAATTAAATAATTAAAATCAAAATATATTAATTTTCTTGGTATTTTTATGTTGACAAAGGGAAACCTTTTTATAAATAAAATCTATAACTTTAACTCATTTTTTATACAAAGTGGTAAAAAAGTCGCGCCCAACGCCTGTAACTTTTGAATTACCTCGTATACGAAAAAGTGACCTTTATGAAAATGAAAAAAATTATTCCCCACATTTCCACCTACATGAATTTTTTCTGTCATTTCTGGTTTGGTTGCCATAGAGACCAACTTACTTTTTTTAAATAGGACACCCTGCATACGATTGCATATTTGGATTCTACTGGGAAAACTATTAATTTTTTTATTTCAAATTTTTATTTATTTAAAATTGTAACAAACTTTATAATAACAAAATAAATAGCCTAGAAAATTGAACAACTTAACATCGGAATAATAAACAAGTGAAACCTTTTTAGTGGATCAGGTGTTCAAAATGATCACCATTTTCTGCTAAGCAGAGCGCCAGTGGATCCCTGAACCCGTCTACGACGTTTAAAAGGAGGCCCTCTGCATGGGGTGGCCCACATTTCGGCACAAATTCTGGCTTTTAAAGATTCTAAGTCATTTGGATGCTGAACGTATACTTTGTTCTTTAAGTGTCCCCCAAAGAAGAAGTCGAGCGGGGTTAAGTCCGGGGATCGCGCTGGCCAGTCAATGGCAACTCTATCTGCCTATCCAACGTCCTGGAAATTATTCGCTCATGTATTGTCTAACATTGTCGCATAATGCGAAGGTGCTCCATCTTGCTGAAACCATGTTTGTTTATGCCATTAGTTACACCCGGTGAAACCATTCTGCAAGAAGGAATTATGTGATTCCTGAGGAGGTCCAGATATTTTTCGCTATTCAAATTACCATCTATGAAAAAGATCCCACAATATGTCTACCAACTATGCCCGCCGAAACATTAACTTTTTCGGGCCTCTGAGTATGACCTTCCTGGAACCAGTGAATATTCTCAGTATACCAATAACGATAATTGTGTCTATTAATAATGCCATTTAAATGGCAAGTAGCTTCATCCGAGAAAATGATATTTGTTGCGAAGTTATTATCGTTATTGCATCTTTTCATTATCGGCTCACAAAATTCAGCTCTTCTTTCAAAATCGTCCTCGTTTAACTCGTGCACCAACTTTATCTTATAGAGATGCAACTTCTCCTACTTAAAAAATTTTTTCACGGACCGATGAGACACATTTAAATACATTGCTATGGACCTGGATGATTGTGTTGGATCACTCGACACACCGTTGACCGATTTATTGGAGGATTATTTGGATATAATTCATTAAAAAGTTGACAAACCTGATCTCGCGATCTTTTCGTAACCGCTCATTGTTAAAATTTCAACTCGGTATTTCTCATTAAGGTAAACCATAGCGTAAACAAATTGGGAATCAGACCACAGAATATTAAACAGGAACTCAAATTGACACCTCTTAGGTCGCTGTCATGAAACACCTTGACTTAACTGGTGAGTATTAGGTAGGAATAATTATAATTATATAAGTTTTTTATTTTTGAGCTATCATTATCTTGGAAACGCTTGCAGATAGGTGACAATTTGAAAAAAAAAAAAATCACAGTTTTCCCAGTAGAATCTAAATATGCAACCATATGCAGGTATTCCATTTAAAAAAATTTAGTAATCTCTATGGCAACCAAACCAGAAATGACAGAAAAAATTCATGCAGGTAGAAATGTGGGGAATAATTTACTGAACAACTTTCATAAAGATCACTTTTTCGTGTACGAGGTAATTCAAAAGTTACAGGCATTGTGCGCGACTTTTTTGCCACTCTGTATTATTATGTTCATTGCAAAACGTTTAATCGTGGTTATATGGAGGGCTAATTACGTATTATGTTTTCCCTTATAACTTGCCACCCCCTTAAAAAGTTTATTTTTTGCTTAAGATAAATACAGAAGTTGCAAAATTTTTCTAAAAGTTTTTAATATGTTAACTAGAAAAACAAAAGACGATCGCAAAATTTAAAAAATAGTAACTTGTGTGTGTTCTTAAATGGAAAACCAAACATATTGTCACATCTTTGAAATCAGGTTAATTTAATTTCCACATTCCGAAAATATATAGGGGAAGCCGGGACACAATGAGCACCGGGGCGTAATGACCATCTCCTATAATTTAGAGAAATTTCGACAGAGCCTGGCAACACCGACGCAGTGTTGCCAATCTGAGCACTTTAGTGCGATTTTCGCTCTTTTTAACAGGAGGGTGCACCTTCTTCGCATCCTCACCAAGTCGCACTTTTTGGTCTATATATATTAACACAAACTAACCGGTTTCCCTACACAGGGTGGTTCAGAAGTACGATACTTAACTTAAGTGGGAGATTCCCTATGATATTCTAAGAGAAAGAGTTCATATTAATATGTGTCCAGAGTTGCTCCGTTCCTGATTTACGATTTTAAAGTTTCTTTTAGGAGAAATAGGATTTTCATAATTTCTTTAAATATCCTTTAACCGATTTTATTAAAATTTTGTACCGTTATTAATAATCATAACGGGCATAATCAGCCCTAACTAGTCCCGGAGAACACCTTAACGAATATTATTGACAAGAAAATGTACGCCACTGACTTTTTTCTAATTTTGATACTTTTCAGATTTACCAACCAATAATACAACTTTTCTGTTTCTCGAAATGTTTTCGTATCTTGCTTCGTTTTTGAGAGAAAAGATAAAAAACACTTTATTGCATGTACAAAAAAATACATATGTATTTCCAAATTAATTAAAACATTTAAATTAAAAATAAAATAATTTTTTTAAATAATGAAGAAATAAAAAGAAATGCAACAGTTAATCAAAGCAAATGTTGAAAATGACCACCTTCTGATATAACGCACGATTGCAATAGTCTCCCCATTGATTCTCTTACACGTTCAAAAATGCCTGCATTATTTCGTATCGCATTGCAACTTTCAATAATTCGAATTCTTAAATCATTTTCATCTAGTATAGGCGTCTTGTATACCAGAAGCTTTAGGTGACCAAATAATTAATAGTCTAGAGGTTGCACACGTTGAATATGGTATGGATATAGCTGATAAAGACGCAAAACCCTCCAAACAGTTGATGCACTGGTCTGCTACCTTCCTGGCACTAGTTGAAGGATCATCTTCTATCTCTCGAAGTATAGCCTCTTCTAACTCAGACGTGGTTACTGTTGCAGGTCTGCCAGGAAGATCCATACTACGTTTAAAACTCCAAGTCTCACTCAATCTTGCATGGAGCCAGAGCCGTATTTAAGTTTATGTCGCCCCTAGGCTGGACGTTCGCGCCGCCCAAAAAAAAAATTCAAAATTAACGCTTATTCTTTTTATAGATAATATGTTCATTATGGTAGAAAATTAGAAACACATTTTATAAAATTGGAAAAAAAAAACAACATAAAGTTTTTTCTTTAAGAACACGTGAACTAAATAAAAAATAAATATTCTCCAAATATGTCGAATGTGTGTTGTGTGTGTAAGTAGAACAAAGAAAAGGGGACGTGGAATATTGCCGCCTCTATAAATTTGCCGCCCTAGGCTGCAGCCTAAGTAACCTAATTAGAAATACGGCCCTGCATGGAGCTGTCTAAATGTTTTGGCATATGGCAGTACTCTGTTTGGATAACATGGATAACGTTTCTGATAAATTCTCTGAGCTACTTCAGCATTTCCATTTGCTAGGCCATAATTGAAAGGCATCTGAGCCTTTTCAGCGTTAGTAAAGTTATTCATTATTGACTTGTTGTTGATCAAACGTAAACATAAAACAAAAGTAAGGCTTATCGTTATGAATAACGGTACCAAATTTTAATAAAATCGGGAAGAGGATAATCAAAAAAAAATTATAAGAAACCCATTTTTCCTAAAAAACTTTAACACCCTGTAAATCAAAAACGGGGCAACTCCAGACACATGTTTATATGAACTTTTTCTCTACGAATATCATAAGAAATCACCACTTAAGTTACGTACCGTACTTTAAGAAAAATATTAATTCATGGTAAAGGAAATTAAAGTCTTACTTGTTACATTTCACAATTTTAATTCAGTTGCCTGACACGTGTCTTCGACCCTTGCGGATCAAAATCGAAGGAATACAAGACAATACTAAATTCTACATCCAAATATTTTGTTAATTTGTGCAGGAGATTTGAATTGTAGGATAGCAAATGGTATTTCAGCACCTGGGGAAATTTTTTTAGGTACTAATCTTCATAAAAATGCTCAATTCATTGACACTGTACTTGACAAGAGAGAGCGCATTCTTATTGATTACATGCATGACAATTCTTTTGCTTTATAGATTGGCAGATCTATTTCCGATATCCAGGGCAAATAACTTTTTCAAACAAAAACGGTAAAAGCACTATTGATCTGGCTTGGATATTAAATACTGAGATGTCTCTTCTTAAAGATTTTGAGGTGTTATCTTATGTAAGTTGCTCTGATCATTTTCCAATTCTAATATCACTGACTAGCTCTAGCACGCATTTAATCAACAATCGCGATATTACTAAAAAATAAGTAATCAGCCGTCTCTCTAATGGAACCCCCATGTAGAGAATACTTACAAAAATTTAATGACCTTCTCAAAGAGGCTTGTTTTTTACCCTGATTTGTCACTTGCACACCAAAACCTGCTTGCCGCCATTTGGGAAACCTCGGAACAAATAGGGCCGTCTTTAGGTATGTGGGGGCCTCTGGCACTTTTGGCGTTGTGGCCCCTCTACCATCTCCGTTTGTTAAAAAAAGCGCCGCAGGCAAATTTTTTTAGGTGCCACGCCCTTTTTTTGGACTATTAAAATCTATAAATTTACTTTTCGATAGCCTCATAAGTGTCCCTAGTTAAACCCACCCCCTCTGGATCGTTATGCCATATATACCGGGTGTTGCATCGTCGAGCGGGACATAGGAAATCCCATGTAATTTTAAATGGGGTCAATTATTGGCTTCCCTAATTATTTTAGAGAAAAATTCTATTTAGGTTTATTAAAGAGCACTAAAACCCACATTTAAAAGAATAACTTTAGATATTTTTGATGAGCCCGTTTACGGGTTATCGCCGATTTCTTTTTAACTATTTCTCCTTTTTATGGCCCCGTATTTGCGGGCACCAGTCAAGGTAAAAGATGACTGTCAAATAAAGTTGTCATTTTGAAATGTGTGCTTTATTGTTATAAAAACTCGTACATCGAAAATATTAAAGGTGTATTTATGAGTACAAATTAATCTGAATAAAACTAAAATAAAGTATCCAATTACAAGGTTAATTTTGACATTTTACATGTTTCAATATTTTACTAATTAATAGGTAGGTACTATTAAATTGTTAGAACTTTAGGATTTAAGAAGATTTGAAAAAGTAGTCCATTCTTTCAGTGGAGTTGATATAATCAAATAAAACGACTTCAGTCTACCTCCACATAATTTTATTAATAAGATTGTTATCCAACATGTTTCGGACATTTAAATGTCCATCTTCAGGGATACTAAAAGAAATTTCGCTATGTACTATACATAAAAAGAGGAGAAAAGGTACTTACCAGCAATTGATCTCGGTGGTTCAGTTTAGAAAATACGAAGTTCAAAAATGATAAGTCTTTGAGACTGAATCTAGACTTTGGTTCAAGGTGAAAAGGTTAACATTATAAAATTAAATAAAGTAATGACGTTGAAGGTAGAAAAATATTAAAAATTGGACTGAGGAGAAAGAAAATTTTTTGTATTTCGAAAGTTCACATCCCTCGTTGAAGTAAGAGAACCAGGTAATAAAGATTATTGGGCCAATGTGAAACATGTTGGATAACAATCTTATTAATAAAATTATGTGGAGGTAGACTGAAGTCGTTTTATTTGATTTAAGAAGATGTTCAAATATTCCTCAAAATGACAACTTTATTTGACAGTCATCTTTTACCTTGACTGGTGCCCGCAAATACGGGGCCATAAAAAGGAGAAATAGTTAAAAAGAAATCGGCGATAACCCGTAAACGGGCTCATCAAAAATATCTAAAGTTATTCTTTTGAATGTGGGTTTTAGTGCTCTTTAATAAACCTAAATAGAATTTTTCTCTAAAATAATTAGGGAAGCCAATAATTGACCCCATTTAAAATTACATGGGATTTCCTATGTCCCGCTCGACGATGCAACACCCGGTATTACAAGCCAAGTCACAAATTTCTTTAGCTAGTTTACCTTGAAATCATTTTTTAAATATATTGGGGTAGTCCAATCGTCCCTTTTTTAAACCTTGCCGTACGCAAATAAAAACATCTTGCCAGTTAAACAAACATTGGAACTAACCTTAAGATTTTCCTATAATGATAACATTGATAACTAAAACTCGGGAAAATAACAAACAACGCATGCGTCAAGACTTGTCGATGCACTTCACAATCACAAGCATAAGAGCACAAACAAAAATAGCGAATCATCGGTCTACCTGCAACGTTGCCGGACTTTGTCTTTCATAGCTTGGAAGTAAAGGAAGCTGTGGCAACGGCCAACGGATTTTAAAACAGGTGATATTATTATATTCCATTACATTCCGATAACCCGCGCCTGCCATCTATGATCTATGTGCGATAGCGATAGCGCCACGCCCTACGCCAAAGATTCTCCATACTTTATACTGCCACTTACCAACAGATGTCGCAGATTACCATTATTCTAATAGACAGCCTAAGTGATGACGTCACAAGGAGCGTGTTTTAAAAAATGTTTCCAAACAAAAATAAATTGCATTGAAAATCCCATAAGAGATTTTTGCAAGCATTGCTACACGTTTATAAGCGACAAATAAGCAATTTCTTCCAATTATTTGTATTTTTGGTGATATGATTGACCCATTTACAGCCACAGATAGAGGTAAGTGTTTCCTGAAAATATTTAATCGCCATCTGAAAAAGTTTGAGGTTATGTTATTGTTGTTTACATTATTGTTTATTAAGACATAATTGTTAGTTTTTTGTAAAATAAAGCTTGTGGTAGTGTTTATTTATTAATATGAAGTAGACCCAGTCTATAGCCTAAATAATTTATATTATAGATTCAATATTGGCTAAAATGGTTACGTATTTTGTTACCCGAACAGAAAATTTTCAAGTTTGTTGTATTCCCTGCAAATATAGAAGAGAGGAATGCCTGATCATCACCTATAAGCATCTTATAAGGTACATAATAGAACAATTATTATGTTAAAAAGGGATAAACGCCTTGGAGTTGAACCATTATTTGCTTTACAATGGTAGAAGTCAAGGTAGAGCAGAGAACCTTCCCAACATTGTTTGGTTTGTACCTGCCATTTTGGGCACAATGACAGAACGAATAGGGCTACAATATTTGAGTTCAGCGCTAAAAGGCAATTTAGCATTACATCTCCAGAAAAAAGGTATGTAATAGCTTTTATTATACAAAATGTATTAACGTTCCTAAAAACTAAAGTAAAAAATGTGAACATTTAATAGTTTGATTTAACTTTTAATAGAAAAGCAAGGCCAACATTATATTAAATTATTTTTAGAAAAGAAGTGAGCAGACAGATGTTACCGAAGATATTGACTCATGCTTTAGGAGCATCCTTAGAAGCAGAAAAGTATTTTTTGATACAAGATTTGAAAGAAATTTCAAAAAAACCTTTAAAAACTTTTAGTACGCTTTAGTTACAACTATTCTCATATCCTTATGTATGCACAGGGATATCAATGCTATCCCTAATACAATTAATTTGAAATATATATTATGTAGATTATAAAACAATGTAATAAAAATAACAATAAATATTTCTTTAAATTTTTATAATTTCAGTACATCAAATGTTGTTAAGGTCTACAGTATTTCTAAAATTGCTGATCAATCTGATGATCCATAGCTGCATGAATAAGGCTTACTGGGATATAGCTTCTTAGCTGTTTTAACTTCGCTGGATTTAGTTTTTTGGGCACTTCGAAGGCACTTCTTATCAGTGACTGATAGGTAGTAGTATCCAAATAATGCAGTTGATAATATTTTATTCCCGCTAAAACATAAACAGTTGGCAGATATTGTGTTGCATTTTTTGTTTAGTATAATCTACAATTAAAATATTATTTTGCATGAAGTATACAAAAAAATTTATGATAGTAATTTAAATTACCACAATATTATAACTTTTGTCTTTCATCATAGTGTGAACTTCTCCGATCTGAATCAAATTGCATCCATAGGACATGGTTTGACTCCCAAGGCATTTACCCCTTTTTAACATAATAATATTTGCTGTATTAGGTACCTTATAAGTGATGTCCGAGCTTTCCTTTCTTTTATCTTTGCAGGGAATACAACAAACTTGAAAATTTTCTGTTCGGGTAACAAAATACGTAACCACTTTAGCCGATATTGAATCTATAATATAAATTATTTAGGCTATATAGACTGGGTTTACTTCATATTAATAAATAAACACTACCACAAGCTTTATTTTACAATAAACTAACAATTATGTCTTAATAAACAATAATGTAAACAACAATAACATAACCTCAAACTTTTTCAGATGGCGATTAAATATTTTCAGGAAACACTTACCTCTATCTGTGGCCGTAAATGGGTCAATCATATCACCAAAAATACAAATAATTAGAAGAAATTGCTTATTTGTCGCTTATAAACGTGTAGCAATGCTTGCAAAAATCTCTTATGGGATTTTCAATGAAATTTATTTTTGTTTGGGAAGATTTTTTAAAACACGCCCCTTGTGACGTCAGACTTAGGCTGTCCATTACAGACAAATTATTGTTGCCAGATTTTAAATGATTACTTTTTTTTTATGATTTTTTAAATAAATATTTTAGTCAAATTAATGTTAATTCCCAGTTAATAGTGTTAATACATAAGCCTTTTTAAGAAATTCTGTCAGCCGTAAAGGGATCAGCGGGGCCCCCCGTGGCCGGGGGCCCCGGGCCCGGGCCCAGTGGGCCCATGCCTAAAGATAGCCCTGGGAACAATGGCAATTGGTAAGTCATGTTCATGGTAATTATATAATAATATATTATAACAGATCAGCTGCTAGTAATAAATCATGGTTTGACGGGAGTGTCCCATACGAATGTTTTAAGGCATTGCCGTTAACCTGGGTAATTTACATAAATTCATTTTTTAACAAGATATTGGAGTACCGATCGGTTCCTGAAAGTTGGGGTAATATTATACTAACTATGCTGCATGAGAGCGGTCCGGTCAATGATGTCAATAATTATCGTGGAATAGCTCTCGTCAACTGCATTGCAAAAATTTTCACCACAATCATCTTGCAAAGGCTAGAGCAATGGTCTGAGGAGAACAGATGTATTTTAAAATGTCAGAGCGGCTTCAGAAAGTCGAGAGGTTGCGCTGACAATATCTTCACTTTAATGATATCAACCCAACTACACTTGCGTCTAAAGGGACGTAAAGTGTATGCTCTTTATATAGATTTTAAACGGGCATTCGACTCACTTTCGCATGACTTTTTATGGAAAAAACTTGGTTTTGGATAATCTTCTACAATTATTTCTGTTATACAGTCTATTTTTGATAGCGCAAACTTTAGAGTAAGAAGTAACTATGAATTTACCAGGGAGTTTCCGGTTTCGGAGGGTGTTCTTCAGGGTGAATCTTTGAGCCCTTTTTTATTTTCTCTTTTTTTGAGTGACTTTGAGGAATTCTTTCGAAATAGAGGGCTTTCGGGTGTTAGGTGTTAGTATTGACAGCTTGTCTGACATTTTAACCCTGCTTTACCGTGATGACGCAGTCATTTTGTCTACGTCAGAAATCGATATGAAACGAAAATTACAGTTCAAAGATACTATATTTCAGTTATAAAATGAACCATGACAACACCACAATAGACCATTTAAGAACATATGATTTTGACAAGAAGTATAACCTAAACTTGTGACTTTGCCCCCCAGCAAATATGTCCGTTGTCAAATATGTAATGGTAATTTCATGGCTTTGACATAAACTTTAACCTAAATTTCTCAAATTTGCCCCCCAGCGACGTCATCCTTAAATGGTCAATATTAATTAAAATATTCCGGTGTTCCATATAATTACCCAGTAACATAACTTTCATTTTCTGTCTCTAATCTGGACTAACCTGAACATAACGTAATAAAAACCAGAAAAACCTGAATACTAGGTATCTACAACGTGTCCAAGATAATGAGGGCCAGTACAGGGATCTCTGAAACCGTAAGAGATACGAAGTCTGTTATTGCGCATTTACGTGCCTAATAATATGCCGTTAGAAAGTTTTAAAATTCCGAGTAGTTCCGGAGATATCCGGAAAAAAACCGAAGCTGTGAAAAATCGTTTTATTTTTTCCTGGGTTTTAACGAATTCTAAAGTAAATTGCACTTTTACATTGCCACTTTTTCCGCTCTATCTAACAACGTTAATTATTTTGTAATCCGACGAGTCGTCTTTGAGGGGCCATTATCAACTTTCTTTTTTTAAATACGGTCCTGTTTTCCTGATATTGGAATTTGAGAGCTTTATTTCTTCCGAATGCAACGATGTATGACACATTGTGGTTTAATGACGTTTCGAGGGTTTTTTTGAACAACCTCAGGAGATTTTGGGATACGGTTCTGTATTTCTCCTAATTTTATAAATAATATCTCATAAGTAAACTCTAAATTTTACTTATGTTGGACTAGTTAAATAAATAACAAATAATTTGGCAATAAACAAATAATTTAATAATAAACAACAATAAGTGAACAAAAAACATAATAAAACATTGATAAAATGAACAACGAAAAAAGTTAGGAACTACATAATCGGGTGTTCAAAATGATTTCCGTTATTTTCTAAGCACAAATAACATCTTCTAACTGTCGATTCTAAAACATTTGACAACATTTCTGGCGTAATACTTTGAAAGGCTTCAAGCACTAACCCCCTAAGTTCGTCTTCTGTTTCGAAGTTGTGTTTATAAACATAATTTTCGACATCCCCCCAGAGGAAAAAATCTAACAGTGTCATATCAGGCGAACGTGCTGGCCATGGTATTTCAGAATACGTGCCAATCAGTTTTCCAGGAAAGCGCACAGAAAGATACTCTCTAACTGCTCTAGAATTAAGTGCAGGTGTACCATCCTGTTGAAACCAACACCCATAAGATTCCATTAGAGGCAGATTATCCAGAGCTTGCTTCAAATCGATTTGGAGTAAGTTTAGGTAACGCTCAGAAGTTAAATTTTGACGATAAAAAAATGTGCCTAATATTTTTGTACCTAAAATTCCAGCCCACATATTAAATCCAAACCGATGTTGGTGTCTGGACTATTTGTATAAATAAAGATTTTCTTTCGACCAATAATGAACATCTCCTCTATTAAAAATTCCATTCTTAGTAACCATGCTCTCATCGGACCATATTACCTTGTAGGGAAAATTGTGGGTCCTGACATTTTCTGGTGTACCACTCACAAAATTTTCTGCATCACCTGGCCTTAATCCTTGGCAAATTTTGTATTTGTATGGATGAAAACTTTTTTTCTGTAAAATAAATTGCGCTGTGGATTTCGCTACACCTAAGTTTTTTTCAATATGCCGAGTTGATATTCCGGGGTTTTCAACAACAGCTAATAATACGTTGTTGACTTTTTATTTTCTATGTTGCTGGGCTTTTTTTGAGATAGCACTAGTTTTTTAAATGAACCGTATTGTTTGAGATTAGTCACTAACTTACTAAATGTTCTTTTATTTGGGTTTCTCCTTTCTGGATACTTCTCCAAATGCATGCGCTCTGCCATGTAACAGTTTTTTTGAGATAAAATAAAACACAATAGAATATCAAACTTTTCAGCATTTGTAAAATTATGTACCATATTTTCTGGAAAATACAAAACCTCTTAAAACGCTTTCAAATATTGACAACGATCGAAATGGGAATGTCAAGTGAAACAAATAAGGCGTCACCATCTTAATTTTTTTGTTTCGAACGCCTACTTTTCTTTTAAATCCCGAATCAACAGAAGTTTGAAATAATGTCTCTGTATATTTTTTGTTCACTTATTTGTGGTTTATTATTAAATTATTTGTTATTTATTGAACTTGTCCAACATAAGAAAAAATTTAGAGCTTAGGTACTTATGAGATATTATTTATAAAATTAGGAGAAATACAGGACGCATCCCAAAATCTCCTGATGTTGTTCAAAAGCCCTCGAAACGTCATTAAACCACAATGTATCATACATCGTTGCATTAGGAAGAAAAAAGCTCTCAAATTCCAATATCAGGAAAACAGGGCCGTATTTAAAAAAAGAAAGTTGATAATGGCCCCTCGAAGACGACTCGTCGGAATAAAAAACAATTAATGTTGTTAGATAAAACGGAAAAAGTGGCAATGTAAAAGTGCAGTTTACTTTAGAATTCGTTCTCAAAAAAACCCAGGAAAAAAATAAAACGATTTTTCAAAATTTCGGTTTTTTCCGAATATCTCCGGAACTACTCGGAATTTTTACATGTTTTGTTTTCGTTCTGCATAATACCAATGACACAATAAGATTAAGGAAATGTAAAAAAAACAAAATTTTTTAACCTAGGAACCTTGAGCTACAAAGAACCCCTTTTTGGGACATCCTGTATATTTATGTAAATTTTTGAATTTCAACAGAATTGACCTATTTCTACCAATAAATTTGCTCTACCAATAAATTTGCCATTATAAATAAGCAAAAAAAAATAGTTTATCTTATTATTTTCCAATTTTTTTTTTGTTTAACTCAAAAAGTATTTTTGGGCACCCGGTCAAAAATGGTCGCTCCAATTTAAAAGGACAAAACATTTTCTTTGACTTTTTTGAGCCCTGTATAAAATCAACACACACATACACACAAATACGCCGGAAACAGGAAACAAGTGTAAGAAAATCGAACTTTTTAAACGTGAAATCCTTGAGCAACATAAATTAAAAAAACGCCTTATTTAGGAAATACTGTACCTGTATGTGAATCGTCGTATTTCAGGAGAATCGGCCTTTTTTATCAATAAATCTCTATAGTCATGTTCATTATAAATAGCAAAAAAAAACTGTTCTTAATATTTTCCGATTTCTAATATGAATTTTGCTCAGCTGAAATATAATTTACGGTACATTAAAGTCGGTCAAAAACCTTACGAAATATTAAGCAATATGGCCAGAATTGGTTGGTTAAAAGTTTGTAATTTTTGTCTCACTTATTTTCCATCATGCATAAAATAAACACATAGAAATTAGCACTATTCAAATCCGTAAGTAGCTTACAAGCTATATAAATTAAAACTCTACAACTTGAAGCAAAATAAATATTATTTACCAAAATCGAGTATCATTTTTGCCCATTTTTACACATTTATGTGTGTCTTATCAGAAAAAATTATACGTCTACATCCTAAACAAATATTTTAAAACTTATACGAAATTACTGAAAGAAAAACGTAATCACTCTTTAGGTATATGGTCACTAGATATATTACAATGACTTTTACATGTCAAATTTTTCAAAATAAATACGGCTACTTGTTGAAATAGTTATTATCCTAACAAGTGCGGAAAGAGCCACTTTCCCGCACGCGACTGCCGTTACCCGAACGACGCGAAGCGGAGTTCGGGTAAGCAGTCGAGTGCGGGAAAGTGTCTTTCCGCACAAGTTAGGATCAAAATTTTTCCTACAGGCGTTGGAAAAACTACAACAAAATATTTCTAAAAATTTAATTTTACTGAAAAACAAACACAGATTTAATTTCTAATTATAACTAATATTTACATTAAAAGTACAATTTGATGCATTATGCAAATTGATTGCGGATGAAGCCATTGAAGCCAACTGATCCTGATGAGCGGATGGTTGCAAAGAAAGAGGTATCGAGCTGTTGTTAGCGCTGCTGGGAAACTGTGGAGTTTTTGCTTCTAAATTATAGCTCAAACTTGATGGACTATTGAGATTGAGAATTTTGTTAGACATGTTTTTTTTGTGTGTGATGGATTCCTCCAGGTAGCCTTCGGCAACAGACGTGGATTTCCATCCTCCTAAACGTTTAATGTTTGTTATTTCTTCGCCAGAATTAGCAAGTAGAGTGGCCGAGGAACGTCTAAAACTGTGGCCTGTGTATAATTCTGGATTTTTGAGTCCTATATAAGCTGCAATGTTGGAGGGCATTTTTCCTATGGTATTAATTCCAACACATTGGGTACTGCATTTTCCATGTTTGTAGTTCAAAAAGAATCGGCGGTGTGGAGTTTGCTGTGGACGTAAGTTTGCATATTTTCTGTATAGATTTAGAAAAATTTCATTATTGACTGCCTTAGTTATTACAAAGGATCTAGCAGAATGGTTTTTGGAGTCGTTTATTGTGACAATTATAACGTCTCCTTTGTCGTCTATGTCGTCAATGGTAAATTTAGTTAGCTCCTCACGGCGGCAGGCACCAGCCAGTCCAAAAATCGTTACCACTTTAATTAGAAGGAAAATTTCATCAGGTGCTTCTTTCATAAATTTCGCAATCTCTTCTTGTGTAAAAACTTTTGCTTTTTTTGCTCGAAAACCTACATTTTGTCTCTTGATGTACGCAGTAACTTTATAGTATTTACTGATATCTAAATCTTTCTTAACCTTAAGTACACTTTTCAACATGGAATATCGAGACCATAAAGTATTTGGCTTCCAAAGTTTAGACATTTCCAAGAAATATGCCAAAAGTACTTCTTCTCTTGGTGCTTTTACATTTTTCGCTTCACACCAAGTAACAAAATTATCGTATTGTTTTTCATACCTGACTATTGACTTTTTTGGTAGCAAATCCAAATTTGCGACACTTGCAGCTTCTAGAATATCTTCTGGAAGCTCATCGTCCGAGAAATTATCTATGGAAGACATCTGTATCAGAATCTGAACGAAATTATAAATCAAAGCCACGCTCCGGTGAAATGTTGTAAGGTGTCACTTCGACAATTAAATTTTATGTGTGTGTCGTGGTTACCATGTTAACATCTATGTACGGCGTTTTTGAAATAAACCGTTTTAAATCAGCTTTTTTAAAAATGTTTAAAATAAACGGCAAAAATTAGTGTTTCTGTAATATACCTCATTTACTTTCAATAAAAATTTATATTTTATTTATTAAAGTGTCTTTCCGCATGAGTTAGAATCAAAATTGTTTCTACAAGCGTTAGAAAAACTACCACAAAGTATTTCTAAAAATTTAATTTTCCGTGCGGGAAAAATTTTCCCGCACCGTGCCGGAAAAATTTTCCCGCACCGTGCGGGAAAATGGGTCTTTCAGAACCAAAACGAGTGCGGGAAAACGGTATATCGCGCACGCTTGTAGGAAAAATTAGTATTCCCACAGAAAGAGAAGATTTTTTAAAACACATATATCACATTTTTTAAGTCAACCACCATTTCATATTAACACAAAAATTGAACTAAAAGTCGAACTTTATGACAGTAGACGTTTACTGTTCAGATAATATTCTTCAATTTACAAACACGTGCTTTTCACAGTCAGTGATTTTTGGGTAGTTTTCGGTGCATAAAACCCTATAAGTATAATTGTTTTTTAGTGTAATACTTTTAGGTTTTTTACTTAAAGTTGTTAAAAAATGGTTGGTGGATTGATCAAGCCCAATATGAAAAAAAAAATAATTTTTCTATAAAATTTTTTTATTTATAAAGATTTGTTTAAATATTATACTTTTTTGCAGATTCCGTATAAAAGAATTAAGAATTCGAAATACACATTTTTACGTCTCTTGAGGAGCGCTCTCTGACGAGGTATTCAAAGTGTTGATCAACATTTTTTTTAACCTAAAAATAATAAAAACCTTTTTATTTTAATTTTGATTTTTAGTTTTTCTCGAAAGTCAACAATTTCTTACTTTTTAGGTATAAGAAGATGTATTGTAAAAAGAACGTATTAAAGATAGTCTATCCGACAATCCAATCCGCATTTCGGTCGGACATCTCGTTCCGGAGTTATTAAATATCATTTAATCATGGGTATTTTCGAAATTTCAAAAAATCTAAAAAATACTTGCCATTTTCTGATCATGCCCAAAACCTATAAAATATCGAATTACGCAGAATAGTTGTTGTCAAATTATTGGGAAAGTTTAATAATTATTCCACTTTAAACAGTTCTAGAACAAATTAAAGAAATAAAAAAAATGTCGATTTGACACCACGACGCCGATAAACGCACAAGTTGTAGTTGGAAGAGCGTATAACGATTGTGACAAAGTAAAAAGTAAAACAAGTCAACTAAGCAAAGTGAAAGAAAAACTCTAAAAAGTTTTCAAGAACGAGATTTTCATTTTTTAATTTAATTTCTATATTTGAATTAAGTCAAAGAAAAAAACGCGTAAAAATTATATGACTTTAATTATTCTCCCATATAGTATACAACCCTTTTCACACATTAAATTTTGGCAGTGACCAATCAAATCCGCTAGGCTTCAAATCTCGCCCACAAATTTCGTGACATCGCGTCAATGCCACGTTGACTGTCTTACGAGGAGCCGTCAATAATAATTCTGCTTCTTATTTTAATGCATACTTCGTATGAACTATCCGCAATGTCTTGCCAGTTGGTTTAAACCAGTGCCAAAAAACTCAGATACACACACTATCCACAATGCGAAAGTGTTTTTGTGAGAAGAATGTTCTTATGCGAGTATTTTCTGTTGTTTCTAACTTGACTAAATTAAGTTTTCTTATTTGCAACTATGACTACTGCAACACATCCACGGTAGTTTGCAGGAGGGAGTATCTGATCATAACAACAAAATATTTTAAAAATTATTTTGGCAATAAGCAGGTATCGAATCAATATATCAACATGCGGTTTTCGATAAGTCTCTTTGTATTCTTTAGCTACTAAAAAAATATCGCTCAATGTAATGCTTGTGAAAAAACTGACAATATTCAGCAAGGATAACTTGGATAACCCATTTGAACGGGGCTAAGTTCGTTCAATTCCGTCACGTCAAATTTATTAAATAAATAAAAAATAGCGTTCGACTTCTCCGCCACTATATAGATCGGGTATATCAAAAGTTATGGAGAAGGCTATCAACGAAAAATTAATAAAGTACCTGGAAGGTTTCAACATTATTAGTGACCGCCAGTATGGATTCCGTAATTATCGATCAACAGGAGATCTTCTCGCTTTTCTTACTCACGTTTGGAACAATGCAATAGAACATCCTGGGGAGTCCCGAGCTGGACATTTCCAAGGCCTTTGATCGAGTGTGGCATGAGGGGCTCCTAACTAAAGTGAGAGCATACGGAATGCCGGTTCAAATTTGTTCATGGCTGTCGAGCTTTCTTAAAGACCGTTCTCTGCGAGTGGCGATGGATGGATTTCTTTCGGACACATTTAACATTAACGCCGGAGTCCCTCAAGGTTCTATATTCTCGCCCACCCTCTTTTTACCATACAATAACGATATTTTGAAAAAAACTAAACATCCTACATATAGCTTATCTGATGACAGTACACTTGTTTCATCTTTTACTTTGCCCGTACATCGGCTGCCAATGCACAACTGGATAGGCAGCAAGAGGTCTCACATCTCAACGAAGACCTGGAAGAAATTCTGTCTTGGGGCGACAGTAATCAAGTAGAATTTAACGCTAAAAAAAACCAGGCGGCAGTTTTTTCCAAAAAAGTTAATGTCAAATTGCCGGATATAGTCATGGGAGGACACTCGAATCCTTTGGCTTTATCAAGTCATTTATTGGGCGTCAATTTGGATAGTCATATGTCTTGGCATAGTCACGTTGCGGTTATTGCTACGGCAGCCTCGCAGAAGCCTGGAATACTTTTCCGAACTAAGATCCTCTATACACCCAACAACTTTTGATGCTCTATACAGTCCAAATTCGACCATCGCTGGAGTACTGTTTGTATATTTGGGGCTCTGCTCTAAATGCACCTAAATGTATCTAAAATGCCTAACTTAGGTCTTGAGGACGTATAGAGGTTTCAATAAAATTTGCGACCTACTAATGCTCTATAAAAAATTCTATTTGCCCAAATTACGTAGAAAAAAATACTTTTTCATCTTAAAGAGGAACTTAGCCAAGCCTATATGTCGCAAATGGTGTAAATCGACTTATTATACTGTAAATAGGTTTCTGTCGTTTTGTTTACCCATTAGAGGTTTTTTAAACAAAAATCTATGTAATTGAAAAAGTAGTCCATTCTTACAGTGGAGACAAATTTTGTGGAGGAAGACTTCAAGTATTTTATTTCCTAAAAATGTATGTACCGGGTGTCCCACTAAGAGTGGCTGTCGGCCGTATCTCAGAAAGTGTTAGTCGTATGGCTTGCGGAAAAAAAATATATTAGGTACCTAAAGTGGTCATGAGAAATAACTGGAAATTATTTTCAAGTTTCTCAGACTGGCGCGGAGGGCGCAACAGTAACGGTAAATATGAAACACGAAGTTTCCTCAAAAGTCGCCTAGTTAAGGTATCCCGAAAATAACATTTTTGTATATTTCGAAGATTTAGATTTATTAATAAAATTCACCTATAGAACGTGCTCGTCACTTATCAAATAAAGTGGTGGGGGAAGGTTGAACATTATTTGTAATAAATGCTGATAACTCCAGTCTGGCTTAACATGATTTAGTAAACTTAGTTTTGTTAAAAAGGGCTTTTCTCACTCTATATATCATCTTATGAACTACGGCAATATATGTTTTACACTAGGCGCTATGGGGCGCTGTCTTACAACTTCACAAACATTGCGCGTTTTTTCCATAATTGTAAATATAATAGTATATTTAATTTTACCTGATTACAAGGACGATTAAAAATCTAAGAAGTCAGCGAAAACCGCAAGTTAATATCTAATTTCAATCCGGAAATATCAACAACAATAATAATAATTACGGAACATTATGATTTTATTTTCAAGTTGCCATTGTAAAGGTTGAGGCCGTGCTCCCAACGAGTATAATATCCAAAGATTCAAGACCAACGTGAGTGGTTTCCTACGCACGCGCGCCGCTCCCAGAGCGCCTTAGAGGATTAATTCTGCAGTAATGTGCCTTATCATAAAAAAAATAGAGAAAATAGGGCAATACAAAAATTTGTAAAATCGCCAGCAATAAGTTGGGCTGTAAATGTTTTAAACTCGCCGTTAATAAGCAAATCCTGGAGAAAATAAAGCTTTTTTAATTGATTATGCATTTTGCATTTCTAGGCCTTAGCTTTCATAAATGTCGTCGGTGATCAACCTTTTCAGGGCAACCGATATAAAATTTTGTTATTTTCTAAATTCAATTAATCAATTTATATTATTTATTATTATGTTGCGTATATAAATTAAGGTATACAAATTTGGGTATAATGTTTAATAAACTAATTAGAGTTTAATAACTTATATTGACAAATTTGAAACAGTATAATGTATTAATTAAATGTATTTACATAATATTATCAGTCAGAAATACTAAAGTCAAATTTACTTTATTAAGCAAATGAAGCAGTTAATCATCGACGTACTTCTTTGTGTGTCAAAAGGTCGATAGTACAGGGTTTCCGGAAATTTTGTTAGTATATTTCGAAGCTAGAGATCTTCCATACAATAATATGAACAAAAGTTACACAGGGCCAAACTACTATCAATATACCATTGCGTCCAAAAAAACTTGGAAAACAAAACTTTTTTATATTCTAGTTCTTGGACTATAATAAATGCCACTCATAGGGACGTATATAAGGGGGAAGGGGGAGGTTTAGGGACGAGAGTTCGACCAATTTTAAATTTCCAATTTCGAAATTTAAATTAATTAAACGTAAAACGTCGAAAAACTTTTCTTACATGTCGAAAACAAAAATGTTGGTAGATACACAACTCTGTTTTTAGGTGAATTCTTGGCAATATTTGAGCGTGGCCCCTAAAAAACTTTTACCTGCGGCGCTTTGCCTCCGACGAGCCTACCGGCAGTATTTACCCATATCTTTAAGTGACTGCAGACCCCCCTGTTGGGGCGTTTTAAAGACTTTAAACACGGAGACCAGATGCAAAAGGCCCTGTATGCAGTTAGAGAATAATGAGTTGGCGAGGAAGATGGCAGAAGAAAAAATATTGTAATGTTAAAAATATCATGATGTCAAAAGTCTGCTTTTTGAAGTAAAGTCAAAAGATCACAAAAACTAAATAAGTCTTTTTAATTCAACTACAGAACAATAAATACCGTGTTATCACGTACATAAAATGGTCCTTCTGATGCCGGATGTGTTCTTTAAGTGCTTTGCAAGAAAATAAGGCGAAATAAGTCGAAATAAGTTGATCGTACGTCATAGTTGATGGTTGTCAAGTACTTGTGCAGCCAAGGAGTCAACAATTCAGGTGTGCTTTATCCATTTTATCCTATCCTATCCCTTTTAATGTGGTTTTTGTCTGAACAAGCGGGTTTTGTATGCTCTAGGTTATTTGTATAAAGTCTTTCGGCGCTGAAAGTCGAATAAAGTCTTGTAAAGTCTTACAATAGGTATCGAAATCGCTTGAATCAAACAAAAAGTAAAAAATGAGTAACTTACAAAGACGCAGGGGAGCTGTTAAGGCTAAGTTAACAAATTTTAAGATTTTTGTAGATAGTTTAAAAGATAAAGAGCTTTCTGATCTGGAAAAAATTGAGCTTTCGAATAGGACTGATGCAATTGAATGCCTTCCTATTCAATTTTCTGAAATACAAGATAAAATTGAAGACTCATGTACAGATGATGAGATTGATTCAGAATATATAAACAGGAATGAATTTGATAATAATTTTTACTTAATTTTGGCGTTAGCGAAACAAATTATTAATTCTAACACCTGTCACGAATTGTCAGATGATAGATCAGAAGGTTCTATAAGTTACGAGTATGCGAATCCTTTAAAAGGCGTTAAGTTGCCAGTTATAACTTTACCGAAGTTTGATGGTCAGCTACAGAATTGGCTGGAATTTCGCGACACTTACGAATCGTTAATCCACAAAAATAAAGCTCTCAGTGATATACAGAGGTTTCATTATCTAAGGGCTTGTTTAGAAAGTTCATCTGCCAGCGAAATAATAAAGTCTCTTGAGTTTTCTTCTAATAATTACAACATTGCGTGGGATGCGTTGTTGGAGAGATTTAATAATAACAAGTTGCTAGTGCATAAGCATGTTAAAAATATTTTTAATATTCAGCAGTTGTCCACCAATTCTTTCGAACATATACGAATTATGATGGATTGTCTAAATAAAAACTTAAGAGCTTTAGATGTTTTAGGGCAACCTATTATTCACTGGGATACATTGCTTATATATTTGATAAGCATAAAATTTGATAATGTTACTACGAGGGAATGGGAGAACTTTAAATTAAGAATTGATGAACCATCATTTCAGGATTTAAAAACATTTCTTAAGTCTAGGGCTGATTTATTAGAAAATATTTCTCAAAGTCAAGCCAACAAGTCACTTAATAAGCAGTCTGATAAAAACATCGATAAGTCACAGTACAAGACACGTGGGTACGGTTTGTTAAATACTGAGGGTCCTCAAAATGTGCCAAAATGCAATTTCTGTAAAGGCAAGCATTACATAACAAACTGTTCGGATTTTTTAAAGTTACAGATACCCGAAATAATACAAAAATGTCAAAATTTGAAATTATGTTTGAACTGTTTAAGACCTGGTCATTATTATACAGATTGTCGAAGAAGTACGTGTCGAAAATGTCATAGTAAACATCACACAATGTTACATCGTGCAACCGCGTTTCCCGATAAAGAAACAGAAATATCCCAAAATATCGAAAATACCTTGGAAAGTACTCGAGAATTCAATAAACACAATGAAGCTAGAGTATCTCTTTCTGCTTGTACAGAGATTCATGACGTTTTACTTGCTACCGCGTTTGTTCAAGTCTTAGATTGTGATCAAAAGCCTCAAACTCTTCGTTGTTTGTTAGATAATGAAGAAGAAGCCTGTAACCGACTTAAGTTACCTCTGATCAAGACTAATTTTAAAGTAAGTGGTATCAATAATGTCGGTACTACTGTTAGTTCAAAATGTAGTATAATTCTTCAATCTCAACATAATGCCTTTTCTACAAAATTGTCATGCTGTGTGTCATGTGTGTCAATTTACCTGCTGTGAAAGTAAACTTTTCTAATTTGTCAATACCAAAAAATATCAAATTGGCAGATCCTGATTTTTTTAAGCCTAGTAAAATTGATATGTTGATCGGTGCGGATATTTTTTGGGAAACAATTTGTGTTGGCCAGATATCTTTAGGAAAAAATAAACCAATGTTACAAAAAACACGTTTTGGCTGGGTGGTAACGGGGCCACTACCAGTATTACAAAATAATTCGTTAAAATGTAATTTTTTGACAAATCAGGACAATAATGTAGAAAACCAACTAGCAAAGTTTTGTGAATTGGAGGAATTGGATATAAGAAAGCCTATTTCCGAGGAGGAATTCGAATTTGAAGACAGATTTTTAAAAAATACAAAACGCGATAAAGACGGAAGATTTATAGTAGATATGCCTTTAAAAGATGCAGTTAATAAATTAGGGGAGTCTTATGATCAAGCTAAGAAACGTTTGTTTGCACTAGAGAAAAGGTTTACAGTTAATTCTACTTTAAAAACTCTTTATTCAGATTTCATGGGAGAATATCTCGAATTAGGTCATATGAGAAAGTTACAAAATTTTGATAAAGAGCAAATTAGTTACTTCATGCCTCATCATGGAGTTCTAAGAGAAAATAGTTTGACAACAAGACTCAGAGTAGTATTTGACGCTTCGGCACCCACTACTACAGGTTATTCGTTGAACCATTTGCAATTATCTGGAGCTACTTTACAACAGGATTTATTTTCGATACTACTACGCTATCGACAATATAACTTTGTTATTTCTGCTGATGTGGCAAAAATGTATAGGCAAGTCTTAATCAATTTAGAACATAGGCCATTACAACGTATTTTGTGGCGGTTTAATCCTGATGACCCTATAGACGTTTACGAACTAAATACAATAACTTATGGCCAAGTCGCTGGTTCTTTTTTAGCCATTCGTTGTTTAATGCAGTTAGCTATCGAAAACAAACTTGAGTTTTCAAAATACGCGAATATAATCCAAAATGATTTTTATGTTGACGACATGTTAACGGGAGCTGATACTCTTGAAGACGCGGCTAAAATTTGTCAAGGAGTTTCGGAAATTTTGGAAAAAGGCTGTTTCGAACTTCGCAAATTTTATTCTAATGATCCTGATGTACTAAAGTATGTCAAAAATCGCGAGTCTCCATCTAAAATACTTGTTTTTGGGGAGAATGAAAATGCAAAAACATTGGGATTAACTTGGTGTCCAAGTTCAGATAATTTAATGTATGAAATAAGCACTGATTTTAATAAAAAGGTCTCAAAACGTACGATATTATCCAGTGATTCTCAAGTCTTTGATCCATTAGGTCTATTAGCGCCTTGCATTTTGATTGGTAAAATTTTAATTCAAAAATTGTGGCTTGAAAAAGTCACGTGGGACGAGTCTTTGCCTTTACATATTTATTCGATGTGGTCTGAATTTTGCTCTGAACTTCCTATGTTAAATGACTTAAAAATAAATAGACATGTATTGTGCAAGAATCCCACTTGCATAGAGATTCACGGGTTTTCAGACGCTTCGGAATCTGCGTACGGTGCGTGTATATTTATTCGTTCAAACGACTCGAATGGTGAGATTTTTGTAAATCTCTTGTGTGCAAAAAGCAAGGTCGCACCACTTAAAGTAATATCAATTCCTAGATTGGAACTCTGTGCTGCATTGTTATTGTCAAGACTTGTTGACAAAGTAAAAAAATCGCTCAGGCTGAATATTGACAAAATTGTATTATGGTCAGATTCTACTGTAGTGTTAGGTTGGATCAAAATGGAACCAAATAAATTAAAGACATTTGTTAGTAACAGAATAGCAGAAATACAAGATTTAACTTCGCTAGACATTTAGAGACATGTACCCACTGCTAGTAACCCTGCCGATATTTTATCACGCGGTGCGAAACCTATCCAAATTAAAAGTTTGGATTTGTGGTGGCATGGACCAAAATGGCTTTTAAAATCCGAATCTGATTGGCCTAACTTAAGAATTCAAAAGTCTGATTTACCAGAGATTCGTAAAACTAAGCAAGTATTTGCTTTAACTGAAAACAAATACGATATTTTTAATAAATTCTCAAGACTCATTAAACTTAAACGTGTAGTTGCTTTCATACTTCGTTTTAAAACAAATTGTTTAAAATCTGAATCCGAACGAGAGTTGGGACCTCTGACCGTTGTAGAGCTGGAAAAAGCAAATATTATTTTGATAAAACTTGCACAAATTGAAACATTTCCCACTGAAATTAAATTACTTCATGATAAAAAGTCATTAAACAAAAATAGTAAAATATTAAGTTTAAATCCGTTTTTAGATTTCGAGGGAATTTTACGGGTAGGCGGACGTTTGTCTAATTCTAAATATAATTTTGAAAAAAAGCACCCAATTATATTAGCCCAAGGTCATGTTTTTACTTACTTAGTAGTGAAAAATGAACATATTAAATTGTTTCACGCCGGTCCACAACAATTGCTTGCTTCCTTAAGGGAAACATTTTGGCCAGTTTGTGGCAAATCAGTTGCAAAAAAGATATTTCGCGAATGCATTAAATGTTTTCGGTTTAATTCAAAGCAAATACACCCTATTATGGGAAATTTACCTAATCAACGTGTTGAACCTACATTGCCTTTTGAGATAGTAGGGGTTGATTATGCAGGACCCTTTTTATTAAAAAATAAGCCTGGTCGCGGTGCTAAGATTTCAAAATGCTATGTTAGTTTATTTATCTGTTTTGTTACAAAGGCGGTTCATTTGGAACTTGTAACAGATCTTGGTAAGGAAGCCTTTATATTAGCACTGCGTCGTTTAATAGCTCGAAGAGGTAAGCCTTCCCGTATCTTTTCGGATAACGGTACTAACTTTGTTTCAGCCAATTCTGAGCTTAAAGACTTAGGTAATTTTTTACAAAGCAATCACAGAGAACTTACCAGTATTGTTGCCAATGAACAAATTGAGTGGTCTTTTATACCGCCTCATTCTCCACATTTTGGGGGTCTGTGGGAAGCTGGAGTTAAGAAAATGAAGTTTCATTTAAAACGTGTAATTGGGGAAACTCTTTTAACTTACGAGCATTTTTATACCCTTCTTGTCCAGGTAGAAGCCATATTAAACTCCCGTCCTCTTTGTCCCTTATCTTCTAACCCTCATGACCTTTTATCCCTTACACCCTCACACCTATTGATCGGCAAAAGCCTTATGTCAATACCAAATGTCGATGTAACAACTTTACCTGAAAATCGTTTATCTGTCTACCAGCACTTGGAACAAATGAAGCAGCACTTTTGGAAAAGGTGGAGTAAAGAATACATATCAGACTTACAAGAAAGACAAAAATGGCGACAATCGAATGACACACTCCAAGAAGGAGTACTGGTTTTAATTAAAGAAGACAATCAACCACCCCTACGTTGGCGATTAGGCAAAGTGTTAAGTGTATTTCCCGGTCGTGACGGTATAAACAGAGTTGCGTTACTTAAGACTGAAAATGGAACCGTAAAGCGTTCGTTCTCAAAAATATGCCCTTTACCAGTAAATGGATAAGTTCTTCTGCTAGTTTGTAAATACTGTTTTATTTTGATTTTTCGAAAGATAGTACTTTCAAGTTGGGGGGTATGTTGGGGCGTTTTAAAGACTTTAAACACGGAGACCAGATGCAAAAGGCCCTGTATGCAGTTAGAGAATAATGAGTTGGCGAGGAAGATGGCAGAAGAAAAAATATTGTATTGTTAAAAATATCATGATGTCAAAAGTCTGTTTTTTGAAGTAAAGTCAAAAGATCACAAAAACTAAATAAGTCTTTTTAATTCAACTACAGAACAATAAATACCGTGTTATCACGTACACCCCCTCCATTGGAAAGTTATAGATACGTCTCTTCGGCACCTAAACAGATTATATCATTGCTGTGGAAATACATATTTTCGTGTTAATTTGGTTGTTAGAGTTTTACCTTGACAATTAAAGTAGGTGATCTCTAAACTGGAGAATTAGAAAATAAATAATATAACTTCTCCAATTTATTTTTCAGAAAGTAGTCCAGGGTTGTTATAAAGGTACCATCGAAAATAAAACAAATCTTAAAGCATGTAATGAAACAGTTTATTTATTTGAATAAAAATATCAAAGATACCTAAAACTAAAAAACTATAAAACATGTTATTTTTTACATTTCAATATTAAGTAATTAATTAGTCATTATAGAGGCACACTGAGAACTAAATTTCTTAAGTAATCCTCAGATACGAGACCCCATTATTTCCTTATTTTTTGTAGTAGTTTCTGTCGATTTGTGGATCCAAAGTGGTGTTGATATATACAGAGTGGCAAAAAAGCGCAAAATGCCTGTAACTTTTAAACTACCTCGTATACGAAAAAGTAACTTGTATGAAAGTTGTTCAGTAAGTTATTCGCCACATTTCTACCTGCATGAATTGTTTCTGTCATTTCTGGCTTGGTTGCTATTGAGACCAACTTACTTTTTTTAAATGGAACCCCTGCATATGATTGCATATTTGGATTCTACTGGAAAAACCCTTGAATTTTTTGTATTTTAAATTTTTATTTATTTAAAATTATAACAATCTTTATAATAACAAAATAAATAGCCTAAAAAATTGAACAACTTAACATCGGAATAATAAACAAGTGAAACCTTTTCAGTGGATCAGGTGTTCAAAATTACCACCATTTTCTGCTAAGCAGAGCGCCAGTTGATCCCTGAACCCGTCTACAACGTTTAAAAGGAAGTCCTCTGGAATGACCCGAATTTCAGCACTAATTCTGACTTTTAAAGATTCTAAGTCATTTGGACGGTTAACGTTGACTTTGTTATTTAAGTATCCCCACAAAAGGAATTCGAGCATGGTTTAGTTCGGGGATCGCGCTGGCCAGTCAATAGCGCACCTCTTCTGCCTATCCAACGTCCTGGAAATTGTTCGCTTATGTAGTGTCTAACATTTGTCGCATAATGCGCAGGTGGTCAATCTTGCTGGAACCATACATGTTCGTTTATGCCATTATTTACACCCGGTAAAACCATTCTGCAAGAGGGAATTATGTGATTCCTGAGGAGGTCCAGATATGTTTCGCCATTCAAATTACCATCTATGAAAAAGGGTCCAACAATATGCCTACCAACTAACCACAAACATTAACGCTTTCGGGGCTCTGAGTATGACCTTCCTGGAACCATTAAGTATTGTCAGGAGACCAATAACGATAATTGTGTCTATTAACAATGCCATTTAAATGGAAAATAGCTTCATCCGAGAAAATGATATTTGTTGCGAAGTTATTATCGGTATTGCATCTTTCCATCATCAGCTCACGAAATTTAGCTCTTCCATCAAAATCGTCCTCCTTTAACTCGTGCACCAACTTTATCTTGTAGGAATGCAACTTCGCCTGCTTAAACAAATTTTTCATTGACTGATGAGACACATTAAAATCCATTGCCATTGGCCTGGATGATTGTGTTGGATTTTCATGTATTGAGAGCATGATACCCAAAGCTTTGTCTCCCTAGGTTGGTGTTTTAGGTCGACTTGATCTAGCGGCTTCCCTAACACTGCCTATTTCTCGAAATTTTTTTACCACTCGACACACCGTTAACTGATTTATTGGAGGTCTGTTTGGATATAATTCATTGAAAAGTTGACAAACCTGATCTTGCGATATCTTCATATTTCCGTAACCGCTCATTATTAAAATTTCAACTCGTTGTTTCTCATTGAGATGAACGATAGTGTAAACAAATTAGAAATCAGACAACAGAAAATTAAACAGGAACTGAAAATTGACACCTATTAGGTCGCCGTCATGAAAACACCTTGACTCAACTGGTGGGTATTAGGTAGGAATAATTATAGTTAGGAAGTTTTTCATTTTTGAGCTGTCATTATCTCGGAAACGCTTGTAGATAGGTGAAAATTTGAAACAGAAAAAATTCAGAGTTTTCCCAGTAGAATCCAAATATGCAATCATATGCAGGATGTTATATTAACCTTGAAATATTGCTTTAGGATCTGCAAGTTATTCTTACATATGTGTTATATCCGAAACACTTGAAATATTTAGTAAATCTGCATTTTTTAATGCTAAAGTAACTAAATACTTTGCCGTTTATGACATTTTTCGTTTATTATACACTGCATATAGTTTTTAAAAATAATTTCACTTGCATGCTGCTCGCAGTAAAACGGTTAAAAACTACTGAACATTGGCACAATACATTTAGTTTGGTTCAGTGAAAGAATTTAGTATGTAAGTTTCCAATTGTCCCGCCAAAACAATATTATCAATAGTTGCACTGGACGAACGCAGTAAAACCACTTATCTATTTACAGATTTGCTAAAATTAACATAAAACAGCGAAACTAAGTAGTAAGTAGTTTTACTATATTTTCTCAATGTAAATAGCACTAGAACTAATCTAAGCTACAGACAGTAAAGTCATGTGCTAAGTATTTCTTTTAAAAAAAGTAAAGAGTTAAAAATGCCCAACTAAGGAGAAATACAGTGAATTGATTGGCTACATTTTGTTTTGTAAAGGCCAAATAATATTTACGCAAATCCAATAACAAAACAAATCTGCTAGGTTTAACCCAATGATAATAAAGCAAAATTAACTTTTGTAATTCAAAGGTGCTGTGTTTTACCCTTGTAAATAACAAATATTTTGCACTTACTAGGAAATTACATCGTACATATTTAACTGTTTTTGCAAACATTGGCAACTTTTCAACAGAAATTCAAAGGAAATACCTAGTGGATCAAGATAGTATAAAACTCGTTTGGCAAAAAAATGAGTTAGTAGGTTTTTCTTTTGCACGGCAGAAAGATGCAGCTCGTTTTTTGGGAAATTTTATTTTTATCTAATTTTCACTAATTTGGTGATACTAGTTTGTAAAGTGATAATGTAACATAGCATGTGGTGCTAAATAGGATTTTTTTTCGCTTATTTTTTAAAAACTCTTAATGAGTCAACTTTCAAAATTACAACGCAGTTTTAACTTTAAACCCGGTTTTTACCAAAAAGGCTACATTCAGCGACAAATAGTAATAGTTTCTTTTGTATGTAAAACTGAATGGATAATAGGTCTGCCTAGTTAAAAATGACATACAGTGTGACACAAGAAAGTTATGGTTATTTAAATCCAGGTACAACACTGTAGGTATATGGCGTCATCTAATATTAAACAACAAAACTAAGTAAATAATTAAGTTTCTCATCATGAATCAGTATGCTAAATTTTATCAAATTGTCATATTATTGAACGAGGATGTAATAAAAAAAAAGCAAATAAAAAATTTTTGTTCTGTATATCAAGAACAAAGCCGTTGTTAACCCATGCTCATATGAACTTATTATCTTAAAATTACTCAAAGATTCACCTATTAAAGTTTGTACAAAGTACTTAATAACACCCTGTATAATATGCGTATTACCATAGAACACCAGGGCAGCAGCATCAAACTCCAGCTTGAAAGTGTTTCATTAAAAAGGCATTTTTGATTGAATATACGTCAATTCCAGGTGTAGCAATTCAATTTACCACGTAGTTTAATCTATATTTTTTGCCCCCTTAATTATTGCTACAATGGGCTTTAGACATCGACATTAATGAACGTTAACGTCTAAAATACAAATAATAAAATTGTTTTAGAAAGGTAAATCCCAATTAATAATACAAGGATACTTCGAGGAACATTTCAAAAATCGACCTGTGCCATCTACCACTAGCTACCTATTGCTAAATTATGTAATAATAATAAATAATAATAATGACTTTTAGTAATAAAATACATAGCAAATTAACAAAGGAATTATGTGTAAATATCTATAAAATATTTAAACGTAAATAGAAGAGACAGAGCCTAGTTTGGCGAAGTCTAGCCTTCTGGCTACTCTTACTTAACCAAAGGTAGGCTCATAGTATAATACATATAATACAAAACACAAAAATAAGGAAAAAAGTAGGATAAGCATGATGAATTCGTTCAAAACAAGAACATTATCGAGGTTTTCAGAAGCATATCATTGTCTATTTAACAAATGATTACGGAGTTTGAATTTAAATTTATTAATGTTATATAATCTGAATTCTTCAGGCAGAGAGTTATACAAACTAATGGCATTAAAAGAAAAACTTCTCTTAAACATTGCTGTTCGATGTTGTGGCATTGTGTACCTATTTCTAAATCTAATGTTCCTATTATGTACAGTTGTTCTAGGAATAAATTTACTTTTTACCAGATTAGAAGAGTCGGGTGAGTTAAGTAATCTGTGTACGAAGTTACCAAGGTGGTGGAGTCGGCGATTATTCATATTAAGCCAATTGCACTCAGTTATCTTACGCGAAATGTGATCATATTTGCGAAGACCATAAATTAGTCTACAACATGTATTTTGTACTTTCTGCACTTTGTATCTGTCCTCCTCGCAGAGACAAGGCCCATAGATGAAGTCGCAATAGGTGAAGTGTGATAACACAAGGCTTTCACACAAAGTTTTCTTTAATTGAGTAGATAGTATGTGGCGATTACTATATAAAAGTTTAAGTGAAGCGAATGCTTTCTTATTAAGATTTTTTATATGCTCACGAAATCGTAGTTCTTCATCGACTATTAGGCCCAAGTCCCTAGCAGAGTTGACAAAGTTTAAAGGAGTATTTAAAACTTGCAAGTTCAAGTTGTTCTTTACATAACTTCTTTTAGCCTTAGTACCTATACACAGTAATTGAGATTTTTTAGAGTTTAAAGTTAATTTATGTTCCTCCGAAAGTGATCTGATATTTTCCAGATCATGAGTAATATTGTGAGTCGCTTGAACTGTATCTGACACATTAAAAGAATAATAAAGCTGTGTATCATCAGCATAAGCCTGTGTTCTACAGTAAGTTGTTGAGGTTATTATATCAATAGTATAAATTATAAACAATAGAGGTGATAAGAAAGAGCCCTGAGGCACTCCAGAATGGATGCTTAAACTGCTGGACTCAACACCGTTACATGAAACCCTCTGAGAACGATTTGATAGAAAGGATTTTAGTAGTTTGAGAGCATCGGGGTTAAATCCATAATATTTTAACTTTGCACATAGAAGTCTATGGTCCAGAGTGCCAAATGCCTTGGAATAATCCAATAGTACAAGCACATTTACCATTCCTATGTCGACCGCTCTTATTGCATCGTCAATGACGGAAGCTAGTGCAGTAGCCGTACTAAAACCTTTTCTGAAGCCACGCTGGAAGTCGGGAATTATTTTATTTTCTTTAAAGAAAGCTAAAATCTGATTGTAGAGGACTTTTTCCAGAATTTTTGAAATTGTCGGCAAAATACTAATTATTCTTAAATCTGAGAAGTTTTGTGGGTTATTTAATTTTGGAATAGGGATGCCAACAGCTGCTTTCCACAATGCAGGAATATGATTGTTTTCAATGGGGCTGTTAACAATGCGCAGAATAATATGTTCGATAAACGGACTGCAGAGTTTCAACATTTTCAGATTTATACCATCAACTCCTTGTGCGTTTGTTTTAATACTATTTAGGAGAAGGTGAATGTCATTTATTGTTGCAAACGTGAAGCTAAATATTTTTCAGGGTTATGTAAATTGTTATTATAAAAGTCAATTCTGTTATTACATTTGTCAGACACATTTTGCAGAAAAGATGCGAAGTATTGGTTAATGCTTTCTGGATCAGTGAGATTGTTAGGCAACGTATTGGAATTATTACAGCGAACATTTAAGTTTGTGAGTGCTTTCCAAGTTTTCGATGAATTATTTTGGGAAGCAATTCTAGTTAGATAGATTCTTTTTGACGTCCTAGTAGCAGAAACGACATGATTACGTAGCGCCCTGTAATTATCACGTTCAGTATCGGATCTAGATCTTTTGTATTTTTGCAAAGATCTGTCTCTGAGTTTTTTTAAATGTTTGATTTCATCATTTAACCAAGGTGCCCTTGGTTTAGTGACCCTGACTTCACGTAACGGCGTATGTTACTGTAAAATGAGGGATAAATAAGAATGGGAAGTCCTATCATCTTCTTTATTTAAAGATTTGTTCCTGCGCGTTTCGATCAATAGATCATCCTCAGGGCGAGTGGTCTGTAAGCAAAACTAGTTATAATTAAACGTACATTATACAATTTTGTGGGAGTACTTACAGGCTAGAATGAAAAATTATCAACATTCAACAATCAGTTACGCACACACATAGTCATAGATTAGTTAAACTCTTAAAATACATTTAGAATCAATTAAAATCGCGAAACAAAACACATAACCACCATAAGACAAATTAAAACTATTGATCAGAGGTGAACTATTTTTCACTGTGGTTTCTGCTGAACCGTATAGGTTGTGTTGAAAAAATGTAGTAACTTTTTTTCCGTTTTGTGTTGGTAAATATGGGTCGGCCGTCGCAGGCCGGTCCGGGCCATCGAAGTTCAAATTATGTGGAGTGGTCATTAAATAATAATTTAACGGCTGAGAATTATCGACAATAGGTTTTTGGTTTGAATGATCGTTGAGATTTTGAGGTGAACGTGATTGAGATATACTTATTTCAATATTTTCAAGTATGTCCAGCCTTTTGCCTTTATTTAGGCGGTGTTAAACTTTAAAGCTCTTTTCTGGATCGAAATCATGACTGGTGGTTTTGAGGTGGGTTTTAAAGAGTGACTTATTGTCGTGTGGAAGTATTTTGGATCTAAGATGTTCTTTTATCCTTGTATGGAAAGATCTGCCAGTTTGGCCAACATATTCAGCAGGGCAAGAATCGTATGACAGTAAATAGACTCCACTCTTGTCCAAGTTTTGTATTTTATTTTTAGGAGATGAAAAAAGTTGGGCCACAGTGTCAACTGATCTGTAACAGACGAAAATGTTTTCATTCAGTTTCTTAAGTTGTCTCCGTATAATTGTTGATATTTTACCTAGAAAGGGTAGTGTGACGAAGCGTTTGGTGGCCAATTTTTCTCTACGAACAAACCTTATATAAGAATTTTATTATTGTACACTATTTTCCGAAAATCGTTCAATGTATAACCGTCTAGCTTGTAATAAATTGCTATCAGCAAGTATGTAAATCAAATGCATGCCATTCATCTCGGCATTCATACAGATGACTTCGCTAACAAAAGTTTTACTATTAAGGACAGAAAATACACGTCCAACAAAAAAACGTCAAATAGTCTCAACAAATTCGACACATAAAAAATTATCAATTACGAGATGTATTCAAATAAAATCCACGTTTAACCTGATTTGCCTAAGGGTCATTTCGCACCAAGCCAGTCCAGTCCAGTCGAGTCCAGTCAAGTCGGACGCTTGAGGATTGGAATTATTAACTTATCGTTAAAAACAAATGCAATGGGTAAATCTAGTTTCACACTAAGCGCGTCGCGTCAAGTCCAATCGCGTCAAGACTTGTTAAAACTGATTGTGACTCAGCCGGTCGAAAATTTTTATGCCAGTCGTAGTCGCGTGTACAATGGATGTAGAGGCATTAATTATTGTGTTAGTGCAAGGAAAAGAGCCAATATACGATCCTTAACACCCAAAGCACAGAGATCGGGATTTTATTGCTGCTATATGGAGAGGCATAGCCAGAGAATTGAACACAATTGGTAAGTAAATTGGTATTTATTACAATATGTTTTTATGAAAGATATATGTATACAAATCTTAAAAGTCTATTTAACATCTCGACATTTGTCGTTTTGCCATGGTACCGAACCTCCTGGAGAAATAAAATACTCTGTTAATTTTTCTCGGACCTGCATCGCTTTTGTATTTGCCCTGTGTATACTTGTAGGTCTCAAGGACTGAAGTTCAAGATTGTTCCAAAAACTCTGTTTCCAGAATCTTGTGACTTTCGTTTTGAGCTTGGCGTATAAAATTGTGTAATATGCAAGCACTTTTGATTAAGTTTTCTGTTAATTGTACATCCGTTTCTATAGCCTTTTGAAACATAGCGAATCTCTTAGTTAATATGCCAAAATCACACTCTACCGTTCTTCGTGCTCTGGATAAACAATAATTAAATATTCTATTGACAAAATTTAAGTGGCGACGAGCATAAGGGCGAATTAGGTTTTCACTCAAAGGAAAAACCTCATCGCCTATAAAATAGAAAGGTATATTAATGTCTGGATTTTATATATATATTTTGTAATTTTTTCGGAGCTAGGTATATTCAGTGCGTTTGCCTTAAATGCTCTTCCGTTTGTAGATTCTGAGAAAACTGTACTATCGTTGTCTCTACCATAGGCTCCTACGTCGATTAAAATGAAATTGCTGTTTGCATCGGCGACAGCCATTAAAACTACAGAATGAAAATGTTTGTAATTGTAAAACTGAGAACCAGCGTTTGGCGGACATTTTATTCGGCAGTGTTTACCGTCGATGCCCCCGATGCAGTTCGGCATTTGGCAAATTGTACGAAATGATTGACTAATGTCTTTCCATTTTAGTACAGATTCCCATCCGAAAAGTGTAGCTGAGGGATGTAAATGATTTTCCTGTTGCTAGATATCTAAAAAAGAGATCGACGTCATTTATTCAATTAGTTGCTGTTTAAATAAAATAGATATCGATTTTTTAAATTGATTGTCTGTAAAAATAAACAATCGTATTCCTGATTATTGTTTCAGAAGCAGAAGTCAAGGCAATATGGCAAAATTTAAGAAGCAATTACATGAGGGAAAAGCGAAAGCTAAAAATGTCCCTTCTGGGGCCGATGCAAAATGTGCGCAAATTACATGGCCGTACTTTAAGTTACTGTGGTTTCTTGATCCAACATTAAAACATAAAGCAACTTCAGGAAACGTTCCAGAATCCGTCATTTTCAATACTGATGAAATTGCTGAGGGTAACACTGAATTTGATTATGAGCTTTAGGAAGAAAGCCAAGAGTCGCCTCAAGAAGAAGAGGACTCTCATCAGCAGACGTACGATGTCGAGGCCCAAACATCAAGCTGTTCGACTTCTGCTAGTTCACTCACTCGAAGGAAAAGGAACATTGAGTCAAAGGGAGTTGAAAATAAAATGCAAGATTCTCAACGTGAGTCTGAGAGGGACCATCAGGAGGGGTATCAAGATATTCTTTCGCCAAGTTGTTCTACACGTTCTGATGACTCGCTACTTCAAGGGAAAAACGAAATAAAAAAGCTGATACCGAAAATCAAATAGATAGAGAATACCTTAAGCACCTAAGTGCAATTGCCGATAAAGCGAACGATGACAAAGACCCTGATTTATTATTTGTCCGCAGTTTACTCCCATCGATAAAACAATTGAACCCTCTCCAAAATTTACAGTTTAAAGGCGAAGTGATTAATTTACTACAGAAAAGTTAAGTTCTAATTCAAATACACCACTAGTTGCCGTTTCTACTTTGCCTCATTATTCCATTGGTAATGAATATTCGGTAGGACAGGCTAATGAGGTTGATTCTGTGGAATCTTATGTACATCAGAACTTGTAGATAGTTATAGTTTATTTATGATTATTGTTTAGAATCTCATTTTATTTATTTCTTGTAACATTATACGTTTTCATAAGAAATAGCAGTTTTATTTGAAATAATTATCTCACCTGAGGAAAACGGCTAGTCTTTCTTCTGGTGAAATGGCGGCTCTATAGTTCATATTCTCTTTTCGGATCCACTCAGCAATCAAATTTCTTAGTTTAAGAAACAATTCCGGGCTCATACGAAAGTAATTATAATTTTTTTTTGGATTATCCAGTAAGTCCGGAAATAAATGATGAAAAGAACCGAACACTGGTCTTCTTGTATGTATAGGATGAACCCAATGCAAATGTCGTTTCTTCATACTCCTTCTTCTGTGTAACCGCCGTAAAATTATTGCCTGAAGTAGTGCATCCATCGTGATACAAATTCTGCAGAACACTGACGCTTGACGCGACGTGACGCGACCAGTGCGAAAAGAAATTTTGACGTGACTTGACTGGACAAGACTTGACTGGATGCGACTAAACTGGACTGGCTTGGTGCGAAATGACCCTAAAAGATAACAACGCATTTATAAAAAATGTATTGTCGGTAAGCCCAGTGTAGTACGTCATACTTTCATTTCGACTACATTAATAATTTGAAAAATATGAAAATTGGTTAGGTCGAAAATGTTTCTCGCCCTGTATCTTCTAAACAATGCGGCTTTTCAAAAATTGTCAAAAGACAAAATATTTTTAGAATAGTCCAGGAATAAGCCCTTCAATGTTTGTCGTATGTTTAATAAACATCCTGTATAAATAATATATTTTATCAACTTTCATTTAGTAATATGAATTTTACAGCTGTATAAATGTTTCATTAATGCACAGCAATAGTGCTTAAATGCGATTCAGTACAGCACTAGGGCGGTAATGATTAATAAAAAAAATAATTACCTTTTCCAACAAATGAATCTCCGTACTTTAGAAAAAATATTTATTTCTAATGAACAAATTGTAAAACCGAAGGATTATTATAAACATTAATCATTCACTTTTTAGAATTTGAAATTTGTAGGCCAGATGTGGATGTGATGGAGCTATTATTAGAATTATTATTCTCTAAAAAAAGTTCAAATTTTTCTTGCGATTGCAACAATATATAACCCTTAATATTTTGCTTTGTTCTAAATAGCTAAAGTACCAAAAAACAAATTTTTTTAGCGTTTGTTTTTGTTTATTTGCATGTTCATACAATTCATTATTAATTAGGTATTGGTTTTGACATTCGTTGTTAACGGAATATTTTCGATTATATTTTTTTAAAAAATCAGTCTAAAATGAATATTTTTCAAAAACATGAAAAATTAAACATGTTTGAGTACTTTATTGAGAGTAATAAAAATAAAGACACAGCTTTAGACCTATAATTTGAGCGTTATCCGGAACGACAACAGCCAGAAAAACAAATATTTCAAAGATTTTATCACAATTTAAGTAAGTATGGATCATTTGGAAAACCAGGAGGTAAGATTTACAATAAGAAAAATAGAGAAAGAGATGAAATAAATACATTTGCTTGAGTTGCTGCTGATTTGACGGTATATAGCCGCAATATTGAGAAAGATATTGGCACAAGTGAATTTAAAGTTTTAAAAATGTTAAGAAAGCAGAAGCATAAACCGTATAAAGTAAGAAAGGTTCATAACTTACATCCTGGAGATAAAAAGCGGTGTTTAGAATTTTGTCATTGGTATTTGCAACAGATTAATCGAAATCTTAATTTTTTTCAAAATATAATATGGACTGACGAGACTTTTATATCTAGAGAAGAAATTTTTAATCGACATAAACCCTCATCAGACGGTCGCCAGGGTACAATAATGACGGTTTGAGTTCCATATATGGGTGGCGCTATATCAAGACAGGGTCTTCAACTACAGGATTTCTAATACAAATTTGAATGCTGAAGGATACATCCAAATTTTGGAAGAATGTGTAATAATCGAGTTGGATAACATGCCATTAGCTGCAATAAAAATAATGTTTATTTACAACAAGATGGTACTCCAGTACATATTAGCCATATGGTAAGGCACTTACCATATGGCTATTATGTGTGTGGCGAAAACTGGCTTGGTACAAATGGACCAAACAGATGACCTCCGCGCTCCCCAGACCTGACACCACTCGACTTTTATTTTTGGTGATTTATCAAAAATGAAATATATAAAACCCGAAGTAATACTATGGAAGAACTTAGAGCAAATTTTATTAATTGCATTGGAAGAGTGCAAAATATTCACATCTATAACGCCACTCGTTCAGTTACAAGCCGAGTCCAAAAATGCATCAGCTGCACAGATTAAGCACCTCTGCTAATTGTTATATATAAGTTATCAATGTTTTAATATTCTTGTTAACTGGGTTTTTAATATGCCTATTATAAAATAAAAGAATACTGATTCAATCTATGGCCAACTAAAAATTTTTTTCTCACAAATTTGACAGATACGACGACATTTTGAATTTTTTTAAGTGGTAACCCTCATAAATAATCACACAAGAATTGCATTTGGCGATCCGATTTCAGAAACCTATAGTTGTTAATATTTATTTCCAGCCGTCTCGGAAATACGGGGTTCCTTAATTGCCTTCATCGATTTTGTCTTTTAAGTGCCTCACCCCTTTAATAAATAGACCTTTTAAGCTGAAAACCCCAATTTTTTTCACAGTAACAAAATTTCCTGTGACCAAGCCATTGACGCTATAATCAAATCCGACAGATGTCAAAAAGTGGCGGATAAGATATCATTTTGAATTTTTCAAATTCACTCCTTTAGTTATTTATGAGGGTTGCCATTAAAAAAAAATTCAAAATGGCGTCGTATCTGTCGGATTCGATTATAGCGTAAATAGCTTGGTCACGGGAAATTATGTTACCGTAAAAAAAATTGGGATTTTCGGCTTAAAATAATTATTTATTAAAGGGGTGAGATACCTAAGAGACAAAATCGATGAAGGCACATTAGGAACCCCCGTATTTTCGAGATGGCTAAAAATAAATAACATCAACTATATGTTTTTGAAATTGGATCGCCCAATGCAATTGACTCGTGTGGTTATTAATGAGGGTTGCTATTTTTGTCAGCAGGAAAATCGTCAATGAGACACTTAAAAAAATGTCCCTGTACAAAAAAATATACCTACGTATATCAAACTTAATTAAAACATTTAAATTAAAAATAGTTTTCTTTTTTTAAATAATTGTACCAAAAAAAATGCAACACTTAATTAAAGCAAATATTGAAAATGGCCACCTTCTTATAAAACACACGATTGCATCCGTTTTTGTTTTAAGATCCTGTGTATCAAACACGGGGCATCTCCGGATATATGTTCATATAAACTTTTTCTCTTAGAATATCATAAGGACTCGCCCCTTAAGTTACGTACCGTACTTCTGAAATGCCCTGAATATATCCTTCTGCCGTAGGCGAAGATTTTCAGCCCCCTTGCCGTTTTAAATTCTGCATATTTGCATATCTGTAACTCCATCATAGTAACATTGACAGTAAAATTTGGTGTATTATTCTTGTAGTTAATTCATATTACAACAGGAGATGTTAAAGTTATCAAACGAGGCGTTAGCTGAATCTTTACAATACTCATGTTGTAAAAAACAATTCCTGAACTAACCTCTCCTTCAAAAAATGGCCCAAAGTTTTTTATGACCAGTTTTAAAGTTATATATTCTATTTCTATGTAATTTCGATATTTAGAAGGTTATTCAGGTTAGTTCATAATATTCTGCGGTTCAGCCAACAGTCTAATGTTTACTTCGCAATTCCTTTTACGGGAAATTAAAGCATTCAAATTCACTGGGCAGATGACTAGGTTTAGGTATTGATAATAACACGCAATATATAATTTCTTTTGTCAGTCTACATCCATTTATCAATGCCAAAATTTCTGAGTTCTATAGGTTTAATGTGAAAGCAATATATTAAATAAATTAAAAGTAAATAAAAATAAATTGGCAATAATGAAGGATACAGCCACGTCTTGTTGAACATAATATTATGGTATAAAAAGTGCTGATTATTTATCTATTTCTGACTACCTATTTACGTATTGTGTGTGGGTACAGTTAAGGTAATCAAATTTTGGGCAGCACTTTATTATGCTGTAAATATTTTTTTTCTATACGTTGAGCAATTACCTTCACCTTGTAAATATTAATAATTCACCTGTAATACATTTATATAATGCCCCAATTATAAACATAAATATTTGTTGTTTACAACGTAAAAATATTTTTAAATCTAGCACATCGGAACACGAACGTAGTCACAACAGCGTACCTACCTATATAAAAAGTTTAATGACTATTTACCGAACCCTTTCAAACCTCGTATTTTAGAGTTACCTGCTTTTGACATGCTAGATTAAACTTTTCATTGATATAATATATAACGGAACAGTTTAGGGCACTAAATAAAGTCTGATGCATAAACTCGTGAAGTAGGGCGCCGGTTACATTTAATACGAATTCGTACGAAAATTCGTTGGTTCGAATTCCCAAGCAGTTTATTTATACGAATACGTACGATAGAGTGGTTATATTGGATTAGAGTTCTATATTCTGTTGCTTAATGCAAGAGAGTAATAAAATGTAAATTTGCATTGACAAGACCCATTAAGCAGGGTAGACAACTTAAAGGTTGCATTGTAAATTTCAGGTAAATTGCAATAATATTTTCCAAAAATTATGTATTTCAGATATTTAAGATCCTTGCTTATCCTTATATGTTCTTTCCTTTTGAAGTGGTCTTTACTGTCCCGTGTAAACCAAAAGTCGCCCTGATAGGCCCCAGTGGCGTGAAGCGAGTGTCCCCGTGCATATTCCTATGTCATGTACCCTGCCTACCTTATTTCAATATAAGCTTTTGAGTAATCATATTTTAACTTTTATATAATAACAATAATATATTCTGCTGTGGCTAAATGAGCAATGCTCAAGGCCAAAAGAAGAAGAAAAAAAAAGAAAAGATATTTAAGATCTACACATCCCGAATCGGTCATAAATTAGGTCACCCTAATTTGCATAAAATAGAAAGACAAGTTTGGCGAATAAAAGTAATGTGAAAGCGACGTTCCTACAGGTAGTTTTTGAGAATAATAAATATAATAATAATTATACTTGATCATAATTATAGAGGTAGGCAGATAATTGAGATATTAATTATTCTGATATTAAGTAGATAAAAACTTGTATATAGAAGTAAGCATAATATGAAAATAGATAAATTGAAATAAATATGAATATTTCTAAAAAGAATGTACTAAATTTTAGTTATCATGTTCCGAGTAGTCCGATGAACTATTGTCGTTGGGGTCCAGAGAAATAACAAGGGGCTCTACAGTGTTTGCTAGCATGTTATCAGCTTCTTACATTCTTTCTTCTATTTCAATCACATATCCGGCGCAATTCTATCTTATTATTTTAAAAGTAGTGTTAAGCCTTGCTACAAACCCTTTTACTTGCGCCCAGATCAATTCTAGAGGGTTTAATTCACAGTGATATGGCGGAAGGCGAAGTACGGTTATATTTCATTTTGAAGCGATTTCGTCGACAATATATTTCTTATAGTACCTACGAGTGAAGATTTTAAAGTGTTAAAAATCCGTAAAACGGCTGGAAATATTTTATTCAAATTTTAGGACGCCAATAGGTTGGAGGACATATTTTAACATATTTTTGACATTTGCTCCCCCCCCCCCCCCCTTCCAGATTTTATCTGGCTGGTGGTGACAAATTAAAAATTAATAATTAATTTTTTTGTTCTTTAACAACTACGTAAATAAGCAGAAAATAGTTACATTTACTCTCCAGGTTGCTTAGTTACGAATTTTTCAATGAACATACTTAGAACACCCTAAAGTATAAGGTACCTCGACCAATTATTGCCACCCTAAGAATATTTAATTTTGATTGCACGTGTTATGATAATTATTTCGCCAATTATTTTTTAAATTAATCCTGTACTGTATTTTGTACATATTAAAAAATTGCTAATGCCTTAAATTAAAAAGACAGCTGTTCGGATCATTGTTAAAATTTTTGCAAAATGGCAATATTTGGTACATATGCTCCCATTATTGCCAGGGGTGGCAATAATAGCAACTTTTAATTTAGCTTTAAAAAATAAATCTCTGGTCACCTCTTGCGCTCTAGAGGTTAAGGCCGGCGTACGGGTTGAGGATACCTTTTTTATTTCAGGCGTCATAAGATAGCCAAGGTCCTTAAATGAGGAATTTAGATCAGTTTTCTCAGGACTATTTATTTATTAGTGGCTCATCTTCATCATCGCTACTCCTAACATCGGACTCCTGGTTTACTAAAGGTTTATTATCGAGATCAGATTCTGAGCTGTCATGTAGCGAGTAATTTGATTCTGATAATGAATCACCACTCTTCGATTTTGGTCTTGTTTTTTTAGTTATATTTACACCACTTAGCCCAGACATCTCTGATTGATTGATTTGTATTTGTGGCTTTTCAGCATAGGTTATTTGACTAGGTGCAAATGCAGACGCTGGTATCACATCTGGGCAGAACGGGAAAATGCCCGTGGTTTTTAACCCAGATAATATGTTGGAAGACGTTATTGACTTTAGCCATACTTTAGTAAAGATTTCGCCAAATCGCATCTTCGTGAAAGATTTCCCGGGTTGCGTAACAAGAAAATGTAAAATTTATTTATCCCGAAATGTTTAAAAACTTCCGAAGACAGCTTTATCCATTGGCTGTAATTCGTGGGTCGTGTTGCTTGGAAGACGAAAAAATGTTATTGCATGATTTCCTCCAGCTACAACAATTGTTATATCCAAGTGTGATTTTGCTCCATCAAAAATTAGGAATGTGGAACCTGGATTCGTAAATTTTAAAAAATGAGTTAACCAAGATATAAAAGCATAACATCTCCTGCGCACTTGATGGCGGCTAAATCATAATTCTTGACGCTGGGGGCAAATGGTCTCCACGTTTCAATTTTAACCTTTTTCCTTTAAATAGAACGCAGGGTGGAATTGCTTGTCCGAGGGCTGGAATGCGAACGGTTTCGCCATGTTCTGGGGCTGTTAAATGTACTCGTTTGGATCCTTTTTTAGCCAGGACTTCCTGCTGCTTATGGATTGTAAGGCGACATTCTTTTTCATCCATATTGTAGATGTTTTCAGGTTTATTGAACAATTCTAATCCGCTCATCATGTTTTTTAAATTTTTGTGCTCGACCTGGATTCATTTACTGGGCTTTACGTTCCGCTATATCGGGATGTCTTGCAAAAAATAGACTTAGCCATTTTCTTCCTGGTAATCTGGATGACTTGGGAAAAGGATTGGGTATCTGAAGGTGATCTCCACCAGAAAATACGCTTCTCCGAACGATTTTACTTGTTAACTGAGTTTGCCGTTACTTGGTGGAATGCCATAACTAAACTATAATAATATGAGAAAGTAAACACACTTTTTACTTTAATTCCTGAGATTAAAAAAAATAATAAAAAAATAAACAGGTCTGTATTTAATTAAAAAAACTAGATACAAAACAAAATAATATATCTTGGTGGCGAGGTCTAGGATAGCTATTCTACCTAACCACCCTTTAAGACCAATAAACTGTAAATACTACTATAATATAAATAAATATCCACTAAAATTATACCTAATAATACAGGAATAGAAATGACAGATAACTAGTGGAGCACAATATTACGAGTAGGTAATTATTGGACACGTTTTAAGAGCTATAAATATTATTTATGAAGTGAGCTTCTTCCATTGGTTACATACTTTTTAGCTTTCTTCGTACCCCGTCAACAGATACGCAAGACTTGATGTCGATGGGCAGTGAATTAAACGTTTTGACTGCATTGTACGTGAAAGATGGTTGGAATAAAGCAGTTTTATGCTTTGGAGCGGAATAAAGACCGCGATGACGCGTAGCTCTTTCATGAACGTCACTCCCCTTAATCAATTTATCATACAGATACTTGGGTGTCTGATCCTTAGATATTTTGAAGCCCAATAGTGCTAAGTGAATAAAGAATCTTTCCTGAAGGTACAACCAAGTAGAGTTTAGAAAAGCGGGTGTAATGTGATCAAACTTACGCAGCCCAAGACTGTATCTAAGACAAGAGTTTTGCACCCCTTGCAAGCTATTTCTATCTTTGACGGTCTGGGCTGGCCAGTACAAGACGTCACCATATGCCAAATGAGAAGAAACAAGAGAATCAGTTTAGCATTAACACTCAAAATATCTTTGTACCTATACAAGAGTTTAAGCTTAGCGTATGATTTTTGTATTAAAAAGATAGTGTGCTGACTGAAGCATATATTTGAGTCCAATATGAATAATATGATACCCAGGTTTTTGCAATACTCTGAGAGTGCTAAACGTAAACCGCTGAGTTCAATATTTAGATTGTTGTTAATTGTAATGCTTTCCCTATTTCTTCCAAAAATAAGCATTTTCGTTTTATTGTTATTAAATATTAGTCCAGGTGCTTCAGAAATTTGACTTACACCACTTAGATCTCTATTAATTTGTTGACATGCCAATACAATATCATTAGACGAAAAAGAGAAATAGATTTGTATGTCATCTTCATATTGGTGCGAAAGACAGTGTCTAAGATAATGCGAAAAATCCGCAGTGTAAAGAGAAAATAGAAGAGGTCCCAAGACACTTTCTTGAGGAACGCCCTTATTAGTAGCTAAAAATTTAGACGGGATTTCCGCTCCTGACACCATTCTTTGTTCCCTACCGGTCAGATAGCTATCCATAAGGTTAATCGCACTCTGACTAAGACCATAATATTTTAATTTTTGCAGCAAAATGGAATGTTTTAAAACATCAAACGCCTTACTATAATCTAATAATATAAGACACGAAACTTTATGTAGTGGTACTGTGAGAGTCGCGAAACCCGGACTGTGTGACTGGTAAGATTTTGCATTGAGTCAGTCACATGTGAGTTGATTTGTTCATATATTACCCTTTCCAATATTTTGGATAATGTACAAAGTATGCTTATAGGACGAAAATGCGATATATCCGATGGAGTGCTTACCTTTGGAATTGGGACAACATAAGCTTTTTTCCAAATGTCTGGAAATATATTTTTTGTTAAACACTGATTTATAATATTTATGTAATAAGTTATGTGTGGTGTGAGATGGGGCGTAATCAGAGATAATATTTTTAAATCTATGCCAACCACACCTTTAGCGTTTGATTTAATTGAGGTGATAATTTCAGAAATTTTGTTGTCACTGACTGGACTAAAATTTAGCTCATTTTGAACATTTTTGTGAATTTTATTAGTGTATAACTCATTAATTAAATTGTGATTGGAATTATTAGGGGTAGGCGCGTTATTAAAAAAAAAGTATTAAGTGTCTCAGGGTCACCGATAGCACCAGTTGCACCTTGAAATGCAGAACAGAGATTTAAATATCTTAATGTATGCCAAAAACCTTTAGGGTCAGTTCTAAATTGGAAATTTAAAAATGCTTTTTCCTCGTTTCTGACTGACATTGTAACTAAATTTCTAATTTGCTTGTAATAATCTTTAGCAGCTTCAGTTTTGGTTCGTTTATATCTAGTAAGAGCTTTCTTTCTCAGCTTTATCATGTATCTTAAGTTATCCGTCATCCACGGTGCCGGAGATTTCGTACACTTAGCCACCCTGACAGGGGCATGAATGTCAAGCAAGAAATGGACATTTCGACTGAATAAATCTAACATAAGATTGACATTCTCCAGATCAAACATGCTATTCCAGTTAAGGCTATAAAGTTCATCAATAAAAATATTATAATTAAATTCAGAATAATCACGGTATGTCCGAAACTTAATTGAGGGTTTTTCTTCTTGGACTACAAAGTAGCTAGTTACAAAACAGTCGTCTGATATATCAGACATATCAATAACATCCGTTTTGGAGAGCACGTTGGGCGACGAAGCAAGTATAATATCTAATAATATATTGGAGTTGTTGGTAACACGGGTGGGCATAGATACTGTTTGGCAGAGACCATATATATTTAAGTATTAAATTACTAAAAAGGACGCAAGCATTTGAATTTTCAGTCATAAAATCGACATTAAAATCACCTCCAAGGAACACATGATCGAACTGAGGAATAAAATGAGTTAACATTGTTTCAACAAATCCTTGGAAATAAATAAACTTAAGAATACCGACCGCCTATTGAATTGTCAAACAGATTTAAATAAATCTGCGTTGTTAAATCTATTTTAGTGCCTACCCTAATTATATAGATAATTGTAAGGAAAACCAAAATTTATACATTTTATACACCTTCACTATTATGCCATTAATTCTTGAAAAAGCTACAGTGATAGCGAGGCTAGTTGAATTTTAAAAATAATTCTTAAGTTTCAAATATAGTGGAATTAAAGTGTGTTTACTTTCTCATATAGTTTAGATTTTACTTGTCACTGGTAGACCCACTTCTGCGGGCCTATGAATTCTTTTCACTAAATCTGGCTCCTGTTCAAATGTTAAAACACTTTTCCGTCCAAGTCGTTTAAATAAATTTCATTTTCTCTTCTGCAGTCCCAAAGTTGTTCGAGGAATGGAATAGCGTAGTATCGCTGGTATTGGTATTTCTCTTAAGTCAGCTCCCTTGAGCTTTTACTTCTTTTAAATTTGTTGGTGCTTATTCTTCTAATATACTGGAATTTCTTTGTTGCGATGATCTTCTATGCATTTTAAAGTTGTTGTGTATTGTCGATCGTATGTGTGAGTTTTGTATTATTGGATTTGTCGATAAGTCTGTCTTTTGAAAGTATTTAGTTATTAATTTTGTATTGTGTTCCGCAATTGTTTCCATTTTTAGGTCTCTGTGTAATACAGCTGTCGGTACGTGTCTTTGTGCGTTAGTCATAATCCTCATTATTTTGTTTTGTAGTATCTGTAGTTTTTGGTCTCTTGTCTTGTTTACGGTGCACCATCTTGGTACACCGTATGTCAGTACAGGTCAAATTTTGGTCTTGTAAACTGTTGTCTTTGTCTTTAAATTAAGTTTGCTTTTGGCGCAGAGTAGGGGATACACTGCACCCATTTGTCTGTGTGCTTTTTTAAGTCTAGTCTCGAGATTGTCATTCCAGGACAACTTTTTGTCAAAGACGAGACCAAGATAGCTCGCTTTAGGGCTTCACTCTATGGCTTTATTATTTACTTTGACCCTTGTTTCTGGCAGTCTTAGTCTCGCCTTTGAGAAAAATAGATAACGTAGTGCAGCCTGGCTTATATTGCTCCCATTTCTTATAGCTTCTAACGCATCAGAGAGGTCTTCTTGTGTCCATTATGCCCTTTTTGGTTTTGGCATTTTCTCAAAATAAATAAATAACTTATTAAACGATATTACTTAAATGCAAAACAAATTGTCTCATATATTGCCGGGTGTTCCAAATATTGCCAGTTACCATATTTTGTGTTTTTGACCTTGGCAATATTAAGAACATAGTAGTGCATGCAAATATAGCAGTCACTAAATTTTTGTCGCCTAATATCAAGTTAACACACAACAGAAATGTTAAGTACCCATACAGTGCGTTTATTTTAAGGCGGGACACAGGGTTTTACATGGTAAATTATAAAGCCTATGTTAGGCACATTTCTATTGAGAACTACAAGTTAAAATTTTACACAAATATTTTTTGTGGTATCATACCTAAGATACAATCATGTTTGTATTACTTTAGTAACGCAAAATATTTAAGAATTTCATTTTAAGTCATAATATCACGCTGTTTTGCCTAGCCCTGTATATTAAGTTTACTCAGGTATTTTTCACATAAGCTGGTATGTGACATTATTATAATATTAGGCAACTTGTAAATTTACAATTTTGATTATTATTTAGGATTTTTATTTCAATTAAATTTATTCATTTTCCTAAATATAATCTACAACAATAAACTTAAAACTCATAAACTCATATAAACTGTTCGAAGTGCCCTCCATTTACAGCCAAAGAGTGCCCCAAACAATCATAAAAATGCTCTGTAACATTCGACAACTGTCGCGCTGTGATGCTGCGTGAAGCCTCGATTATTCTGTATTTTAATTCATCTGCATCATTTGGTCTTCCTCTTACGTTATCAAAAACGTTTGATGTGAGGTATCCCCAATAGAAGAAGTCCAAAGGTGTAATATCCGGGCTTCGAGCGGGCCATTTAAAAGGTCCAAATCGTCCTATCCAGCTGCCCGGAAACATAGTATTTAAATACTCCGTTACAATTATTGCGCTATGAGCTGGAGATCAATAATGTTGAAATATAATTAACTCCCTTCTGTGGGCTAGCGCAGGACCTACTCCCGTATGTAAAACATCGATGTATTTTTCTTTGGAAAAATTGGACCAATAATCATATTTCCTAGAATACCTGCCCAAGTATTTACATTTTGTCGCCACTGGGTATGCGTTCGGTGTACCACGTAGGGATTTTCTCGCGACCAGGTTCTAACATTTTGCTTGTTCACTGTTCTATTAATATTAAAGGAGCTTTCATCAGTAAACAGTATGGTATCAGCAATACTTGGGTTATAATTAATTTGATCCATCCATTCTTCACAAAACTGAATCCGTTCAAAACAATCATGCGGTAAAAGTTCCTGTACGTTTCGAATTTTAAAGACTTGTATTTTTCTTTCTTTAATGCGTTGTAACAACTGCTTCTAGATTTGTCGAAGCGATCAGCAAGGTGTGTCAAATTGGATGATGGTTGTTCTTCTATCGCCATGCACAGTGCACAGACCCATTCGGAACTCTTCAGTTTACACAAAAGAATTTCTTTTCCGTTTTTTATGAGAATCATCAAGACATGCACTAGTCATAAACTTTACATGCAATCGTTGTATGATCGAATTGCTGGGAATGGGACGGTTTTGATAGACAGCGGCAAAATTATCAGTAACTTCCCGATTGCAGTTTGAAACCATTTCAATTCGTTCTTTTACGGTGTAGACGGACGTGATAAATTACAAAACCAATTTCCACTAATGAAAGTCATGAAAATACTGACAGCGATGTCATAACATTTTTCTTTATCCAAGGTAGTTAATTACATAAATTACAAGGGGGTTAAAAAGTGTAATTTTACCAAAATGAAAAGGTCTTTTTTGGGTATCTTTTAGAGCTTTTTTGCACAGATTGTACAATAACTTATTCCCCCCATCTCAAATTTTGTCTATTCTCAAGCTTTAGTAATATTTGTTTAATACAAATGTGCCTAACATAGGCTTTAAGATTTACCATGTAAATCCCTATGTCCCGCGTTAAAATAAACGCACTGTATACCTACCTTATAAGCCAATTAGTTTCACTTAACTTTTGGTAGTAAGCCGGTACTAGATTTAAGAGACTAACATATTTTTATAGCGAGAACAAGCCAAACACGTTACTTGCTAATACAGCTGTAAAAGAGAATTGAGCGCGCTGCTCATCCAGTGACACGAAGGTTTCCATTAGTAGGTATATCCAATGGCCGGTGTCACTGGGTACACAAATTATGACGTCATATATTAAAGGTGAGTGCAGCCCGGTGAGACCCAAATGGGAGAAAGCCAAGCAGAATAATGACAGCTGTCACAAAACTATACTGCAAGAACCGTAGAAAGAATCGCCATACTCTTTAATATTTATCGTGTTATCCTTTTTTACAATGTGCTATTTGAAGTTGTTCTATCACTCTCACTCTTATAAGTTCAGACTATTCGTAACTCTAATCTTCCGATTTTTTAATAAATGGTGGCTGAGGTTGACGTTTCCTTTTTGTGATTTTATACATTTTTTTCCAATTACTTGCAGAAAATGAGTCCTCTTCTTCGCAGGTCAGTCATTTTAATCATTTATTGGTTAAGTGTGCTTAAACATCACAATTATATCGGAAGACTCGAAAGAAATCGCTCAAAAGGGCCATTGACCTCCCAAAACCATGGGCCATTTCTAAACAATTTTTTCTGTTCAATTTCCATTCCATTTTTTATTTTAGAGCTTGTTTTGAATATTAAATAGAACATTTTACCACATTACTTTAAGTACCACAGGATAGTGACGGTGAAGTTGTAAAATACTGAATCAGTGCCCCCGATTGCAATGTATGTTTTTAAACTGAAAATATTTACTTCTCGAGGACTATTCCCACTATCAATTTCGTCACGATATCCCTGTTATACCTCTGTTTCATGGTTTTATAGTTACACCGAACCAGCCAGACCATCAGTTTTCAGTCCTCCAAGTCCAAACTACTATTTTGCTACAAAGTATATATGTATACATTTATTTTTACTATAAGGTTTATGAAAAACAGATTTAGAGTGTTCCCATGTAGTATTTATGTTTTAAAAAAATAATATAAATATTGTATGCTGCTTTTATGTCGGGCTGTTTATTATTATAATGATGTTAAACCATATTTTATGTAGTTTAGATTTATTTATTCAACTGTATTGTTAAGTATATTATTTTCATATTATTAAATTAAAGATGTTTATAAACCATACAGTTTTGTGTTTAATTAGATACCATAAAATATTTAAAAAGCTTTAATAAAAATGTAAGAAAACATTTTTTTTTAAAGCTGACCTCGCGCATGCGCATTCCACATCTACACTGTGATCTACAGGGCAAAATGGCCGCTGACTTTGACATTCAATTAGGCATGCGCGCATCGGTCCCATAACATGGGCGATTACTTTCCTTAACCTAAGTCTTCATTGGGTGAGTGGCAATATTAGCCACATGGCAATAATTGGCCGAGGTACCTTAGTTTAAACCAGGATACCTACGTTCACCGATTATTGTATATCAAAACTTTTAACTATTGTGGTATCGTAAGACACTACTTTTGACATTGACAAAGTAGTAATCTAATTCGAAGATATTGTTTTAGTGACAGAGTTTTTTTTTTCAGTGCAGTTATGCAACAATCATACCATGCAGTAAAATCTAAGAACACCGTTACAGCAGTTGTTCTATATTGTCCTTTTTTATTCTACACTGATAAAAAAAAATGTAAAACTACAAACTGAAACATTGGTCACTTTTATGCCACACAAATATTTGTTAAATTACATCTTGCCCGAAGTTCTACATTTATCATGTAATTATACAATACATTGTTCATGTGAAATTTTAAAATGTAAATCTACATAATTGATTATTATAGTAAGTGTGTAATAATAAAATGTAAATATAGTATTGAAGATATGTAATTACACAACTTAGTCCATTTCAATTGTACTTGTGTGCACTTCCACATTATACGTAGGTATATGTAAAATACCTCTTAATTTTTACTATCTAATGTATGTTTTTTTCAAGGTGTATTATTCTACTGTAATAATATTTAGTAAAAATATATTCTATAGCTGTTAATGGGTTGTTTATTGGCAAACCCTTTTTGATGTATATAATCTATTTGTTTAATCTAAAAATATTTTGCTTGAAATTTACTCTCCTTCCGGCAAAATATTTTTGGACAGAACAAATAGGTTACATGCAGCAAAAATGTTTACCAATAAACACCCCATTATAAAAGGCAAAAAATATATTTTTAACGGAAAAAGGTTACCCAGCTGAAATATATTAGTAAGAACTGGCAAAATTTGTTGAAAAAGTGTCGTTATAAAAAAAAACAACCCATCCGTTTAATTAAGTTTCTATTAACCTCAAGTTATATTAAGAATTAAGTCCTACAAACCTACATTAAGCATAATAGATGTATAGATATCTTATACTAATAACAAATTTTAGAAAATAGGTTTCCTTTTCAACAAAAATATAGTAATAATAATACAGTAACAAATGTAACAAATAAGGGTCTTAACCCAAAAGAAAATTAAATAGCTTTCTTTGGGCTTTTGTTTTAAACTGATATACGTATACTCAACAAAAAGAAACAAAAGGTAGTCAAATATGTTAACAAACATAAACTGCAAGCCAAATTACAAACATAACAAATAAATTATTTAGTAAAACCTGGATTGCTCTTAGTGCATAAAATGACATATTCATATTTTAAATACTCTCGAGAACTGTAGGTAATATATGAATTTGCAACAAGAGTACAGCACTAACATGAGCATGGTAGGCACATAATATGCGACCAATAAAAAATTAGACAAAAGTTATTATTTAACAGCAATTGAAATATATGACATAGTTGAACGTAAAAAATATGGATGCCAACATAATTTTAATAGGATTGGTTGACGATTTTATATGCTCTACTATTTTATCAGACTTTTAGTTAGCATCACTTTTCAACCTAACTGACAAGCTTACGGTTTTAAAGAAATTGAAATATAAATATTACACTCTTAAGTTTAGTTACTTTACTAGTGGTAAGTTGTATAAATAAAACATAACTCTCTTAGGCTTGTATTATCAACTACTGTAAAAAACAAAATAACATAATAATACAGTCTATTAATAAACAAATTTATAAAACTTACGTGTCGTACTTTTTCAACCAGATAAATAATTTAGAATATATAAATTAGCACAAAACTGAAAAACTGCAGGAGTTGTATCGCCCAAAACAGGAAACGATCGAAATGGCCGCACGCAAGCACGTTCTCGGGTCGGCTTTATCGCGTGATGATCGGTGGTCTGGTAAACGCATGACCCGAACCGTTAATCTGATTGGTAGAGTAACTAAGCACATTGTAAATTTACACTTTTTATGAATTTTCACATTGTATTTGGTATTTCTACATAGTGGCGTGTAGTTTTAATGTAAATTTACATGGAATTGGAGAGTTATTACATAAAACATTATAAAAATAGACTTAAAATGTATTTTTACCATGCATTGTGTAAATATACACTCACTGATATGTTAATTACATTTTTTATTATTTTTATGTATAAAAACTGTAAACTTTGTGTAAAAAATAATGTAAAATTACCCCAATATTTATCAGTGTATGTACTCATCTATCACTGTTAGTGAAGGATGTTTAACGCAGGTAGTAGTTTGAAAAGTTGTAGAGCGTTGTTGCAAAAACAATAATTGTTTTGCCGATTATGCCAATGATTTCTGGATTGTTTTTAAATAAATACATTTGATTACGTATTAAATTATGACTGAAAAGGGTAAATCTGATGATTTCCCAAAGTAGATCATTTGTTTATGGTGGCAACTTATGTAAAAACTACAGATAGTTTTTCATTGGTGTGTTTGCAGAGTAAAGGCAGATAAGCATATATGTGCATATCATTATTATAGATGTTTAGTAAGTAGGAAGTAGTAGTAGCTACTTATCATAATAAATACAAAGTGTCCGGTAAGCACCTCCTAATTCCTGGGGAGCATACAGAGGAGGTCAGAATAACCCTAATTCTTCACGGAAAAATAATTCTTAAAGTGCCCCTTAACGGAGATACAGAGCCCCAAATAGGTATCCAGCGATTTACATTTGTTGTCAGTGTACGAGATAAAAATCCTTCAGCTAAATTTTTGGCTGTGTACGAAATGCGAGTGTACGAAAGAGGAAATTACCTTTCCAGATCTACCATGAATTTTTTTCCAAGTAAAATCTCCTATTGCCTGAACATTGCTTCCAGATTTCGTATGAATAATAATTTTATGAACTTAAGATGTTAGCGTCACGTAACCTTTATGTATCCGAGAGATTATTGACGAATTCTGGGATACCCTGTGTATACCTAGTTAAATGTACACATTAGAATAATCCGTAAAGAAATAGTTTTTCTTATTCCGAAAGAACCGAACTCTCCCTTAAGATTAACTGAGCTAAAATCAGATTTTTTTCAATCTTTTTTTAAAGTTAAGCAATGTAAAAATAGCTTGACAATTTTAAAGCGTAAAACTTACTTAAACAACTGTTTCATAAAATGCACATGTTATCTTGTTTTCTACGTCCTACATGTATTCAACTTTTTTGTTCCTGGTTAGAGAAGCGACGACAAATTTAAACCCTGGCAAAAAACAACATTTCAAATAAGAAGAGTGTCGGCTTCTGTTTATTTTGCTAGACGTAAAGTAAACAGAGCTTTAGCTTTTAGCGAAGTTTATTTAATCAAAAGGCAGTTGATGGTTAGTTACTAATCAAACTGCTCCCTTTTTTAAATACGCAACATAAAAATACTTTAGGTTCAGGTTACTAGGTATTGTTACTAAGGACTTATGGGAATAATGCTTTAAAGTTAAAGCGTATATTTGATTAAAGCACAATTCGATTTCCGTTTTAATATTGAATATGGTAATACCTAAACTTGACTTGGGTACCTATATGAATAAATCTTGGATGAAGATCACGTAACAACAATGTAAAGCTATTGTAGACAGTCCCTAATTTATAAGTCAATAAATCAGAAACAAATGCACTTAGATAAATGTAATATCACTTTGTTTATGTTATAATAACTTCAAGAGAAATAAAATTATTTGTTTTCCTTTTAGGTGTTTTTATCGGCCATAAAAGCTTAATCTTGTTTAATGCCAACATTGTAGAAAAAGTCTCACTGGGTTAATTTTGTTTAAGAACAATCTGAAAGTTTACCGAACTTCTATAGTAAGGGAGCTAGCAGCTACTCAGGTATTTTGATCAAGCTAAACATTTGTAGATTGATGAATGAATATCCATTAGATACAAGAGTAAACACGTACCCCGGTTGGAGCACTTACATGTAATAAGTGTCGGTGTACATAGAACATGCATTGAAATATAAAAAATAAATTGTCAGGCGATTTTGTTACTTGCAAGTATGTACCAGATGGCTATAAAGTTGTTGTGTGTACGGTATTCTTTTATTAATATGCTTAAACAGGCAAAGAAACAATTAGTCAGATAGGATGGCGGCTCATCTCTTAAAAATGCGATGGTTTCACCCACTGCATTGGTTCTTAAATTAAATCATGAAATTAAATAAAAATCAAATATAGGTAAAAATATGTATGTACGATTGCTTAGTAACGGACAGTTTGGCGGACATAAAGTGGTACTTAATTGTGCTAGTACAATAAAGTAGATAGCTTTATTTTACTATAATTTCTGATTTCTTCAGCCTGCTCACCAAATTCTAATGCTTAAGCAATCATAATTAATGTTTAAAATCTTAAAAAACAGATTTAAGTGCAATAGTCGGATTCATTATACAGGGTATACCAAATTAAGTGCGCACCATTGGCAACTTTTTTATTATTGGAGATACAAAGTCGGTTAAATTCGCAAAGTAGTAGCATCTTTTTTGCTAATTAAAATGGTGAAAGCAGAAAAACAATTGGAAAATTACCTACACTCCACTGTAAGTATGAACTACTTCTTCAAATTTAATTTAGTAAAAGTTTCTAGTGCAATCATAAAAAAAGTTATTAGGTTTCATTGAAAATATTGCAAAGTGGTACAACCGTCCCGACCCTCGAGACAATTGTAACAGTATATGGGGACAATTGTAACATATTTCAGTTGTTGCAAAAATATCGTTTATTTTTGAGATTACGTTTAGGTGCTCCAAAAAAATACACAAATAATATTTAAACAAAGTCAACAAACCCTGTAAAACCAAAAGAAATGATACAATATTATGTTGCAAAAATAAGGAAAAGTTTCTGTAAAACCTATCAGAACAAATAATAATAACATATACTTTGATAAATTAAAAAATAGCATGTTTCATAAACAAAATCACTCAGATTGACAGTTATGGCACACATACAAATCTTCCTGTTTCGTACATTCTACATGGGACCAAAGTTTGCATTCAAGTCATTGAACCCATTTTTCTCTTGGTTTGCTTAAACCTTAGGGTTCGAAACACACCAAACAAAAATATTCGTCTTCTTCTTCGCTTGATTATGGCGGTTCTGCTATTGTCGACTCCACAACCGTTAAGAAGTCGACTGTCGACTTCTTAACGGTTGTGGCCTTCTTTTGCTTTCCCTTAGCTTCTGACCCAAAGTTTTTCTTAACTTTCTTTCTTTGTTTTTCTTCATACTCGATCCTAATTCTTTCTTTTTCTGGCGTGTCTGTGTAGATGGCGGAGTTTCTTTTCTTATTTTTAAATCTAATGGCTACTGCATACCTCAATTAAATTAAACTAAACCTAACCCAATTAAGAGAATTAGGAAGTTAAAATACTACATTCAAACGTAACCATTCATACCTACAATTAAAGAATTAAATTAAACTAAGAAGTTGGCCAACTTTTAACTTCTTAGTTTAATTTAGTTGATTCGACATAATTCGTTGGGCATTCGGTACAATCCGTGATTTCCCGTCATTCCCAGTAAAGATTATTAAACTCAGTACCGTCTAATACCTGTAAATCGCCGACTAGAACTTCTTTTTGTGAATAAGTAGGCTGTCATTAGCATGCACAGTAAAAGAATAAACATATTTTTTTCATTCATCTCTTTAAACAAAAAATATTGAAAAACTACAAAAAAATTTGGTGCAAAACAAACAAAGCTAAGATAGGTTAGGGGTCCACTTTTTTCTTCTCCATCACCGTTCCATTATGTATGTCAATTAAGTGGTTAAGTTGTGGAGGTATGAACGACTGTCTTAATTTCTTAGTTTAATTCATTAAGTAGGTTTAGTTTAATTTAATTGAGGTATGAAGTAGGCTTAAGGTTGTTTAAATATAAAAAACTTACTTTAGGCTCGTCAAATTGTACTATCACCAGAAGACGCGACCGTTCACTTACAAGATCGACGCTCTACTAACTAACAGGTAACAGGTGCCAAATATTCAGACGAGTCTTCCATAGTTGCCACATCTGCATACTGCTTATGACGGCGCGAAAAACGGAGATGGTACAACTGTCCCTTGGTACAACTGTCCCCGGTCTACCCTATGCAGAACAATATTATTCAGGTCCACTTTGAAAATTACAAACTAGTTGCTTACTCTTCAAGTTCTCATTGCAGAGGAGGTGGAACATCCATCTTTGCACAGGAACACTTAAGAATGGACCCCATAACCATAGAAACCATATCAATTGAGAGACAATGTGAGTTTTGCATAACAAAGTTTAAACTTGATAAATCATATGTAATCGTTTGCGTCTATAGGTCATCACTTGGTGATTTTAATGTTTTTATTTTCACTTTAAACAATATTTTAGACGAACTGTATAGCCCTCTGACAAGTATCTGATAGTTGGCGGCGACTTAAATGTGAGTTTTGCAACGCGGAATCCCTGTTCAATAACACTTTTGAATTTGTTGGATAGTTATGGGCTGGAGTCCCATGGCTCAGGTATGACTAGGGTGGGCCCAACTTCAAGTAATAATAATAATAATAATATATTTATTTCCACAAAAAAAAAATGATTACAAAGAAAATAAATCGTTTTCCTATATAAGTAGATGGAAATAAATAAAGAAAACCACTAAAGCCACTTAAGGCTAGTGTGTGGGTATATCTCTAAACCATTTACATCTCTCCCATATAGTTTAAACTTAACATATTATGTACATGTGAATATCTGTTTTGTGAGAGGAAAAAAAAAAAACTACCTAGAATATATAAATATGCATATACTAATTTCGACATTATCCAGAGCGACAACCAAGAAAAAATGCCTATCAAAGAATAATAATATAATAATTTGCGGATTCAATTGAACTAAAATAATGTACCATAATTATAGACTAGGATAGATAAGATTAGTGTAATGTGATGTGTATGATGTTAATTATTTTAATAATTCAATATTTAATCCTTGGGGTAAAAAATTAAACAGACGTAGAAAGAACCATGCGATAAGAAAGTGGATATATGTCCAAATTTATAGCTGCAATCAGACAAAATAACAACAATGCTTTAAGATCCCTTGTATTATCCCAAATTCATAAACTTAAGACACAAATTTCTTGGTTTAGATAGAATCCATTTTTTTAATATATTTTTAAACTTGTTCTGATTTACTTCATTTCGAATTTCTTGAGGAGTTAAATTATACATATATGGCGCCAAAAAATTAAAGGACCTTTGACCGATAGATTTTTTTGTTTTAATAGTTTTAATTTTTTGTGATTGTTTATACCTGGTATTATGTGTATGGCTTAATGGCTCAAGTAGATATCTTTTTTTATGTTGTAAGCTTAACATTTTAAGGCAATATATTTGATATATATCCAAAAATGCTGCTTCTTTAAACAATTTATCACTAGGATAAATATAATTTTTATTGAAAATAATTTTGATAAACCTTTTTTGGATTACTTCTAGTTTTTTTAGGTGGCTTTTATATGCCCCTCCCCATCCCAATATACCGTATTGTATTAAGGAGTATACCAAAGAGTAATAAATTGTTTTCAAAGCGGCTGTATTTAGAATTGTTTTAATTGTTTAAATTTATAGAGGATTGGCCTTAATTTATTAATTAATAATCTAATTTGGACATCCCACTTTAGAAATTTATCAATCTCGACCCCTAAGTATCTTGTATGGCTGACTTCTTGTATGACAATTTCTTGATTGTTCTGAATTATCTTAAGTTCGTTAAAATTTGGGCGATTTATTTTTTTACAACTGAATGCAATATATGTAGTTTTTTCGAAATTAATAGTGAGAGACATTTCATCAAACCAGGATTTTATTTTGATTAGATCTTTTTCTGCTGTTTCCTTTACGTTTTTCCACGAGTCTCCAGTATACAGAATTACAGTATCATCTGCAAAAGAAGATATAATTCCCGGGCTGGATAATTTAAGCAATCCATTTATATATATGGAAAATAGAATGGGGCCCAACACTGTTCCTTGAGGAACGCCGTAATAAATTTTTTTTGGGTTACTTATTTGATCGTTAATTTTAACGAATTGTGACCGATTACTCAGATATGAACTTAATAGACTTAAACTGGGTCCTCTAAAGCCAAGGTCCTCTAACACATCAATTAATCTTTGATGCTCAACAGTATCGAAGGCCTTGGCTAAATCGAGGAATACGCATAAAGAAGCTTTATTATTATCTAAGTTGTGGTATAAATTATTTGTTAGATAGATTATTGCGTCTTCTGTCGATATGCCCTTCTTAAAACCAAATTGTCGATCCGATAATAGTTTAAACTTGTCTAGGTAACCTATGATTCTTTTTTTGATTATTTTTTCTATTACTTTTGATAAGTTTGATAATAGTGATATGGGGCGATAATTTGATACTAGTGTTTGGTCGCCTTTTTTGTAGATGGGTTTGATAATACTAACTTTTAGAATGGACGGAAAATGTCCCTCGTTAAACATTTTATTTATGAGAAAAGCAATAGGTTTTTTTATAAAGCTTGATATAATTTTTAAATGTTTTCCACTAATTTGATCAGGATCGGGTGCTTTATTTGAGTTTAGCTCCTTTATTGTTGTCTCTATTTCATTCTCGTTAGTTGGAATAAAAAAAGCAGAGTGGCCTATATTTTCCTTTTTAACGCATGATACATTTGGTTTACTAAGTTTATTTGCTAGTGATTTACCTACATTTGCAAAATAATCGTTAAATGTATCTGCCATATCTATTTTGTTTCTTATTGTCTGATTTTGAATTTTAATTTCTTTTATTTCACTGTTTTCTTTTAAATTACCTGTAAATTTATTTATTGTTTTCCATAGTGCCTTGCTGTTATTTTGGTTTTCGGTTAGTTCGGTACTGAAATAATCTGTCTTCGTTTTAAAAATTAATTTACTTAGATGTGATTTGTAGTTTTTATAGGTTTTCATTTTTCGCTCATTGTGAATATCAGCCTGGTAGTCCCTAAACAGCTTTTGTTTTGTGTCTACTGACTTCATTAGACCTAATGTGATCCATGGATGTCTTTTTTTATACCTTGTCTTAATGGAAATCTCTGTTTTTGCAAAGGAAACACCATTTTTTAATTTAGTGATTAAAATGTTTGACATATTGTCAATATTTTCGGTTTGATAAAATGTACTCCAGTTTATATTGTTGAAATAATCAACCAATTTCTGTTCATTCAGTTTATATATTTTTATTATGTTTTTTGGCTGATTGTAACTAATTGCGTTTTCGATTTTAAAAAGTGCAGTCACTGGATAGTGATCAGTTATGTCCGATTTTATGACAAATGATTTAAGGTCAGCATTTTTTATGCTTTTGCAAAATATATGGTCTATACATGACTGTGATCCTCGTTGTATTCTAGTATAAGAATTAATTAACGATGTATATCCTGACTCACTCATCAAGTTTAGATAGTCGTGAACATAGTCTTTGTTAGATTTTATATCGATGTTTATATCTCCTACCAAAAAATGAAAGTTAATTAAATTATCCCTACAGTTTTCCAGATAACTTCTTAAATTTGTTACAAAGTCAATGGGACATGTTGCATGGGGCCTATAGATGGCGCTCACAAGAACCCTCTGTCCACACGATTTAATTAAAATATTTAACATTTTTATATTTCCTAGGTTTATTTTTTCGTGTGAAAAAGAGCTCTCGTAGGTTTTGTCTATATACACCATAACACCATCGTTCTTGTTAATATCACCCTTGTTATATAATGAAAAATAACCATCTATATTAAAGAAATTTACATCTGGTATATTCCACGTTTCGGTTAAAACCAGAATGTCAAAAAAATGATTAAATTCTTCTAACAGGAGCAAGAATTCATTAAAATTTTTGTTAATGCTTCTGATATTTACGTGAACTATTGAAAAAAATTTGGTATTTCCTATTTGTATCCTTTCAAAAAAATGCTTACCGTTGTCTATGTATTCAGATACAATTTCTGTGAAATTAGATTCTATTATATAGGGGTTCATTTTTAATTCTTTATAAATAAATTAACTCGAAAAAAAGAAATAAGTCCTTAATATTATTTGAATAACGATAATTACAATTTGCTAGATAAGGTGAGAGATTAATATATTTAAATCTTATCTTTATCGGGCACTTTTGCTTGACTTCTAGTAGTAACGCTATTTCCACCATAGGCTGACGTCAGCCTATTTTTCGGACTATATTGTATTTTCCTCCTTTTACGTTTGTTACTTGTTTCGTCACTAATTTTGTCTTTTATTAATAAGTCGGTTTTATCCGTGTCTTTTGGTTGCTTTTGTTCTTCTGTTTCAGTGTCCTCCGATTCGGAATCAGCCTTTTCAGAGTTTACCTGTTCTTCAAGTTCTAATAATCTTTGAATGGTATAGATTTCTTCGTTTATTTCTAAATTTTTTCCTTTTATTTTTGCTTGTAGTCCCTGTGATCTTGCCAGCTTTTGGTGTTGGAGTAAGATCTTTTGGTCTCGTCTATCCTCTGGGCACAGATCGTTGCTTATAGATACGCGGGTGCCTTGTAATTTCTTTAAATAAGGAAAAATTGATGTTTTTTTCAAAAAGGAAATAAACTCTACGACAATTGGAGCGTTTACGCCTTTACCAAGGATGTAGATATTATTGATATCGTTTTCCACAAATCTTATACCTAGTAAATTATCTATTTTTGTAAGGCAATCCTGTAGTAAATTTTCCTTTTTGATGTCAAGGCCAAATATTATTATATTATTCCGTCTGATTCTTCTCTGCAAGGTCAAATTCTGCTTCTTTATCTCGTCTCTCTCCTTTCTTGCTTCAATTATTCCTTCCTGTAAATCCCTAAATGTGCTCTTTATTTCGTCCTGAAGCAGTTTTGTTTGTCGTTTGCTGTTATCCTCAATTTTTTCAAGCTGATTTTGGTTCAGTTCCCGAATTATTTGGTATAATTTCTCTTCAGTAACTGCAGACATCTTCAACTTGAATTAGTAATAAGAATAAGTACAATTCTGTGCAGGTACCACTGGCGCTCTGGTTCCACGATCATGCACTGATAAAAGTATGTATTTTTTACTTTTCAAGTTTCTGATAACTATCAGTCAGTGTAAGCAATATTGATCCTTATAGTTGAGGTGCATAAATGCGTCGATCAGATTCATCTGTATAGTGATGCAACTAAGATATATGGATTGCGTACCTTGTGATTTTGAGGTGTGTGCACACTTCTCCTGGCGGTTTAGACTAGCAAACAGTTTTAAATTCGACTTTTTCCACACAAAATTTACACTTTACATCGGAGCACTTTACACGCACGTTCTCAGTTAACTATAGTTGTATTAGTTTTTTCAGGCTGTCATTAGCATGCACAGTAAAAGAATAAACATATTTTTTTCATTCATCTCTTTAAACAAAAAATATTGAAAAACTACAAAAAAATTTGGTGCAAAACAAACAAACCAAAGATAGGTTAGGGGTCCACTTTTTTCTTCTCCATCACCGTTCCATTATGTATGTCAATTAAGTGGTTAAGTTGTGGAGGTATGAACGACTGTCTTAATTTCTTAGTTTAATTCATTAAGTAGGTTTAGTTTAATTTAATTGAGGTATGAAGTAGGCTTAAGGTTGTTTAAATATAAAAAACTTACTTTAGGCTCGTCAAATTGTACTATCACCAGAAGACGCGACCGTTCACTTACAAGATCGACGCTCTACTAACTAACAGGTAACAGGTGCCAAATATTCAGACGAGTCTTCCATAGTTGCCACATCTGCATACTGCTTATGACGGCGCGAAAAACGGAGATGGTACAACTGTCCCTTGGTACAACTGTCCCCGGTCTACCCTATGCAGAACAATATTATTCAGGTCCACTTTGAAAATTACAAACTAGTTGCTTACTCTTCAAGTTCTCATTGCAGAGGAGGTGGAACATCCATCTTTGCACAGGAACACTTAAGAATGGACCCCATAACCATAGAAACCATATCAATTGAGAGACAATGTGAGTTTTGCATAACAAAGTTTAAACTTGATAAATCATATGTAATCGTTTGCGTCTATAGGTCATCACTTGGTGATTTTAATGTTTTTATTTTCACTTTAAACAATATTTTAGACGAACTGTATAGCCCTCTGACAAGTATCTGATAGTTGGCGGCGACTTAAATGTGAGTTTTGCAACGCGGAATCCCTGTTCAATAACACTTTTGAATTTGTTGGATAGTTATGGGCTGGAGTCCCATGGCTCAGGTATGACTAGGGTGGGCCCAACTTCAAGTACTCAGATAAATAATATATTTAGTAATATTTCACTAGGTGATATTTCATTTGAAACGTGTATTACAGATGTTTCAGACCACTATGGTCAAATTCTTAAAATTCCTATTAAAAATAACAAACCGGCAAGATACATAAAGCGGCGATTCTTTAACAGAAATCACATGCTTACATTTGCATCACATCTACAAAACGAGTCATTGGAGGGTATCTTAGCGGCTTAGTGTGCAAATGATAAGTATGATGCTTTTGCCAACATTCTATTTTACTACTTTGATGTCTCTTTCCCGATGTGTACAAGTAGGATTAGGGTTAGGGAAGAATTGGTTAATCAAGAAATAAAAAAGTATTTAGAGTATATTAAAGATCTCTTTGTTACTTACAAAATTTCAAATAGCGAACAACACCTATCAATCTATAAAACGGAAAGATCTAGATACCGCAAATATATTTCTAATTTCAAAACAAGTATATAATATGACAACAAGATCATAAACTCAAAAAATAAATCCAAGACAATGTGGAATATTTTTAATACTGAAACAAATAAAAAAATAAAGTGCAATGATATTTCTCTTAAGACTAAAAATGGTCATCTCGTTGATAACCCTAATGAAATTGCGGAAATTTTCTGCGCACAGTTTAATTGTGTAGTATCTAATAATGATCTCCCAGACCCTGACATTGAAACCATAGCAGCAACCATATTTTTAAATCCTGTGAATCCTACAGAGATTTTTGCAGTCATTGGAGACCTTCCCAATAAATATTCTTCCTGTTTAGATGAAATTCCTGTGTTTGTACTAAAGTGTGTTGCACCACTTGTAAGCGAACCCCTTTCACACATAATTAATGAGTGTTTTGTTACTGGGGAATTCCCTAATAGGCTTAAAAAACTGAACTTATCCCTGTTCTTAAAAAGGGTCACAAGCGCATTGGTACCAATTATGGTCCTATCTCACTCCTGCCTTCAGTGTTTAAAGTATTTGAGAGGGTCCTCTATAACAGACTAGTAAACTTTTTTAACGCACATAAAAATCTTAATTGATAAGCAGTTTGGATTTAAACAATCTAAGTCTACTGAATCGGCAATCTTTCATGCCCTTAAATACATATATGAAAATGTAGATAAAAATTACAGAGTTGCGGGACTTTATTTTGACCTCTCAAAGGCTTTCGACACCTTGGATCATCCATTACTCCTTCAGAAGCTACAGAACTATGGAATTCGTGGCACATGCGCTCGCTTGCTAGAATCTTATCTTGAAAACAGAACTCAAACTGTATTTATAGCTAAAAATAATCAAACTTTCTATTCGGAAACAGTGACGATCGGACAGGGTGTGCCCCAGGGCTCAATTCTGGGTCCACTTCTTTTCATAACATTTGTGAATGACCTGTTAGGCGGGTTCGAGGATGGGCTGGTTTTCCAGTATGCAGATGACACGTCCGTATTGCTGGCGGATCACTCTCTGTTAGACTTGTCGTGGAACTGTACGAGCGCGGCGACGGAAATGGCACAGTGGTGTGCGAATAACTCACTAAAATTCAATACTAATAAAACTGGCCTCCTCTGGTTTTCTAAAAGGGAGACTCAGGAGTCATTACTTGTTAAACTGAATCATAGTTCCATTCCTGTCGCTGACTCAGCCAAGTTCTTGGGTATTACTCTGGATTTATGTTTGGGTTGGGAAAAACACATTGACCAACTAAGTTCTAAATTAAGTAGTGCCTGTGCTGTCATTCCAAGGCTAAAGGATACAGTCTCCTTAAAATGTATTCGGATATACTATTTTGCTCATATACAGTCAATTATAAATAATGGGATTTGTTTCTGGGGTTCATCAAGGCATGCCATGAAGGTTTTTATTGCACAGAAACGAATTATTAGGTGTCTGTTAGGTCTACACCCACAAACATCCTGTGTGTAGAGGGTATTTTAAAGAGTTGGATATGATGACTGTCCCATCTATCTACTTTTTATCACTGGTAATGTTGGTCAGGAGGAGTCCAGGGTGCTTCACACTGAACCGTGAGCTAGGGGCAGGAATGAGCTCAGAGTTCCAGCACATAATTCATCTTTTTTCATAAATGGTCCTTTATACAGGGTCGTTGGTATGTATGGAAACGGTCGATTATTTCCTAAAGTAAAACAGTTAGCAAAAAATAGTTAGGACAAAAGTTCCAGGGTTTCTAAAGTTGTATTAGAATTTTTAAAAAATAAGTATATAGGATGAGTCAGAAAACCGTAGAGAAACAAAGTTATTTTTTTTTAAACGAAACACCCTATATCTTAGAATATTGTTGGATTTTACATGAAATAGCAATTATTTTTTAATAAGTACATTATAAGTCTAAACCTAATAGTTTCCGAGATATCGACTTTTGAAGAATTACATTTTTGAACTTTGACAGCTTCTAGCTTTTTAACGGTACGTCTTAGAGTAAAACGGCTTACATGTCCCTATCTTAGTTTCTTATTATCTTATTAAAGTGTCAACTTCTGGTTAATCCGGATGTAACTCAAAAGCCGGAAATACAGTACTTCCGATTTAACCGGAAGTTGATGTTTTTGGGAAGATAATAAAAAAGTAAGATGTGGACATGTAAGCCGTTTCACTCTAAGACGTACCGTTAGAAAGCTAGAAGCTGTCAAAGTTCAAAAATGTCATTTTGCAAAAGTCCATATCTCGGAAACTATTAGGTTTAGGCTTATAATTCACTTATTAAAAAATAATTATTCTTTCATGCTAAATCCAAAAATATTCTAAGATACCCTATATCTTAGAATATTTTCATTTAATTATTATTCCATTTAAAAAAAAAACTTTGCTTCTCTACGGTTTTCTGACTCATCCTGTATACTTATTTGTTAAAAATTCTAATAGACCTTAAAAAACCCTAAAATTTGTCTAAAATATTTTTTGCTAACTATTATACTTTAAGAAATAATCGACGGTTTCCATACATACCAACGACCCTGTATATGGCCATTCGTGCATACCGGTTGCTACCGGATGCTGTAAGGGGCTTAGAAAATACTAAAACTTTCCGGAAATCTGTGATCAAATTTGCCAAAGACTAACTAAGTTTTATGCCATTTTGAATTGTTTTAATGAGCCTAATTGCCAATCCTTTTGACGTTGCTTTTATATACCAGGTGTTGCATCGTCGAGCGGGACATAGGAAATCCCATGTAATTTTAAATGGGGTCAATTATTGGCTTCCCTAATTATTTTAGAGAAAAATTCTATTTAGGTTTATTAAAGAGCACTAAAACCCACATTCAAAAGAATAACTTTAGATATTTTTGATGAGCCCGTTTACGGGTTATCGCCGATTTCTTTTTAACTATTTCTCCTTTTTATGGCCCCGTATTTGCGGGCACCAGTCAAGGTAAAAGATGACTGTGCTTTATTGTTATAAAAACTCGTACATCGAAAATATTAAAGCTGGATTTATAAACTCGAAAAGTTGACGAGGTTGAGGTTCAGTTGGTGTTGGAAATAGGAGTTCAATTTAAACTAAATGGAACATTCAGTTCCATTTATACACTCGTTCATGTTGTTCATGTAAAGCTCATGTAAGGTTCGAAAACTTCCCGGGTAGTTCGAGATAACCAATTTTTATGCTCGGAGTTCGGAATATCTAACCTCACAAACTTGATCATAAATTCAACCTCACCAACTTTTCGAGTTTATAAATCCAGCTTAAAGGTGTATTTATGAGTACAAATTAATCTGAATAAAACTAAAATAAAGTATCCAATTACAAGGTTAATTATGACATTTTACATGTTTCTACTTTACTAATTAATAGGTAGGTGGATATTGCGTCCTTGTTTCCACAAACCTGTGTTGGTTTTCTTTGCTCCAATATCGATAATTTTGAACATTGGGTTCATTGTTTAAGGTAAATGTGCATTCGTCAGTGAAACAAATGTTTTTTAAAAATTCCCTATCTATGTTTGCTCTTTCCATCATACCAAAACAAAACTCCTGTCGTCGTATTTCATCCCTATCTCTTAGCTCTTGGTGCTTTTCATATTTGTATGAATAATATTTATGTCGTTTCAAAGCTCGTAACGCTGTGGTGTGATCTAATCATATGTCATCCTCAAGTTTCCTTGTGCTGATCTTCCCATCATTTTCTTCCACGCACAATAAAACTTGCAAGTCCCTATCATTTCTTGCATCTCTTCTTTGTTCCTGCCTTTCTTCACATCTGCAGTTATTTATTACAGTGCCTTTTGTCTCAAATTTCTTGATAGTCCTTTCGACTGTAGATTTTGCAGGTATCGGTCTATTCGGATACAGAGCAGCAAACATGCCTGACACATTTTGATAACTATTTCCTTGATAATACCATTTAATCATCAATATTTTTTTTTCAGAAGTGTAATTCATGGCTAATATTTTCGATGTACGAGTTTTTATAACAATAAAGCACACATTTCAAAATGACAACTTTATTTGACAGTCATCTTTTACCTTGACTGGTGCCCGCAAATACGGGGCCATAAAAAGGAGAAATAGTTAAAAAGAGATCGGCGATAACCCGTAAACGGGATCATCAAAAATATCTAAAGTTATTCTTTTGAATGTGCGTTTTAGTGCTTTTTAATAAACCTAAATAGAATTTTTCTCTAAAATAATTAGGGAAGCCAATAATTGACCCCATTTAAAATTACATGGGATTTCCTATATCCCGCTCGACGATGCAACACCCGGTATAGGTACAGGGTTGTTCCTTATATTTTGACAGCGTGTGGCGACTTTATGAAAAGAGATAGAATATAAGTTTAAATGTAAAAGTTGTAAAGCTTCACTTATATCGCAAGAATTTGTTAACTACAAAAACAAATAAAAATCGCAAAGCTGTCAAACACTCACAACTTCGGTTTTTTAAATTGAACACCGTGTATATTATTTTTTAAAATGAAGGAACTTTTTTCTCTGATTTCAAAAATATATAAGTTATTGATATTTGTATAAGCCGTTTTCGAGATATTTAGGTTTGAAATTGATTTAAATCTCTTTTCTTTTTAAGTCAAAAGCTATAAGATTCAATTTATTTTAACAATATTTTACAAATGTTCAATGTGTGCGCCGATATTAATTATACATTTTCTATAGTCCCCGTATATTTTTTCAAAGGTGTGAACGATAAATTCAGGATGCTCGTTGTTGACAATGTTTATGCAGTCTTCTATTTTGATTTTTAAATCGTTCAAAGTAGCACTCTGCTCTTTATAAACTTGCTCCTTTATAAAACCCCATAAAAACGAATCCAAAGGTATAAGGTCCGGGCTGTTGGCAGGCCACCTTATTGGTCCATATCTTCCAATCCATGAATTAAATTTATTATTTAAATAATTTGTAACTGGAGCTACGTTATGAGGTGGAGCCCCGTCTTGATGCCATACTAAATTTCCGTATTCTGCTAGTGGTATATGGTCCAAAAGATTTTCAATATTGTTTTCTAGGAAAAAAATATATCTCGCGCCTATTAAGGATCCTTCATAGAAAATAGGACCAATTATTTTATTTTTAAGAATCCCACACCAAACATTTGTAGTTCTGCGTCCTTGAAACTGAACTTCTGAATACCCATGAGGATTTTCAGTGCTCCATATATGGGTGTTTCGGCGATTATAAATTCCTGCAGTACTAAAAGAAGCTTCATCACTCCATAAAATCTTCTCAAAATAGTGATTATCCTCATTATATATATTTACCATTTGTCTGCAATATGCTACCCTTTGAATTTTTTGATTTTCTGTAAGTTTCTGCACCGGCATTATTTTATATGGGTGGTAATTATATTTATGGAGAATTGTTAAAACCTTTTTCCTATCTTTTCCCAAATATTTACTAGCATTCACTGTCGATTGTCTTGGGTTTTCTAAAGAGAAAACATATTAGTTTGTTATTATGTTATTATGCTCTTGCACATAATATTTTACCTTGAAAATACAACTGCAGTATTTGTAATTCATCATCTTCATTACTGGCGACCATACGTTTTTTTCTTTGAAGAGTTTTCCGTTCTCTAAAACATTTTTCAACATAATATAACGTGCCCCGACATGGAACTGGCATTCCAGGATGTAAACGAATATATTCTTCTTGCGCTGCGACAACATTATTATTATTTTTATAAAAAAGCCGGACAATTTCAAACTTTTCAGCTTCGCTATATCCCATTTTGGTAACATAAACGCGGCAGATACGCAACAATACGAAGTTATGTCGCGTTTGTGTCACTGTCACCCAAATAATTATAATTGACATACTAGCTTTTGACTTATTTAAAGTGAAAATATATTTAAATCAATTAATTTCATACCTAAATATCTCGAAAACGGCTTATACAAATATCAACATACAACTTATATATTTTTGAAATCAGAGAAAAAAGTTCCTTCATTTTAAAAAATAATATACACGGTGTTCAATTTAAAAAACCGAAGTTGTGAGTGTTTGACAGCTTTGCGATTTTTATTTGTTTTTGTAGTTAACAAATTCTTGCGATATAAGTGAAGCTTTACAACTTTTACATTTAAACTTATATTCTATCTCTTTTCATAAAGTCGCCACACGCTGTCAAAATATAAGGAACAACCCTGTACATTGTATTTTAGCTGGCAATAAAGAATTTTTAAAGTAAAAAAAAAGTAAAAAATGTGTGATAATTTTCTGACGATGCAAAACAGAATATTTCAGATTATTTGCAACAGGTGTAAAAACCTGATCAAAGTTTAATCGTTTCACAGGTATGGACCTGGACGGGATGCTTCTTTCTTTTTTTCTTTCTTTTAATTTACTTACGTTAATTTCGTGAGGAAACAATAATTAGGTTGTCTATTTCTTAAAAATTATAATTTCCTCTGCCGCTGTTGATATATTTACGTACGTACGTACCTATTTTTACCTAAAATCGCATGTATTTCAAAGAATCCTGCAAAAACCTATATTTTACATTTTGTACTCTAAACATAATGGTTAAATATCTAATAAAAGTTTGATTAACATATAAACAATTTACCTGCGTCCTTTTTCTTTTCTCGATCAAAGTATACAAAATCGCAACCAAACCAACAACTTTATTGTTTGTACAAATTCCTGTCCTGTTGTCAAAGTCAAATGTAACTGAAAAGCAGCAGAACGCAGAAATATCTATTTTTCCTAACGCATGCGCATGGTGCAACATCACCCTGACCAGAAAAGGAACCTCAGCTTCACTTTGTTTACATTGGTTAAATGGACAAAGCGTCATATAGTACTAATACATATGGATACCCACCAAAGCCCTCCCCCGATACACCTCCCAAAACCAATAATACACCCCTCTCTTAGATTCCAGAGTAAAAGTACCTTTAGTACTTTTTGGTGAGACCCTGCGGAACTGGACCGCAGGGGGGCGTGGAAGGAAGTCTGGAAGGAGTCATTGAGACTCTGAGCAAATGAGCTCAGGGCCACAAGGACTTCCGCCAGATGGGCTCACCTCTCCGCGTGTGTGTGTGTGTGTGTGTGTACATATGGATTCAACTATAGAAATAAAAGATGAAGGTCGGCAGGGTGAATTTGTAAACAAACTAAAAACATGTAGGTATTATTGGTGCATAAGTTATTTATTTATTTGGTTTTTGAATATGCCGGGTGACTTTAGATTTTAGTCGAACAATATAAAACTTGGCACAAGTCATTATAGGCTGTTAAAAAGACAATTTTTAAGGTACTTGTCAAATTTTAGCGACTTTCGGTTTAGCCGGAAGTAACCTCAACTTTGGATTTTCAAACGGGACACCCTGTATGTTTTTAGATTTTTGCAATCTAGAGATCATTATACGTACAACTCTACTAATTTTTATTAATCCTTGTGTCAATTTAACATTTTTAAAATGAATTTTATTTTTTCATCCAATGCGCCATGACCCATCTTAAATCGTTCTAATGTAGGTTAACACAATGTACAAAAATACATACACAATTTTATCACCTTTTATTTGTCTCACTAGAGCGTTTAAAGTTGACTAAATCACATTTTTGATAATAACTTAAAAGAATTAAATACAACTATACCACTTTCATAGTATAATTAGATGTAGTTTTTAAATACGAAACCATTGGTGCATCACAACATCAAATTCTTTTTAGAATTATTTCATGCTCTTTATGACCACCTCCATTTTCGATACATTTACGAAACACTTTTGAATTATGACTATCTATTTTTAAACAAATTTCTCTATTATTTTGAACCTGAAGAAAGGCGTTATCAATTCTAAATGCAGTTCATTAAACGAATAACACGGATTATTATAAACAATATTTTTGATATGACCCCAAAAGAAAAAATCACATGATGTTAAATCTGGGCTGTGGCGGGGCAATAATACCTGATTTTCCTATCCATTGGACGTATTTTGCATTTAAATATGGAGTTACCTTGTGTGCCGGCGCTCCATCTTGATGCCATGTTAAATTTCTTAGCGTTAGAATAGGTAAATTAGCTAAGAGATCTTCAATTTTCTCCTGATGCATATTCAAATACCGTGGGCCAGTTAAGGAACCTTCGAAAATTATTGGGTCCAAAACCCGATCCCCAATTGATCCGCACCAAAAGCTAACACTTTGTCGCTCTTAAAACTGGATTTCCTGAAAATTAAATGGATTTTCTATGAGATTCTATTGAAACATACGATATAGGCTGCTCTCGTAGTATATTGAGTATTTCTTCCGTATTTTTTGTTTTTCGTCTAACTAATGGTTTTTCCTTTACACTTCCTGTCTCGAAATATCTCTTCAGCCGATTTTTTTGGAAGGAACCCGTCTATTGTGAAACTGGAGTCTATACCTTTTAAGTGCTAGGATTGCACTACCCGCTTGACGAAAAATATCAAACATAAAACACTTTTCCTCCACTGAATAATAATATCTCATGTTAGTTGGTTTTTACAAAAAAAATGCTACAAAATTCGAAACGAGTAATAGCAATGAGAATGTCAGACTGAGATATAAATGAAGACAAAATCCATAGCAACAAAACTGTTGCATAGCTATCTTGACGCTTTCTTAACAATATTATTTTTACATAATTTTGTCAATGCTTGATGGTGTTAAGAGAATAATTCATATGTGTGTTATATTTTTGAAATAGGAAGAAAAGGGACCATATAATGCGCTAAGAGTGTCCTATTTAAGAATTAAAATGTTTGCTTTTAAATGTGACATGTGATACCTACTGCCATTTTTGACAAAACCTATAAAAACTTGGCTACATCATGTTTTTTAAACGAACTCGCCAACTCAAAAAACAATAAAGTTACAGGTTCTTATAAGTGGGACAAACTAAAATGGTACAAGTCTAAAAATACTTAAATCTCTAAAGTTCTTTTACGAATAATATAGGCCATTAAAATAATATTTAACCAAAAAAAACTCGCTTAGTATTCACTATATTACGTCTTTACTTGGTAATGCTACTACAATAAAATTATTAATGTAAAAAAGCAATGATAAGTAAACGTCAGTGTCGAAATAAATTTTTTCAACAGGTAAATGATACACATGACATTCTTTTGGTAGACACAGACACGTTTGTTAGTAATACTGTACGCAAACGACAAATGAAAAATAGAACTGTCAAGTTCGGAAGCCGAGACCGACTCGTCAAGCTACCTCGGGGACCTTTGCCAGTTTCTATGTGCAAGAAAATTTTATTGTATCCCTTAACTGTTTCAAGGGAAGGATTTCTGTAATGAATATCTTATTTTTTTGGAAACTCATGTATAGTTCGGCCATTCTGGGTGCTGCATCATCATCCATTAATCTACTCTCGTCGATCCGTATGCTTCTTTCTTGTCTGGACAAGATCTTAAAAATGTGTTTCAGGTGCAACATAAACAATATCCAGTTAAAAATTCCGACAAAGTCCAAATTTATAACGTGTTACATTCATTATTCATTCCTTCAATATCCAGAGTAGTAGCTATTGTTTTTACGTATTGGAGCTGCGCACGAGCGCCATTCAAGAAGTGGAGATTGAAAGCGGGAAATTTTGCGAATGACGGTTTTCCTCCAACTATTCGTCCGTTTTCCTCGATGCAAGTCGGAGGTAGATCGTTTGTGCTAAGTTTAGCGCAAAAAGTTCGCTAGTTGAAGTTTTAAAGTGAGTTTGTTTATTAAAAAATATTAAGATTTAAAAAAGTACTTTTGATGGTTACACAAAGTAGTTTGTGGGATTTGGAATCTTTTCATTCTCAACCGCAATAGTGTTCTTAAACGTAGAGCGAGCGGTGTAAAAAAAAACGGAATTTAGCACTAACACTTAAATACGTTTTATTTATTCAATAAAGTCAAAATGTACTGTTGAATTTGTGTCGAAACTTTTAAGGAAAATTGAACAAACTAAAACTAAATTATTTATTGTGCGTTGTTTATTGCGGTTGAACACAAAAAGTGAAAAATGTGTCTGGCGTTAACAATTCGTGTTATATCAATAGCTTCTATTAGTATTGGTAAGTTTGATTAATTATGTGCGATTTTTTAACAGTATACAAGATAATAAGTAAAATAACAAATTTAAGTCACTTCTGCCATAAACATCACATAAGACAAATGAAAATTTATTTATATCGAGAATTTTAGGAGGAATTTTACACACACAAATAGGATAAAAGTAAAAAATATTAAAGTGTATCATCAAGTTTTTAAACTATGGTGCCATTTTAAAAACTATTTAATTAATTAATATATTTTTTAAATGAATAAAAAATATCAAACTTACCTTATTGGTGATGTTTTTAAAAATATTGAGGTCAGAGTTTGTGTTGTTTAAAAATTTCACAAGTTTATAATACAGTGTCACCATTAAAGTCCGCACCATATGGAACTTTTTTTTATTATTGAGGTTAATTCAAATTAAATAAGGGCAATGGTTTTTGCTTGAAGTTAGACTAAGAGTTGAGTATTTAATACCCGATGTCAAAAATTAAATTTTTTTCAAAACATGATGAACAGTTGCATTTTTTTATCGAATATTGAAAAACATGTTATAAAAAAAAGTTGTTTCTAGTATAATTTTGGGTCTATGTGCAAGGTTTTAGATGTTGAGGACAAAATTGAATTTTTTGTGAATTTGCGTGTTTTTTGATAATGTAAGATGAAACTATTTGTTCGTACCATCAATATTCTATTTAGTTTTCATGCAGATTTTTTAACTAGGACGTCTTTTTTTTTAATTTAAAATTAGAAGAAATTGGAAATTTGAAAAAACTTTTATTTCCTACTAATGATAATAGTTATTGAATATAACTAACATTATTATGTATAATAATATGGAACAAACAAGATCGTAAATAACAATTAATTTTAAATGGGTCACAAAAAAGCCATTTAAATTTCACATTTCAGTGTGACGTCCTAGTCCCTCACTACAAACAGTCGTCCTTCTTCAAACGTCTTTGACAGTATTTTTTAATAAACTTGATTTTTCATCGGCGCAATACTGTGTAATCATTTCTTCTGCATGTTGGATATTTCTAAACGGTCTATTCTTCTAAACTTTCTGTTTAAGATAACCCTTTAAAAAAAAGTTCAGTGGTATTAAGTCAGGCGATCTGGGTGTCCAGTAACATTCCCTATCACGCCCTTTAGCTCTGTTTTGAAACAATTGGTTTGTGCGTTCTTTTACTACTGTAATCCTTTCCTATAACTATTCTAAATTATTAACTGGTGTTTTAAGAATATTGTTCTGAGAAAAAATGAAGTATAATCCATTACCGTCAAATAAGGTGATCTGGGTGGAAATTTAATGTCCGTTCGAAAACTGGTCAATCTGTCGTCGAAAAAATGGCGAAAGTAGTTAATAGTTTCGGTGGATGTATGGGTGGCTAAAAACTAAACTAGAAACAACTTATTTTAATATCATATTTAGATAATCGATAAAAAAAAATGCGATTTTCCAGCATTTCTTGAAAAAAATTATATTTTTTATGGTAGTAGTTGAATAAATACTCTCAGTCTAACTTAAAGCAACAACGATTGCCCTTATCTAATTCAAATTAACCTCATTAATAAAAAAAATATTCATATTATGGTGCGGACTTCAGTGGTAACACTGTATATACAGTGTGTATCAGCCAAATTGAATAAATTCGATAATAAATACATGGGGGCGTGTCCGAAAAAACGCTCGGACACGTCGATTGGCGTTTCTAGTTGCGCATTTTTATCAATTAATACTTTTTATACAGGGCGTGCAATGTAACAGTGGCCAATACTAACTTTCTTATTTTAAATGCAACATCATGTATATTATGCAATTTTTGGATTCCCCGGAAAATTCTAGACATATTCCGTGTACAATATGCTATACTCATCTTCAACTGTTTCGGAAGTATTAAGTGTTTTCAGATTTATTGCAAAAAATAACAACACACTAAAAAAACTAATAAGTAATACTGTTTATATCGTGATAATGTAAAAAACAAACAATAACATCAATGTAGGAGATGTTGAAAATACTCGACGCGAACGTCTTGGCAACATCCTAATCTTAAATAGAAATTTCTTCTAACGTTGCTGAACATCTCAAGCGTGACCGATCTAATCGCAAGCGTTATTCGTCTTCTTAAGTCAGCTAAGTCGAGGGGTTTAGTTCTGTATACAATATTTTTGACATAACCCCACAAGAAGAAGTCTAATGGCGTCAAATTAGGGGATCATGCTGGCCATTCCATCGATCCACGCCTCCCTATCCACCGATTTGGAAATACTCGGTTGAGGTACTGCCGGACATTGATTTTGTAATCGAGCGGTGCTCCATCTTGCTGAAACCATATCATATTCGCTGGAAGTTGTGGGTTTGCTGGATCAGGAAATAAGTTTGTCAAAGTTGGCAAGACATTAATTTGGAGCAGTGCTAAATAATTGTCGCCATTTAAATTGCCATTAATGAAAAGGGACCTATGATATAATCTCCAACAATTCCTGCCCAAACATTAACCTTTTCAGGATATTGCGTATGTTGTTCTCTCATCCAGTGAGGATTTTCCCTAGACCAATAGCGGCAATTCTGACGATTAGCATGACCGTGAAGTGTAAAGGTGCACTCATCAGAAACAAAGCATGTTCTAATTTGATCATTTGTTATCTAACATTGCCTTCATTTGTTCAGAAAAATACGTTCTCCTATCAAAATCGTCTTCCATGAGCTCATGAGTAGGTATCGTTTTATAGGGATACATTTTATTTTCTTGTAATGTTCGAATAATCGATGAATGGCAAACATCGAACATTGGGGCTATTTTTCGACTAGAAGTATGTGAGTTTCCCTAAAACTCAAGCATAATATATAATTTGGTATCATCACTTATTGCACTGGCAGCTACTTTTTTTATCTGCTTTACATGTCCAAGCTGGCAAAACTGCTTTTCTATTTTACTAATTGTCCCTTGAGTTATAGGCGGCAAATTTGGAAATTTTTCATGAAATAAGCGTGCAACTTCCATTTGTGTCCGTGTTTTATCTCCATAACCAATTATCTGTAGAATTGTTATTTTGTGCATTTCTGTTAAATAAACCATCTTTCTGATATGCAGTTAACGAAATTCAAACGACTATAACACTGACAACTACTTACTGTCATGCAGACAGACAACAATTCGCTAAGATCAGGCGTTTTAAACAAAAGTAAACAAAACTATTTAGGTATACCTTTTTTTATTTCATATCAGTAAAAACATTTTTACATCAATTTTCAACATCTCCTACATTAATCTTTTTTTTGTTTTTTACATTATCAAGACATAAACAGTATTACATACTTATTAGTTTTCTGGAGTGTTGTTAATTTTTGCAATAAATCTGAAAACACTTAATATTTCCGAAACAGTTGAAGATAGGTATAGGATATTGTACATGGAATATGTCTAAAACTTTTTTAAGAATCCAAATATTGAATAATATACAGGGTATTATATTTAAAATAAGAAAGTTAGTATTGGCCACTATTACATGACACACCCTGTATAAAAAGTTTAAATTAAAAAAATGCGCAACTAGAAATACCAATAGACGTGTCCGAGCGTTTTTTTGGACACGCCCCATGTATTTATTATCGAATTTATTCCATTTGGCTGATACACACGGTATATACAGGGTGCCCAAAATGCAAAACCACCACTTGTATTTAGCCAAATACAAATTTTCTTATTGTCTGAATGCGGTTGCCAAGCTTTAAAGCGATTTTTAATTTGCTTTATAGAAAATTACCGTTTTTGGATTTAAATGTATTTTCGGGTTTTTTAGGACGGATAATTTGATCAATTTCTTTAAAATTTTGATATCCGGGGTGTCCGGTAAGTACCTCCTAATTTCTCAAGAGCATGCAGAGAAGGTCAAAATATCCCTAATTTGTCTAAATTCCCAAAGTGCCCCTTAACGGAGATACAGAGCCCCAAAGGGGTACCCAGCGATTTACCTTTTGGCTCTTACTTTTAAACCGACTTGTATAATTAAATAAAATTTTAATATTTTATAGCAGATGTTTTACATCGTTGGGAAAGTCAGGAACGGACTTGCCACCACACTCGTTGTTCCAAAATATTGACCGGTGCCGTTTTACAGAGCTGAAAACAGATTTCCTAAATACTCTGACCATTCCTCTTCAAAGAAGATACTCTTGATTTATTTCGATAAAACTGGCGGTTTTCAAGATAAATTGCTTCTTATGCAAAACACTCAAAAGTTACTAATGCTAAACATAAACAGGTAAAAATAAAAGACGCAGGGTATGCTAATGTGCATTTCATTTATGGGAAGCGCTTTCCAACTCTTCGAAAGCAAGAAGACTTTAATCTGAAAGATGTTTATCCCGAACATTGTCAAGTAGGTTGATCGGAGCCTAAGGGAAACAGGTAAAATGTTATTACAAAGCAATTATTAGAGATAGCAAATTAATTTTTGAATTTTTTGTTGAGGGTAATTTTTGCCGCGACGTGGCGGTGAGGGACCTCCCAGGAGAGCACGAGACCCTCAAGTAGAGCAAGACATTTTGGAAGATGTTACTGATAACCCTTTAAACAATATAAGCAAGATCGCGACACAGAGCAATAATACAAAATTAATTGTACATGAAAGTCGTACCATGCTCAATAAGTACACGCTGTGTCTCCAGATATTATCCAGCAAGACTTCAATACTCCAACATAACGTAAACCTAAATTTTTCAATGGTGAGATTTATTTACAATGTTCGCAGCAAATTTTGAATAATTCATTGGAATACGTGCCTATTAAGAGGAGAATGCAAATGTGGTACATTCATGATGGTGCTCCACCTCATAATAACCGAATAGTACGTCAGCACTTAACAAGTGTTTTTGGGCCACGATGGATAGCTCGAGGTGGGCCTGTTTTATGGCCACCAAGGTCTCCAGACCTAAATCCCTTATACTTTTACTCCTGGGGACATCTAACAGAATTAGTTTATTCTACTCCAGTAAATACTAGAGAAGAACTACTACCGAAAATAACGTAGCATTCTAACGAAGTCCGTGATAATGCCGGTATATTATTTACAGTGCAGCGAAAAAATATTCGAAGGAAATGTATTGAAGTACGTGGAGCCCATATTGAACATTTGACAAAATTACATTTAAACGTTTTCATTATTTTTGTATTTTAATAACATTGTAAATTAATTAAGTTAATCAAGCATTTAAAAGGTTTTTCATGTCATGTCCAAGCTGGAAATCTTTCGGCATAAATTCTTCTTGCTTTCGGAGTGTTGGAGCTTCCCAAAAATTAAATGCACATCAGCATACCCTGTGTATTTTATTTTTAGTCCAATAAACGGAACGCTTAAAAAGGATTTTTTCTAATTTTGAAGAAAGTAATAAAAAAATTAAATTTAATATAATTGATAAAAATTTGGAAAACATAAATTTAGTTTTTCTAATTTTGACATATAACTGATGGCATAAATAGCTATTGTTGCTGTTACTTCATGTTAGTTGTCAGTTTGACATTTTGTAAAAAAGTCTAGACGGAAGGTTTTTATCGAGATTGATATATTTTTAGTTTTATTTTTAAAAAATGAGTCATTCAAGTTCTAAAGAGCTACCAAGCGATATTGAAGAGGCAGCAGGTAATGCTCTATTATCAGTAATTCCCAAAAAGTCAAAGGCAGTTTATGATTTGGCATACGAAAAATTTGTTACGTGGTGTGATGAGAAGAAAATTAAACATGTTAATGAGAAAGTTTTACTTGCATATTTTGAGGGTAAGAAAGATCTAAAAGTTTCCACATTATGGACACTTTACTCAATGTTAAGGTCTGAACTAAATCTGAAAAGGAATATTGATATTAAAAAATATACAAATTTGGTAGCATATATTAAAAGGCAAGCGGACGGGTACAGTGCTAAAAAGTCAAAAGTTTTTATTAAAAAAGATTTTGCCAAATTTTTATTGGAAGCTGATGACAAAGAATACTTAATGGCTAAGGTTGCAATGATAATTGGAATGGCAGGAGCATGCAGAAAAGCAGAATTAACATTTCTTCCAGTTGAAAATGTTATAGACGAAGGAAGCCATTTTCGTGTTGATATCCCACCTTCAAAAACAAAAGTTATACGGCAGTGTGCAATTACCACTGGAGACATTGAAAATACGAATCTTGTTGAAATATTAAGAAAATATATTAAGTTGCGTCCCCAGATTCTTAAACACAACAGATTTTTTGTAAAATATGCGAATGGAAAATGTACCAGAAATCCTGTGGGAATTAACACATTTAGCAGTCTGCCAAAAGTTATTGCACAATTTCTTGGTCTTTCAAATCCTGTTCTATATACTGGCCACTGCTTCAGAAGAAGCTCTGCCACTTTCCTAGCAGACAGTGGCGCTGATCTTTTAAAATTAAAGAGGCACGGAGGTTGGAAATCTAGCTCTGTTGCGGAGGGATATGTTGAAAATTCCATGAATAATAAAAAACTTATAGCGCAAGAAATATTTGGTGAAACATCTAATGCAATGTGCGTCGCTTCCCAAATAACAGCAAGTTCGAGCAATGAAAAAAATATGTCGTCGGGAATTAATTTGAATAATTGCAATAATTGTGTTATCAATATTTATAATAATTAATTAATTTATAATTTATGTTTTTAACTCGTATTATAACAGTTTAATAAATAGAATAATTCTTTTTGTCACTAATTTTGAAATACATTTTTCGTCACCAATTGCATAAAATTTTACTTTATGCAACTAGTTACAAAAAGTAAGACATTTCATAATGTCAATCAGTTTTAAAAAGTGTCACTTTATATGTCAAAATTAAAAAAAGGAATTTTAGGTAGAAAGCTGCTTTTTCGGTGGAAGGTACATTTTAATGATTTAAAAGACACTTCAGTGTTATTTTGTGCTTAGTCCTTGCACGAGAGCTAAAAAACTCTTCAATTGAGGTTGAAAATATATTTTTGGGTTATAACTTTTAAATGAAAAATAATATATGAAAAAAAGTTTTTCTCAAATGTTGTAGAGCATTAAATTTTACACAAAAAAGGTTATTACTACTTTTTCTAATCTATAAATCTAAAAGCCATAAGAGGTTCGCAAATTTCAAAAACAATTTTTGGTCAGGTCTTTAATAAATAAGACCTAAATATCGATATGGCATCACTGTCGTCTTTGAAAAATAGTTGCAGCGTCTAGTATTTAGCCGGTTTTTAGATACCGACCGATTCTTTGCGGATACAGGGTGCGCAAATAACTTTTATCTCTATATTTTAGGTGTATGTGAAATTTGGTTAGTATATAGCTAATACCTCGGAACAGCACATTTGACCTGATTGTGTTTAGCATTCGTAACTTTTGAGTGTTTCGCATAAAAACTGATTTATCTCGAAAACCCCAGTTTTATCGAAATAAATTAACAGTACCTTCTTTAAAGAGGAATGATTAGAGCATTTAAGAATTAGATTTTGGAAAAAAGAGTGTGGTGGCAAGTCCGTTAAAATATCTACTGTATTATGGTTTAATGACTATTTATGGCCTATATAAAATATTAAAATTTTATTAAATTATGCAAGTCGGTTCAAAAGCTAGATCCAAAAAAGTAAATCGGTGGGTACCCCTTTGGAGCTCTATGTCTCTGTTAAGGGGCACTTTAGGGATTTTTCTTCTATGATAAACTAGGGTAGCTATAGCGGCAAAGAGAGCAATTGCCGCTAGAGGTCCTAACTGCTGAGATAAAATTATTTACATAATTGCCTAATTAACGGGAAAGGAAAGCTTATCCATTCTTGCGACAATTTGGTCATTTCTATTTCGCACCTTCCGTACATTTATCGTCCCCAGTTCCTACAGAGAGTAGAAAATGGTGTAGATTTTGGTCAATGAAACACCTGTAAAGATCTATTTCATAAATATACAGGCTGTTTCAAAAAACATGTGCCATCGCTTGTGTGGTAAGTCCTTACCCAAAAATAAGTCAAATAGTTCCCATCAATATAGGTCCGCAGCCGCTTTAATTTTAAGATAGAGGGTGTTAAAAATTAAAAAAAAAATCTGTTTTTTCTTAATATTTTCGAGACCGCTTTAGATATCATTTTGAATATTAGTAGGTACTAACTAGGCATAAAAACACATTTATTTCCTAAAAAAGATTTGCTCTACTTTTACCAGTGGCGTCCGCGCTAACTTGTTATTTTGATATTGTTAAGAAAAAAAATGATACGCCACCCTTTTTTTTCAAAATAAATATTATTTTCAAAATTGCGTATATCACTTAGCAAGAATGGCCCATAGACTTTTCTTCGTGAGACCAACGGTTTTCGATTTAACAAATAAATGACATGACTGCCCAGACGACACACACATATCTGTTAGATGTCTAAAAGATGTCTGTCATGGATATCCAGTATATTTACTGGATATAATATGTAGATGTCTATAGACTACTCATGGATATCCAAATGTCCGCCTATAACCAGAATATAGGGAATATCCATTGGATATATAATACAGATATCTAATGAATGCCCTAAAAAAATCTAATGGGCGTCTTGCCTGCATCTGTTAGATCTATTAGATACATATCATATTTGTTGCTCCGCTTAAAAATTGTAACACTCTGTATCTCAAAAATAAAACGGTTGGGGACGTATGTTGACAGTTACTATTTGTCTTATTTTTGGGTAAGGGATCACCACACGAGCGATGTTTTTTGAAACACCCTGTATAATAAATTCATTGTAAAAAAGCTATCGTTGACAACAGAACAGGAATTTGTAAACAAACATTAAAGTTCTCGGTTTGGTTAAGATTTTGTGTATTATGATTGAGAAATAAGAAAGGACGCAAGTAAATATATTAATGAAACTTTTACTGGATATTTAGTAATTATTTTTAGAGTCCAGAAGGTAAAATATAGGTTTCTGTAGGATTCTTTGAAGTACATGCGATTTTCGGTAAAAATACGTAGGTAGGTAATAATTACATCAACGGCGCCAGAGAAATTATAATTTTTAAGAAATGGACTACCTAATTATTGTTTCCTCACGAAATCAACGTAAGTAAATTAAAAGAAAGAAACATCCCGTCCGGGTACATACCTGTGGAACGATAAATATTTGATCAGGTTTTTACACCGGTTGCAAATAATATAAAACGTTCTATTTTGCCTCGGCATCGTCACAAAATGATCACACTTCACACACATAATCAAAATTTGCAGAAAAGTAAAGATAAACAGTACACGAAAGCAGTTGACAAAAAAAAAATACAACTGGACAAAACGCGAGGTGTCAACCAAATCAAGATTTATTAGAGATTTCGAGGTTATGTCTTTATTTAACGCGTTTTAGTTTACAAATGGAAACCAATAATTTAAAAACACTTGTAATTACTGACTCAATGATTTTCTTGTAATTTTCTAGCAAGATTTTTGCTAATTTTATAATTGCTCTAATTTTCTACGGCACACTCTTGTGCCCTATTCTGAAGAAATAAAAGTACATTTGGCAATGCTCTTACGGAGCACGCGCAGAAGTCGAAATGACCCTGGATGTTCTATCTCAGTTGCCGCTTCAAGTTATTCAGTGTAATAGCCATATAGTAGTAATACATAATATATGACCAAGGCCCACTTAATTTCCAGCGTATTTACTTTGCCAGATTCCTTATTACAATTTCTTTTTGGAAATACATATACAATACTTTGCCACTCTGTTTCTTGCCGTTTAGTGACGTTTTGAATTAAAATATTCCTTAATATTTTTTTTTCTTAAAAGGGCTGTAGGTACCTTGTAGATTTCACTAAGAGTCACGATTTTCAAAATATTCATTTGTAAATGTACCATTTTTCTTAAAATTAAAAAAGCAGTGTAAACAATTTTTATTTTTAAAAACAGGCATATTGTTTGTCACAATTAGGTTTTGTTTGTTTTTAGAGGTAGTCTCTGGGATGAAGGGGTTGATCTTTAAAAACAGAAAAGCGTAAAAGAAATTGTACATTTAACAACAAGTTAACATTTATTATAAAATAACAGAACTTTAAAAGTTTGACTTACATTTTGAGATTAAAAATGTGGGGCGCAGCTTTCGGAGTACGGTACTGGTCAATGTCACTTCATCACGGCTGGAACTGGACTATCCGATCGTTGACACGCAGGTCTCTCACCTTGTATAACTTTTTGAATAGTCAGCAAATCCTTACTGCTGTTAGTTTAATCATTATTATACAGGTTGTGAGATAATAAGCGATACATTTAAATTATAAAAATAAAATGTCTTATGGACCGTGACACATTCCCCTAGCCTCGAAAAGCTGAACCACCGCGAAAAGGAAATAACAGTACATGAAAATACATAAATTATACCATTTTTATATATAAATAAGTTTTGAAAGTAGGTAAATCGAAATAGATTATGTAAAACTGTTATAATTTTAACATAGGTAAAAAAAATATTTAAAATTACAATAAATATTGGGAATATAACCATTACAATCTGTAGGAAGTACGCTGTGCTACCCTAAATCATAAATAGTACGGACTTCCTTATTTTTATTTAAAGTATAATTGACGTCACATTATTACTATGTAGATTTTGAAATCACATGTATACATAGGTAGGTACATGCAGTCTGTACGGTGGTTCCTTGACGGCACGTCATTACTACCACGTTACTTAAACCATATGAATCTAAACCATATCAATATAATCAAAATTACTAGGACCAAAAAGTCCAAACAAAGTCTAAGTTCATAAACGTCAGAACTTTCGTGGCTACCGTTTGGACTTATTAATAATAACAAATATCCATAATTACTTACCGCCAACAGAAAGTACGATAAAAATTACTCTGACAAAAACAGTTTAAAGGATTAAATAAATTAAATTTTAAGGCACAAAAACGTTTAAAAATAAATTAAAGTTACAGATCGAAACGATGACTTTGACACCAATGGACAACTCTCCAAATATCTTTTGTCTCTGTCTAGCACGTTACTTTAAGTTCAAGACGTATTGCGCAACCCCGGAGACGCATTATTATGTTTTTATTCACTTTTGAGGCTATAATAAATAAAGATGGGGTGTTGTAAGTCACGTTGTCTCTTGATCGTTTATCCATAACGCACCGGCAAAGAACGACCGTTTGCACTGTAGGTAAGTATATACAATACTTGCTGTTTGTTAATGACCCCATTGTTCCGACGATGGGCATAACGACCCCAAGTTTGATTGTCACATGAAGACTTCGGGCTTCCTCGAGACTTAGTTCTTGTGCTGACTAGCTGATTCAGCATTGCGTAGATTGTAGGATGTGGAATTGCTTTTCGCTTTACCACAATCATGTTGGGATGATGATGTCTTATCGCCTTACGGTGTTTGCTTTTTCGTTTTGAACTGGTTGATTGGTGAATTTAATTATTGCCGTAGACTCCTTAGAGCTTTATATTATGTAACAGTAAGTGACAGGCCGATCTTAGTATGAGCAGAGTACAGTGGTCCGCTCCCGAATGCAAATGGTTGATTTCTTTTACATATAAACTAGAGAAAGTATATTAAATTGCGAGTTTTAGCTCTTTGAACAATTAAATTTTGAATAAAAATATAATCCACTTTATTACATAATATGCACGAAGGAACTTCAGGAAATCAAAACTATTTTTTTTTCCGTCATTGTTACAAGGAAATTAAATTTAAATATAAATATTATGTATCTAAATATATAAATATTGAACATAGGTGAAATAAAAATATTTTTAATTTATACATGGTGCCCTAAAATATATGGTCAATAATTAGGGATAGAGTAGATTTGGTGAAACTAGAGTTAGTAGGTTGTCGTATGCCCCCCAACCCTGAACTAAAGTCTCTCAGAGAGTAGACCCTGAAGATGTTTTTTTCTTATTATTTTCGTAACCAATACAGATACAAATTTGAAATTAATGTGTTCTAGTAAGCTTTACACGCAGAAGCAAACTGTTATCGTTAAAATGTTGACAATTTAGAAACAGCGTCAGAAATAGGGGAGGGCGGAGTTAAAATATACCTAAATTTTTTTCAAATTAATTTCTATACTTGTGTATGTCAAATTAGAAAACTTTAGCGTTTTTTGCAAAAAATGGTAATCTTTGTTAAACATGATTTAGGGCCTCATTTCCCAAACAAATCGATCAAAAAAGTATGTTGCATGCCAAGATTATTGTATTTAACTAGTGTAAACGACGAATGTCAAATATTAAAATTTGGGTAAATATTAATTCCATGTTTTCTTCTCGCATGCAAGGGAGTTTTTAAATCGATTTATCTGAAAAACGATTCTTTAAATCCTGGTCAACTAAGAGTAACTTTTTTCGCAAAAAACCTTAAAGCTTTCTAATTTGAGGTAAAAAAGATCTAATAATCGAAATAAAAAAAGTTATGTACATTTTGACTCCATCCTCCCCTATTTTTGGTTAGTTTGTTGTTGACATTTTAACCACAGTAGTTCGATTCGGGGTGTAAAGTTCACTAAGAAACCAACCCTTCAAGTTTGTATCTTTATTAGTTTCGAAAACATTAAGAAAAAACATCTTCACAGTCTCCCCTTTAGGAGCCTGTAGCTCGGTTATCGGGGGGACATAGAATAAAATATTACATAATCTTTCAACCGTATTTTGAGTGGCAATCCCCCATTATTGACCACACCTTTTAGGACATCCTGTATATTTACCATCGGGATGCGCAAAATTTTTAAAACATCGATTTCGACATCAAATGATACATCGAATACAGAAAATCGATGTTGTAAAGAAATCGGACAGAAATTATCGATATTTATAAACATCGATGTCTTTATAAATATCGATAAATATGTTTAAAATAAATTATATATTTTAATATAGGGTAGAGTGGGGCAGGTTCAGACACTTTTTTTAAGGCGATTTTTTACGTTTATTTTAGCCACAGGAATTTTTCTAAGGATTCTAATATATTTTTTTATATGTTTTTGAACTAATACCATAGCAGTTTAATAAAAAACGTTCACAGTTTTTTGTAAAAAAGGTCAAATAAAAAAGTTGCATTTGTCCGAAGGTGGTGATGGTGGGGCAGTTTTGGGACCCGTATGGGGTAGGTTCGGACATATACTTTATAAATAGTTTTTCTTTCCAAAAGTATATTTTTAATATTTTAACGTTAAACTTAACACAAAACGTATGACCAAATGAACTTTGTTATCCTAACCTAGTAAAATTAACATAATATTTGAAAAGTTTTTGTTAATAAAGCCATCAAAAATGGCAACTTATTTTAAATTTAAAGAATTAAAATTCGCATTAAATTTTAGGAAACTAGCCAGGCGAGCATTCCCAGCAATAGAAGTTGGTCTGGGCAGTTTTGCCTCTATATCACATCTTGCGATGGTTGAAATATCATCCACAGTGGGAAAGTGGAAACGGTTGTGCGAATGTCTTAAATATTTTACAACAAACTCGCCGTATTCTGCAAGCTGTATCACTTGCCCAACGTAATAAACAACTGTTTTTTTCGTGGGAAATTTTACTAGAACGTAATCGTCACTTCAAATCTTCTCATCATCTGCAAAAAATCAAAATAATTCGTTACAGAAAACCAATTTTAAGAAATTAAATATTTTACCTAAAAGCTTATCGAGTTCATCGCAATCCATGTCAATATCTGAGCCGAGAAATTTGTTCTTTTTTTCCTTCAATTTAATAAATTCTGAATCAGAATCTGAAGACGTGTCACTTTCTAGGGCTCTTTTTATTGTCTTTCTCATATTTTTCTTATTTTGTTTCTCTAGGGCATTCTGTTTTGTTGTGGGTTTTTTATTCTTCAGTTTTTGAGTGCGGGTTCTATTTATTACTAACGTTTTCTTGGTTCCAGACTTCTCTAACTTCAGTCTCCTTATTTTTTCTAATTCTTAAATCCGAGTTTTCTCTGGCGTGCTTGTGTAAATTCTTGATTTTCCAACACGAGATTTTCTGTTGGTTTTTTGAGGCAGTGCTTTTGGAAACGGTTTTATATCTGACGACTTCAAGATGTGCATCGAAACAATATTGACGGATGGCTTACTTCGTTCACAATTTTATTAATTATTGAACGCATCATTGCTGTTACATCTTCGTTGCTTCCAGAAGCGGTAAATAAATGGTTGGACAATGAGGAGGTAGATGCCTGATTTATAAGCACATTATCTGGTTCAGATGGAGCAATGTCAGCGTAGGTGATATTCTGGTCATCCGACTGTGATGTAACACTGGGATCGATAATAGTGGCGGATTTTTCAGAATTTTCGTTTCCTTCAGGTTGTGGGTTTGGACAGTCTGTAGCGTATGCTCTAAAGAAATCAGTATCAGAAAAAAATAGTCTGTTGATGGGCCACATTCCGGTGCTTGAAAAGCTGCTTATAATATTTTTAGGCGTAAAACTCTGTAGGTAGGGTTCTGATGTTAGTTTAGCAATATCATAAATTGTTATAGGTTTTCCCGAGTTGCCTAAGATAAAACCGTTAAAAGATACTTGTGTTACATGTAGCGGAAACAACGCAGCAAAATGTAACTAATGTACCCCTTTCCCCAGAAACATATTGACCTACAACTCTTTTGCCAGTTTCTGCAATCACTTTAGGTGCCTGAATGACAGTAGATACACCGGTCTTATCTGCATTCCAAATACGACTCGGATCAAAGATGTATTTGGCTTGTATCTGAGAATAATTCTTAAAAAATTCTTCAACGTTATGTTTATTGAAAGCTGACGCCCGTGCAATACTAGTGTTTTCGGGTTTTCTCGGAGATAGTCTTGGATGGCGCTTCATAAATAACCGCATCCAATCGACGCCAGCCATTTCAATAGCTTTCCACTGTATAGGAATTTTTTTCCCAATTTAACTGCATATTGAAGTGCCAATATGCGGGTTGCCTTATATATCAATCCATATAAAATTTGTGACGATTGCTTAAGATATGATTCTAATTCATTTTCTTCGTTTACAGAAAATACTTGCCTCGTAGCATATTTTGATAAGCCCGAAATCTGCAACGACCCCTCATTACTCTCATTTCCAGAATCAAGGGCATTTTGACTATTAGCCTTTGACACTCTGTTTGTGACTCTGTCATGAAGCGTCGATCTTTTCACACCAAAAGTACTAAGCTGCAACACGTTATAAATTTTATATGTTAGATTCCAAACGAAACAAATTAATTTTTAATACTTTAGAAATATGTAAATAAATAATAGGTGGGGCACCTCCGGGCAGTCCGAATGGGTATATTCCCGTTTCGTCGATTCCCGTTTCGTCGACTTTAAGAAATTTTCCCGTTTCGTCGACTGGCCTTTACAGGTATAAATGGGTGTCATTTATATCTAATAGGTACCTAGTAATTATTCCTTCCTCAATTCCTCAATCGACGAAACGGTAACAAAACAGGTAAAATTGTCCAGTCGACGAAACGGTCAATCGACGAAATGGGAATAAATCTCCGAATGTACCCCACACTATACTGTCCGGATGTACCGCACATGCACGAAATATAAACAACCTAATAAATCTAAAAATAATGCCGTTGCCGACGCTTGAAATATAGGTTATGTGCTGTAAAAATATTATACCTTTTACGTATGCCACTTTGAAATAAAAAAATTGCAACACCAAATAGTGCAAAAGCTTACGAATAGATAAACATATTACTTACTTGAGGCCACTGTTTATTATTTTTAATAATAACTTTAAATCACGTTAACTACCGGCATACAATATCGCGACACGGCGTGAAATAAGCACTGCTACCAACTGTTAAAATACCGAATCACGTTTCGGTTTGGAAGGCGGTAAATTCAAATCGTCCGGAGGTGCCCCATGTCCGAACCTGCCCCACTCTACCCTAATAAATGTAAATATATTTATATTAAATAAAAATATAACCATTAAAAACAAAAGTGGAAATACATTTGTCCATTTGAAAACGAAATGAGAAACTACCAAATATGTAAAAAAGAACTGTAGTCTACTTAAAATACAAGTAAAATCCATAAAATCGCAATAAACTATGGGCGTTTTACTTACGAAAAAAAAACCTGTGGAGTATGTATAAAAAACCAAAATGCTAAAAAGAGCGTGAAACTATATAAAAACTGGATTTAAATATCGATACCAAATTTCAAGAAAATCGGGAAAAGGATATTTAAAAGAATGATAAAAAAAATATTTTTTTTTAAACTTTACCACCTATATATGTATATCAAAAACGGGACAAGTCCGGATACATGTTCAAATGAACTTTTTCCCTTACAATATCATATGGAATCATTCCCTTAAGTTACGTGCCGTACTTCTAAAACACCCTGTATGGCGGATGGAACCTAAAATTATTTTCTAGAAAATTTAGCCGACCAAAGCCTATTATTTTGACAAAAAATCTCTATTTAATATTTTTAAATTGTGAAACTGAAGCTTTGTAGGTATTTCTGCCGACAGCATTACCCCGAATTTTTTCGCCGTTGGCCTCGGAAGTTTTCGGAAGGTATTATTATAAGATAAGGTCTTTGCAGTTTGCTTTACACTGATACCGCGTGCCGCACTCGTGCCAAATAAAGTACCTAAAGGTGGGTTTTCACGCTCATGCAATTTGCGCAAGTAGACTTGTGCATTCCAATTTGCGCAAATGAACTGAGTCGTTGACTTCTATTTACACGTCCAGTCTAATTTGCACAAATTTGCCAACCAGAACAGTTGTGAGTCGGGTGCGAGCAAAACTGAAATAGACGACGAAGACGGATTATTAGCAGTAGCTGGTGTTTGTTTAATTAAAAAGTCAAAAGTGAAAAGACGAAGAAGGCTGCATAAATGTTGGATTGAAAAGAGAGCCACTTACTCTCATATTAATTTAATTAAGCAGGAGTTAATGAATGAGCCAGACGATTTCCGTAATTACCTACACATGGACGAGACAACTGACTGCCATTTATTAGATAAAATTACACCATTAATAAAAATGAATGATAGTGTTATGAAAAATTGTAGTACACCACATGAACGGTTATCAGCAACTTTAAGGTTTTTGTCAACAGGCAGAACCTATGAAGATTTGAAGTTTTCTACGTATATTCGAAATCCGCTCTCAGCAATCTGATTCCTGAAACCTGTGTTGCCATCTACAGTGTATTAAAACAAGAATGTTTAAAAGTAAGTAAAATATATAAAAGTATGTTGCTGTACTTTGACAATTTTTAGTCAGTAGTTGCAAACTGGGATAAATATTCTGAGGCTGTTTGCGATTCACTACATTCGCCTTATTCAGGTTCATTGCGAGGTAATTGAGTATTTCTTGAATGAGATGATTGTTGCTGGTGTATTTTAGTGTGTTGTGAAAATGGTGTAAGTTGATGATAACACGATCCTGGTTGTGAAGTAGGCATCTGTTGCTGATATGACGACGCTGTATGTGATAAAGGTTGATATGATGGCCCGGTTGCATTTGTTGATGGTATGATGGGTTTGGTTGTAGATATAATGAGATTTTACCATTATGAGAACCTAAAAAGAACTACCTATCAACTTGCAACAAAGATTCAAAGATTTGAATTAATAGCGTCATCTGTAGGACGTTAGAACCAAGCTGCAAAACTAAGAGCCTGTTAAACCTTTAACCTGAAAAAGTGAACTAAGTACATTTTATGGCAATTAAGCCCCTCAAAAAAAATACAGCATTTTCAGTTAGACAGGCTATAGTGACGAACAAGAATATAAAGAGGTTAATAGTTTTTGGAACCCCTAACCTAAGCCAAACGGAAAACCTTTGGCTGATCCAAAATTAAAGGATATCCAAAGCTATTTGTACCTAATTTCTACAGCAGATTATGCTTTTTATACAATCTTATCGGTGGTCCAACAACAGTAGAAGACTACAGGTCTGTTCCAACCAACTAATCTGACATTGTCAAATTGTCAAATACAATCAATCAGTTGTAGGACATAACAAGGCATCCTTGGGTCAACATGCAATATTCATCTGGTAGACTCTATTTCTGATTAAAAACTAGTCCCAGACTGCTGGTTCGAACAAGCCTATAGATGGATATAAAGGTGACTGTGACTTTGACTTTGAGCTACTAGACGACTAATGTTGCAGTTTTAATTAAATATTAGGGAATCAATTTTTTTTGCATCTCTGGAAATGTTTTTAAGACATTTAACTATAGGGAACCAGGTGTTTTTTACTACTTATTAAAATACTTGTTGGACTTGTAAATAATAAAAACCTGTCTTGTATGTGTTTTTATAATAAATAATTGAATTAAAAATCTAAAACGTTATTCTTCCTTATCTCGAAATACTGAAATTGCTCGTTGGTTCCCTGTTGCATGACGGGGTCCAATTGTTCTTGAGGAAGATCCCTTAATTTTGAGGCCCATGCTTTACCGATAAGTGTAAACTTATCTTCATTATCTGAAGGGGTTTTGAAACGTTTCTGAATAGTATCTATGACTTCATCACATTTGTCGTTGCGCCTTTTTGCTGTTATCGATGATGCTTGTGATATTGGGCCAGGTGTACTTGGTTCAGATATTACTGAATGTGGTGTGAGTGGTTCAGATGAATTATCAACGTGGAATTGCAATCCATGCTCCTCAGAAAGCTGAAACAAGAAATGCACATAATTTTAATTACTGAATTTCGAATTTTTTTTTCAGTTTCCTAAATCTTCAGCCCATTGGAAGAATATTTTGTTAGATTTTCAAGAGAAATGGAATTTTCCACATTGCTTAGGAGCTGCAGACGGAAAACACGTACACATTACAGCGCCCCCAGGAAGTAGATCATATTATTTTAGTTATAAAAAAACTTTCAGTATTGTTTTATTGGCAATTACAAATGCTAACTATGAGTTCATATACTGTGATGTTGGAACTAACGGACGAGTATCTGATGGGGAAGTCATTGAAAATACCAAATTTATGAAGAATTTAGTAGCAAATAAACTAAATTTATCAGAAGTAGTGATAACAGGTGAACCTCCTTTAAGTTATGTTTTTGTTAAAGACGAAGCATTTGCAATGAGGCATAACTTTTTAAAACCATATAATCAATTGTTTTGGCATGTTGTACGCTTCACAATTTTCTAAGGAAAAATTCGACAAACTCATATACCTCTAGTGATGTATTTGACTTTGAAGACATATCAACTGGTGTCATTACCCCGGGATTGCGGACACAGTCTGGAAATTTACTAGATCTTGGATGCAGCCACAATCGTCATCACAGTACCGAAGCAAAATTTGTGAGGAAAAGTTTTGAAAACTATTTCAATAATTCTGGTAATGTACCATGGCAACATAAAATGATTAGTAATAAAAATATTAAGGAAAAATAATAAAAGTAAAATACCCATATCAACCGGTCACAGTACTAATTACTAATGTTAACAATAATGTATGAATAATTTATTATAAGTAATTAAATAAACCTACATCTACATGTAAATAAATAAATAAATAAATAAATAAATAATTCTCCAAATTTATTTTACCTGCGATTCGCAGTATTCGTCCATATTTGATACAGTATTTCTTGGTGTTTCCTGGTCCTGAGTGAAGCTCATTAATTCATAGTACCACAAATGTGGGACATATATGTCGTCTACACCAGCGCCGAACCTCTCCGAATCTAGAACTTTTATTAATTCTTTTCTGTATGTGGTTCTCATAGAATTTATTTTCTTTTTTACGGTCTCTCTATTTGCATTTTCATCCACAGTCTGCATTTTTTCCACGAGAATGTTATACGCTTGAGCTTTAGCGTTTCCAACGCTGTATTCCTTAGATTTAACTTTCCAAAGACAAGGAAAGGATTTATACAGCTCAATAAATTCCGTAATAAATTCGTTTTCTTTTTTTGACATAATTAAAATAAAAAACGTAATACGTTACAGCACAGATAAAATAAAAGATGCAGAACACCACAAATGCAAAAACTACGTGAAGGTTTCGAAAAGAATTCGCTGCAACTGGCAAACGGGCGACGGGCGACATACGTCGAGTTGGAGTGTTGTTTACACGTCCATGCAATTGCGCCAACCACATGCAAATTATCTGACCAGCTAGATTTTACTCAAGCCAAACTTTCTGGCTTGTGCCAGTTAACGATTTTGGTCTTCATGCAACGATTTACTTGTGCAAGTTGGCATGTACAAGCCTATTTGCGCAAATTGCATTAGCGTAAAAACCCACACTTTGACAATTTTTAGTCAGTGGTTGAAAACTGGGATAAAAATTCTGAGGCTGTTTGCGATTCACTACATTCACCTTCTTCAGGTTCATTGCGAGGTAACTGAGTATTTCTTGAATTAGATGATTGTTGCTGGTGTGTTTTAGTGTGTTGTGAAAATGGTGTAAGTTGATGATAATACGACCCTGGTTGTGAAGTAGGCATCTGTTGCTGGTGTGACGACGCCGATTGTGATAAGGGTTGATATGATGGCCCGGGTTGCATTTGTTGATGGTATGATGGGTTTGGTTGTAGATATAATGGTTGTTGTGGTTGTATGCGTAAGGTACAGTAGCGATCTAGAGTTCCTAATTGTGCTTCATAAAAAACATCATTTATTAATTTCTCTGCGTGAATGAATTGTTCTTGAGGAAGATCCCTTAATTTTGAGGCCCATGCTTTACCGATAAGTGTGAACTTATCGTCATTATCTGAATGGGTTTTAAAACGTTTCTGAATGGTATCTAGGACTTCATCACATTTGTCGTTGCGCCTTTTTGCTGTTTTCGATGATGCTTGTGATATTGGGCGAGGTGTGCTTGGTTCAGATATAATTGAATGTGGTGTGAGTGGTTCAGATGAATTATCAACATGGAATTGCAATCCATGCTCCTGAAAGCTGAAACAAGAAATACACATAATTTTAATTACTGAATTTCCAATTTTTTTCAGTTTCCTAAATCTTCAGCCGATTGGAAAAATATTTCGTTGGATTTTCAAGAGAAATGGAATTTTCCACATTGCTTAGGAGCTGTAGACGGAAAACACGTACAAATTACAGCGCCCCCAGGAAGTGGATCATATTATTTTAATTATAAAAAAACTTTCAGTATTGTTTTAATGGCAATTGCAAATGCTAACTATGAGTTCATATACTGTGATGTTGGAACTAACGGACGAGTATCTGATGGGGGAGTAATTAAAAATACCAAATTTATGAAGAATTTAGTAGCAAACAAACTAAATTTACCAATTCCAGAAGTAGTGATAACAGGTGAACCTCCTTTAAGTTATGTTTTTGTTGGAGACGAAGCATTTGCAATGAGGCATGACTTTTTAAAACCATATAATCAGAGAGAGCTTGACTATCAAAAAAGAATATTCAACTACCGTTTGTCTAGAGCTAGGCGCATAATAGAAAATACTTTTGGAATTCTGGCTAATCGATTTCGAGTATTCCATTCATGTATTAATTTAAAAGTTGCTAATATTGACAAAGTTGTTTTGGCATGTTGTGCGCTTCACAATTTTCTAAGGAAAAATTCGACGAACTCATATACATCTAGTGATGTATTTGACTTTGAAGACATATCAACTGGTGTCATTACCCCGGGCTTGCGGACACAGTCTGGAAATTTACTAGATCTTGGATGCAGCCACAATCGTCATCACAGTACCGAAGCAAAAGTTGTGAGGAAAAGTTTTGAAAACTATTTCAATAATTCTGGTAATGTACCATGGCAACATAAAATGATTAGTAATAAAAATATTAAGGAAAAATAATAAAAGTAAAATACCCATATCAACCGGTCACAGTACTACTTACTAATGCTAACAATAATGTATAAATAATTTATAATATATAAGTAATTAAATAAACCTACATGCATGCATAATTATCCAAATTTATTTTACCTGCGATTCGCTGTCTTCGTCCATATTTGATACAGTATTTCTTGGCGTTTCCTGATCCTGAGTGAAGCTCATCAATTCATAGTACCACAAATGTGGGACATATATATCGTCTACACCAGCGCCGGACCTCTCCGAATCCAGAACTTTTTTTAATTCTTTTCTGTATGTTGTTCTCATAGAATTTATTTTCTTTTTTACGGCCTCTCTATTTGCATTTTTATCCACAGTCTGCATTTTTTCCACGAGAATGTTATACGCTTGAGCTTTAGCGTTTCTATCGCTGTATTCCTTAGATTTAACTTTCCAAAGACAAGGAAAGGATTTATACAGCTCAATAAATTCCGTAATAAATTCGTTTTCTTTTTTTGACATAATTAAAATAAAAAACGTACAACGTTACAGCACCAGATAAATTAAAAAAGGCAGAACAGCACAAATGCAAAAACCACGTGAAGGTCTTGAAAAGAATTCGCTGCAACTGGCAAGCGGGAGACGTGCGTCGGTTGGAGTGTTGTTTACACGTTCATGCATTTGCGCCAACCACATGCAAATTATCTGACCAGCCAGATTTTACTCAAGCCAAACTTTCTGGCTTGTGCCAGTTAACGATTTTGGTTTTCATGCGACGATTTACTTGTGCAAATTGGCATGTACAAGCCTATTTGCGCAAATTGCATGAGCGTGAAAACCCACCATTAAGGCTGCGGAGGGTTACAATAAGTGAAAAGTCAAAAATATACATAGCTATTTGATATTAGTAAACAATAAATTTGGACAACTAGATGTAAGTAGATTAAAATTTTTTTTTAATATTTAATTTACTGATTTGATATATTTGTGGATAGGTCAATTTTATTTGTAACACTTTTTTAAATAAAATGTCAAGTTTTAAATAAAAAAAACATCGGAAAGAACGTCGAAAAAATATCGATGTTAACGAATAATATCGAATAGAAAAACATCGATATAAACATCGAAAATCGAAACACATAAATCGATGTGTTCAAAACATCGATACATCGCGCGCATCCCTAATTTACCAGTAATTTACATAAAATATATTTTACAAACTAAAAAATGTAACCTCAAAATGCATACTCATGGGTTTTGTAAATACCATAGGTATGTTAGGTATAGAATACTATAATAATAGTTTCTTCCCAGTTTGTGTTGACAATTATTTTTCCTTAAAAATGAACCCCTTAATATGAAACACGAATGATACGCAATAACTTTTATCTTTTTCTTTTTAAACGAAATTATGAATTTTATTTATTTGAAATTTTTTATTTTCTAATATATGTTAATGAGAAACTATCTTCTCCTAAAAGTAAAAAGAAATTCAAATATTTCAAAAACGGCTGAACTAAATGTTGACATCTTATATATTTTTGAAATCAGGGGAAATAGATCTTTCATCACGTTGATAATATACCGGGTGTCCACGGAAGGTGGCTATAATTATTTTATTTTTAAAGATAATGGAATAAAATTTGGAGGACTCGTATGCGATATAAAACTGCATTTTTTGACGGGTGATTCAACTTTATAGAACTTCCGGTTTTACCGGAACTGACATAAACTTTCGATTATTCAATGAGACACCTGGTATATTTTTACTTTCTTAGAATCCATATGACATTCTAAATACAACCATGTGTCCCTCGTTATTTTTTGTTATAAAAAAAATAAATAGATAAAAGGAAAAAGAACAAAAATCTACATATGTGTACCTCAGAGCCAGACTAGGTTAAGTTCAAAAATATGATTTTGAGGTAGAGAGGTTTTAAGTTTTAAATAATTTAAATTTTACTACTGCTTCGACAATATTCACCATCTTTTTTTAAAACTGCACGTGTGATTATATTTGGTGATTAAGAAAAGAAAATAAAGGAAAAATTTTATATAGGTACGGCTAATTGTTTTCTTCTTTTGCGACTTAATCTAGTTTGGCTTACACAAAAAAACATATTTCAGGACTTAGTATATAGGACAAGTCCTATTTGATGGACATATAATATTTCAAGGGGACTTAAACTGTTACATAAGTCCATAAAATTTTAAACAAACTACCAAATAAAACAACTGTTACTTTCGTCATACTCCTAGTTATAGCTATAAATGAATCTTAAGAAATAAGAAGCAGCACTGATAGTGTGTTAGGCTATAAATCATACGTGATATTTTTTGGTTTTTTTCTTGACTGATTTGAAAATAATGACATTCATAATGACTGTAATCCTTTCTTTTAAACATTCGTTTAACTTTAAAACAAAAACAAGGTTATAAAAGAATATAGCTTCTGTGTGCTTAGTGGAACCGTTTAGGAACCCAAACAAGCAGTTTTTGTAAATGGTTATACTTCTTATCAGATATTGGCTTTGGACAATCTCTAATGCATTGAAGATTTATAGGGTAGCATCCTTTACGTCGTGTTGTTCTGTTAAAATCCACTTGTAAAAAATCTTTACTAAATTCTTTCTTGCAATAAATAATGCCAGGAGTGGCTTTGCGTACCTGCATATGGCATACCTGCGATATAAGAAAATCTGTTCCCATTATATTCTTTTTTTTTGTTTATGTAAGGGGCTGCTTGTCCTTCAAAAAGATTTTTAAATTGTTTAAAGTCAGAAGTTTCCATATTTACGACTGTAAATTGTTTTTTTGTGCCCGCTATTCTAACCATTTGCTGCCAATCTCATGGTGTCATAATTTGGAACTTAAGAAATTTTTTTTCTATTACGTTCAATGATGAAATGAATTGAGTCTGCTTCAAGGTGCGTGTGGCCTCTTGACAGAAATTTGTGATTTATAACCTGGAGAGAAGGTTTTGTGTGTAATTCCCAAAAGTAACGTAACACATTATCATTAATATGTTTCTGTTCTGACTAGGACAGTTATCTGACCATATAGTCAGCTCGACTACTTTATCTGAAACATTATTTTCCAACCATTAAATTAAGCACGACGACACTTCGTTTCCTCCCCTTCCTGCTACACTCTCATCCCACAGCATACAAAAAGTATTTTCTGTTGTGGAATCATGTATGGTCAAATTGAATGTCCACAATTTCAAAGAATAAAAACTTTGAGAATTTTGTAGATCAGGGGTGGGCAAACATTTTTGTACGTCTATCATAATAACTTTTTGTTCTACTAAGTTTTGCCGTGATTTTTTTCTGTCTTCTGATTTTAGGGTGTGTCTGTTATTTGCATCTGCAAGGTGGTGGTCGTATTCGTTTTGCAAGTTTATTCTTAAATTTGGAGAACTTGCTTCTTTTAGTTAAACTTTGTACTTATCGCAAATATCACACGTATCGGTATCAGGGCTTTTACATGAATAGTTGTATTCATAATTGAATACCTCTGAATATAGCCATTCCTTTGCAATATCCTCATCTGTAAGGCGATTTTCGTTACATTCTTTTAAGTACAAACTGTACATTTTGCTGATATTCAAATGGTTTCCTAGGTAAAGTTTTTTTGTTTTTTCTCTTGAATAATGACTTTCGTTTATTGGAAATTTTGTTATATGATTTCGGACACCATTGCGAACCTCTTCAGATATTTTATGACCGGCTCATGTTTTCCCCTTTTATCGGGCGTAACAATTCCGCCATCCTTCTTTTTTTTAATTGCGGTTTCCACAGTCTAATGTGATATGGAAAGGATGTTTAAAAAAAATATCTTACATACTATTTCTGTAATTCCTTTTGTTTCAAAACTATACTCATTAGTAAAGGTTCTTTTACCCTGCTGTTCGCCTGTTCGCTCTCTCGGCATTTGTTGTACTCTGGATGCAACATATTGTCGCCTTACATCAACAGTTTTGCTAGGACTCCAAAAGTTTCTGTGTATCATTTCTCGAGTTTCTTAACACATTTTTTTACTGCATAACAGTTTACACTTTTCAGAACACGCTACTTTCATTCTTTTTGGTTCTATTACGCGACCTCCACTATCTGTAGTATACTCGAGTCCTGAAAGCTTTTTCTGTTTTGTAATATTTTTTTTCCATTTTTGTTGATTACGTTTTTTTCGACTACTCCTCTCAATCTGGTTTTCATTTTGGTCCAAAGTATTATCACCGAGGGTGTCATTTTTACCATCTTCTTTATCGTCCGATTCTTCACCCGATTCATCGCCACATACATAGTCGGGGTCCGCAACATCATCGTCGTCATCGAAATCCGAAAATTCTTTTTTTGGGGTCTTGTACCCAAGTCTTTCTTCAATCTTCGCAGTAACGTGGAAATCTACCGTAGTCTAACCTAATGGGCTATGTCCGAAACTTTTTGTTTGGTCTTTTAAGAACTGATTTTCCAGTGCACGTTTGCATAATGACCTCAGTGTTGGAACGGCATATAAAACGGGACTGGGTTCGTTTAATTTTAGCGGTATTTTTCCTTTATTACTTTGTTGAATAATATCTGGAAGAAAGATAAGTCACAATGATTTTTCAATAGAGGTAGAGGTAATCTAGGATAAGTCACATGTATACTGAGAATATTTTATGTTTAGGTAAATAATAAATAATATAAAATAGTTTGCAACACTAGAAGATAATTTCAGCCTCTTTTTAGTAATTAGCTATTCATTAAACTTACCCGTTATTGCAAAACTACTACTGTGCGGTTCCGGACAAGTTTCGTCATTTTGGCCTAATATTTTAGTCAAATTCAGTATTTCCATTGATCAAGCACACATAACGCCACGAAACACTTTAAACACAACACTTTCTAACTAATTTTTTGAATCAAAAAATCTTTTAAAAGGTAGAAATTCTTAAGCAACTGGTACAGGTGGGCATAACCTAGTAAACTAAAAAGAATTTGCGTGCTAAACTGTGACATATAGCGACTTAACCTTGTTTTGCTCAAGGCCACCTGAGGACTTAACCTAGTTTAAAACAAGCTTTTCCATTTTCTAAGATAGATCCAAAATGAAAACAGATAATAAAAGTAGGCTAAAATGTATGTGACTTATCATATTAACTTACAAAGAGCAATATTCGGATTTAACCTAGTCTGGCTCTGAGGTACCGATCTATATATCTATTAATTTTTAGGGTTGCAGATGTTCAAAGTGACCTCCATCTTGTTGCTGACATAGTCCTACTTTTTCTACTGTCGCTCTTGAAACGTTTCTTAACTGCTTTGGTGTAATTCTATGAATAGCTGCCCTTACTTTCCCCTCTAATTCATTCCATGTGGCAGGAGGTACATCATAAACCTCGTTTTAAATAGAACCCCATAAAAAGAAATCTAGAGGCGTAAGGTCAGGTGTCCTGAAAAGATTGAAAAAGTCTTAGTAAAGGTATAAATTAAAAACAATTCTGTTTTACTTAGCCGGTCAACTAACTGGACCTCTATTTGCAATCCAGTTTTCGTTGTATGATTCATTCAAATATTCTGTAACTGCCCTCATATTGTTTGGTATGGCACCATCTTGTTGGTAAAATAGTCCCACTCGATGCAATAATGGTATTTCATCCAAGAACTGCTCCATTTCTTGCGTGAGGAAACCTAGATATCTCGCCCCTGTTAGCGAACCGTCAAAGAATATAGGGCCTAATATTCTGTCCTCTAAAATCCTAACCCAACAGTTAAAACCAAACCGTTCTTGAAAATTTCCCTCCTGCATCAAGTAAAAATTTTCGTGGGACCAATATCGCTTATTATTTCTGTTGAAATGCCCCAAATTAGTGAAAGGGCTTTCGTCAATATAAAGAATTTTATATGGAAATGTATTATCCTCCAAATATTTTTCTAAGAACCAATTGCAATACTCAAGCCTCCTTTCATTATCGTTTGGGTACAAGTGCTGATGTAGTTGGTATTTATATGAATGGTATTTATGTTTATTTAAAATATTGCCTTACTTATAAATGGCACATTCTAGCGCGATCTCCCTGAGTGACGCATTGATATTCACTTACACGTATGCCAAAACATTTATTTCTATTCCTTCACTCACAATAATTGGAACATTTTCATTATTATCGCATCTTCTGAACATGTTTTGGATACTAATGCCGGGTTTGGTGACGGCGTTCAGGATATCTCTGTGCGTAAACACTAGCAGCATCGGTTGAGTTTTGCCCATACTCTCCAAAAACTAATAAAATATCAACTTTTTCGCTCCTTGTATAAATATTATTATTTTCCATGATTTTTAAACAATAACGTACACAATAATTACCTAATTTACTTTTGCAGAAGCGAAGTTCCATAAGATGTTGACAATTTTTTACAAGACATCTTGACGTAAAATTTTTATCAGTTGTGTTGATCACAGGCTACTCGATTAAATCTTAATTTATTCTCAAAAGGCGCTTTATTTTAGGAAAGTCGTACATAACGCAACAGTTTTACAGTTTTTTAAAGGAAGTTTGTTTAAAACCTAATAGTGTGTAGTATCAAACTAATCGTAATAAAATGCTCTTTTCCCAACCCGACGAGCCACCATGTTGCCATTTGAAAAAAAATGAGTAATACAGGTTTCAAAATTTAATTTGACACAGCAGATAGGTTTTGACCGAAAACAGTAAAGTTGTATTTTGTCAAAGATGTTAGGACTGAAATTAGTTATTTTAACGTACTCATTGCCTTCTAGATTAAAAAATGAAATTAAAAAATGTGACACATAGTAGTATTTAGAATGTCATATGGATTTAAAGAAAGTAAAAACATACCAGGTGTCTCATTGAAAAAGTTTATGTCACTTCCGGTAAAACCGGAAGCTCTATAAAGTTAAATCACCCCTCAAAAAATGCAGTAGCATATTAATCCTCCAAATTATATCCCATTATCTTAAAAAACAAAACAGTTATAGGGGCGAGTCGCCTTCCGTGGACACCCGGTATAGTGTGTTTCGTTTAAAAAATGAAAACTGTTTTTCAATTTTGCGATGCGCGAATGTTTTCTATGACATGTTTAAAAATAACACGGAAAACTAGGCAACTTTTGTACTAAAAGTTTTTTTCTATTACTTATATTAATTAACCCCTAAGTATAGGTGGGTGCGCAAATATAAAAAATAACCCTGCACCTGAAAATCGTTAAGAAATTTGAATATTTCGTTTTGAAAAGCCTCAAAATATTTTCTGTGCATCTACCATAAACATTGTCTATGGTATCTACCATAGTCAGCGAACACCCTGTATATCAAGGGCCGTTTGAATATCTTTTTTTCCAAATACAAGATTACAATGTGAACTCTCCCGACTGAAATTCTGCATCAATCAAATTGATTCCCTAATTCAATTCTGCTATTTCTTTAAACGAGACAATCAGATTGGCTTGATTGTACAAGTGTTTAATTTGCCGCTTCAATTCTTTCAAAAATCTTTTTGATAATTTTCACCCGCCGGCCGACCGGGCTGAAACAAAACTAAAATTGTGATTTGATGTATACATTATACTCGATTCATTGAAAGTCCTGCATAAATTTCATATATTTTCTATAAATTTTTAGGAAAAAAACGCTGAAACAGGAAAATTAATTGAAATTGTTGTTCATCTTTCTGTAATATTTTCAGCCCCCTCCTTCATCCCCTTAACCTGTAGCTACCCCAACTTTTGTTTTTAATGGCAACGTAGGTCACATGGGGGTCTCTATGAAAAAGGTCTCTTAAAACTGAATCTCATGGTACTAGCCAAAAAGTTGGGGTTGGCTTATTTCGCATCTGCAAAAAAAACCCAAGTAACATGTTTTAGGAACAATTAAATTTATGAGCTATTTGAAATTTAACACTCACCTGATTCGAGTTATTTCATTAAATATTGAAAGTGGCCTCCACCTTTCACTTGACATAGGTATACCAAGTCTATGATAAATACTATCTACCCCACGACGAACACTTCGGCCATTAAATTATTTATCTTCGTCCCTGTTCTACCTTTTAGGTCCTCAATGTTATCTGATCTATTCTGATACACTCTCTACTTCTAATACCCCAATAAAAAGAAATCCAATGGCTTAAGGAACGGGAGACCTTGGTGGCCATTCAATTAGACACAGTCGACCAATCCAGCGATTTGGAAAAACTTCTTTCTGGCACTCTATATTCCTGGAATATTCTCCTATCTGCCATAATATCTTGCAATAATATATTATATTATACCATATTATACATTATATTAATATCTTGCAATATTCCTGGAATATGTACTATATCTTAAATGTATCTTATCTCATAAGAATATTCCAAATCTATGCCATTGTAGATATGCCTGGAATATGCCGCGGGTATATTTATAGGATATGCATTGAGGAATATATTCAATTATTTTTTTTTTAATACTTATTGATAATAATATATATAATATAAATATCTATACAGAGTGATTGCGGTCTTAAATTCTATTTTAACACAACTTGATATAGGTATAGAAACTATTTATTTATAGATAATATAGAGGAAGGTGTATCTATATGTATGAACCTAATTAAAAAACAAATTTAAATATAAAAATGTTTTAGACTTCATAAAGTTTTTGGGTAGGCATTTTCTGCATTTTATTAGTATTTTGTCAAATATGAAACTTGATTTTTTTTATTATATTATTAAGTCAATTTTTGGATTCGAGCGGTGAGCAAATTTGGCGTTTTATACGGTGTTGCTAGAATCCGCGTTTTAACCCTAAATTAAATTCTAAACTAACACATATTTTGATTGCAAATAAATTTATACTAAAAGTTTATATTTTATATACAGGGTGTTCATTTGAAAACTTCCCACCACGGATTTATCGAAAACTACTGATTAAAAGAAAAAACGCCGAGACACGTCAAAAGATTTGCCAAAGGGGCCAACTTTTAACCAAAAACTACTTCACCCCCTTTTACCCTCTGCCCCCCGGGGTCATCCTCTTAAAAATTTTAAATGACTAGGGGTATTAAGTAATAGCTTGTTTGAAAGGTCTTTCAAAGTGCTTTATTTTGACGTTTGATTTTTTAAAATCGGTCGATTCGTTTTCGAGAAAATTTGAAAAATCTTGATTTATCCTAATTTGTTCAGATAGAAAAAAAAACACACGAAAATATCACTTTTTATTTCAATAAGTGTTCAAAAACCAACATAAACAGCAATTCGGAAGATTAGACGTGGCAGCAACCAAATAACAACCCGACTTTTTTTCAGCCATCTATTTATAAACACAGATAACATGGGCGAACTGTATTTATTCTTATACCTGTTTAGTTTTTTATAGTTGCTAAGGAAAAGAAAGAATTTAATTTGCTGTCAGTTACCTTTGTGACAATCTTGGGATAGTGAAATTAATTTATTGATTCAGATTTTACTTCCAAAATGGTTTACACACTAGCCAAAAGAGTGGAAATGATTCTAATTTATGGTGCCCAAAATCAATGTGCTCGGCAAACTGCCGTCACATTTAACGCCAGACATCCGGAAAAGATTCTTCGCATAGGTATGTTTTGGACCTTGTTACTAAATTTGCTCAAACTGGATCTGTTGCAAATAAAAAACCTAATCATCGTAGAGTTTTGGATGAAGCCGCTCAAGTTGAAGTTTTGGGTCATTTTGGCATAAATCCTAATACTTCATTGCGCAAAATTGTTGATGCGACTGGTATTTCATTAGGCTCTGTACACACAGTTACTAAATTACATAAATTTCATCCATTCAAAATGAAAATATTGCAAGAGTTAACCGAAGATGATTTCGATAGGCGAGTTGAGTTTTGTGAACAAATGACTGCAGCGATTAATGATAATACCATTCATGTAAAGAATATCTGCTTCAGTGATGAATGCACATTTTATCTAAATGGATTTGTTAATAAGCATAACTGCAGGTATTGGAGCAATGAAAATCCTCATGCTTTTGTAGAAGGGCATACTCAGTACCCCCAAAAAATTAATGTATGGGCAGGCATTTTAGGAAACAAAGTGATTGGGCCATTGTTTATTAATGGGAATTTAAATGGAGGCATTTATTTAGATATGTTGGAAAATACCATCAATCCGCTTATCACTGAAACCATTGAAAACCAAATCGAAGACGATGGAAACCCTATACTTGATGAGGCTGAAATATATTTCCAGCAAGACGGCGCTCCTCCTCACTATGTTCTTCCGGTTCGGCAATGGCTAGACGACGAGTTTCCAGATAAATGGATAGGGCGAAGAGGGCCTATAGAATGGCCTGCTAGGTCTCCTGACTTGACGCCATTAGAGTTTTTTCTATCGGGCCATTTGAAATCTATTGTGTTCACTCCCCAACCTGAAAGTTTGGATAAACTTCGTCAGCGCATCATCGAAAGCTGCCATGATCTCCCACAACATGTTTTTGAAAATGTCCTTCAGGAATTTGAACATCGCCTATATCATTGTTTGGCCAATAACGGGCAACATTTTGAACACTTATAAAAATAAATAAATAAAAAGTGATATTTTCGTGTGTTTTTTTTTCTATCTGAACAAATTAAGATAAATAAAGATTTTTCTAATTTTCTCGAAAGCGAATCAATCGATTTTAAAAAGTCAAACGTCAAAATAAAGCACTTTGAAAGACCTTTCAAACAAGCTATTACTTGATACCCCTTGTCATTTAAAATTTTTAAAGGGATAACCCCGGGGGGCAGAGGGTAAAACGGGGTGAAGTAGTTTTCGGTTAAAAAGTTGGCCCCTTTGGCAAATCTTTTGACGTGTCTCGGCGTTTTTTCTTTTAATCAGTGGTTTTCGATAAATCCGTGGTGCGAAGTTTTCAAATGAACACCCTGTATATGTGCTTAATTCAGGACTGCTCTTCTAGAAAAAAATTAGCAATCGTAATTTTTTAATAACAATTTTTTTAACACAAGTTTAACAAATTTCTGTTGCGTAACTCGGAAACGCTGCCTGTACGTCACAGAACTGACAGAACCTGCTTTAGTTAATTTTTTCTCACCTTGTTTTAAAGAGAATCTAGTCTTTAGGTTTTAATTTTTTTTTGTATAAAAATAAAAAAAATATTAATTTTAGTGATGTTTTATTATAGGTACCATATTTGTAACTCTACCTACTAAACTAACTGACCTGACCAAAATTAAATATATTTATATGAAAAAGAGAAAAAAATAATATTCTTAGCATATGCCATAAATATATTTTGGTAGATTAAAAGATATTGCAGGCATATATTTAATGGTGACCTAGAATATGCATACAATATGCCAGTCATAGGCCCTGGCAGATATGGAACATTTATGGGATATTCCAATATGCCAACGGAATATTCATGAAATATGTATGGAATATGTTTGTGCCGTCTGGGAAGTATCGTCGAACATTTAGACATGAGGCGGTGCGCCATTTTGTTGAAACCATATTCTTAAATAAAATAACTGCTAATGCAGGTATTAAATGAAATAAGAGGAAATCTAAGTAACGCTGAGCAGTACGATTTTCATCAAAAAAATAATATGCTCATATAATGTTCTTATTAATTATTCAGATCAGAATCAATAATTATGTCTGTTGATCATTCCGGTCCACAGGAATTCTCCCGCAGAACCATTTTGAATCACGAATTCCGCCTAAAATATTTTATGTACCTGAGCAACCTAACGAATTCTCCCGCAAAATTTTAAATCATGCTGCTACCACCGTATACGAACAAAGACTCGTATACGGTGCTGCTACCTATGCTATCTTTCTAATTTTAAATAAAACTCAATTAAAGCTTTTATAAACATATATTTTATATATCTTGAGTAATACATCAATAATTGTATGTGCCTATTTTAAATAGAAATCCTTATGTAATAAATATAACTAAGTATAGTCCGACACAAGATAAATGGTCATGATTTTACCTGCTTTATAACGGTCGGGTGACATTACCCCCATAAAGCAATTAGGGACTGGTTTGTAAACCTTTCTCAGTAACAGGGAGGTATTATGTTTTCATTTTAATAATGTACGTATTTTAGGTATTATTAATTATACCTGTCGACACATTCGAAATTGCCGAATAATTATTAAATCATTTGAAAATACCAACCATATGCAGCAAAAAAGAGGTACTGCAAGAGTTCCTTAGCCAACATGGACTCTATTTTGAAGATAATTAGGCCTATACAAAAAAAAACTAGTTGAGATACTAAAAACCAAATCGTATTATAAAATATATTGCGTAGATGAGGCTATAAAAGCATCCGGTAACATACCACTTAGATTGCCATTGCGATTTGAATCCTATAGAAATAATATGGTCCGAATTAAAAAACTAAGTTAGACGCAATAATGTAAACCCAAAAATGTCCGCTAATGTAACTGAAGTATTTAAAACTCAGTGTGAATTATTACCAGAGAGCAGTTGGAGAGCGTGCGTTAATCATGTACTTGAAGTCGAAAATAATTATTATAAAATATTTTGGGAAAACATAAAACCTTTAATTATGTCAGTGGATGATAGTGATAGCAAAAATTGAAACTACTGAGACAACTCATTTTACTCATACGGTTTTATACAGGATGGTCCACGCAGATGTTCCGCATTTCAACCCGGTAATTACACAGATGTCAAAAAAGCATTTGCCATTCGTTTTGAAACAAAAAAAATTATTCCGATATCTCAAGAACTTAAGAAAATAAAACAAAGTTTTTTTTTAACAACGGGGAGCAATTCGCAATTATTTTTAATTCCTAAAATACTTGCGGATTGTATTGCCCAGGTGTATGGTGGAAAAGAGAATCGTTATCAATATAAATATGTTTCGGTGAAATAGTCTGCTAACTCTTCTAGCCTTTTGTCTTTAGGCATGCAAGATATGAAATCTTCCACGAAACATTCGCCAACCTGGTGACGTGGCAAAACATTAAACCAAAAAGATATTTTAACCAATTTCCAGTTTCCGACTGTTCGCTTTTATATTCTCTTGCAAGACCTACTACTTGCTTAATCTTTCTCTACCATGACTGGAATATATGAAATCGACATCCAATAATATCGCTTTCGGGAACAGCTTCCCTACAAGTGACATGGATCCCGATTTCATAGTCTATTACAATACTTAGGGGGTTGAAAACAAAGTCGTGATTTCTACAAATTTCTTTTAGACTGATTAACAAATCTTTATTTGTATTTTTGTACTCATTTTTTCATAAACAAAATACAACAGGTACATAAAAAAATTTTTATAAACATGCAAAGTAACAGTTGATAATAGTATATTATTAACCAAGGTTTAGACAGCCATCATTATTGCCCAGTTAAAGCGAATACATTTTTAATACTTTATGTTTACTAAATCAAACCTGTATATTGACCACGGAAGCAAGTCAGTAAATATTGAAATAATTTAAATTTTAGAATAAAAAATAAAATCGTCATTTCGATAATTAACTAACAATTAATATTGCATTATATTTTAAATAATTTTAATTTATGTACTTTAATCCGCTAAAGATATCTTTTTAAGTAACGCTCTTTAATTTGTTTCTAAATACTTGTTTATAGGAGGTTGTTCCTTTCAATCTTTCTAAAGAATTAATGTAATAGAATCCATAATACTTAGTTTTTAACTTTCATTTTGTAATAAAAACTGTAATTTTAATTAAATTAATATGAATTCTTAATTATGTATTGTAACTAGATACTAATCTTACCAATTGCACATGAAATTTTATTTAAAAAGATAAAAATATAGGAAAGAAACAGGAAAATATAAGTGTTACCCTAATAACGAATTGTTACCGAAATAATCTTAATCTCTTACAAATACGAATTTTAAATAACTATCTCAATAGATTAATATTTAAAGCACAGTTTACATATCTGTAAACTATTTTTTAAGGTTCTGAATTAAAACATAATAATAATAATAGTGATTTAATAAAGTTTAGGTCAGTTTTTACTTTGAATTTCTTATTGTTAATGCCTCATGAAACATACGTGTTTTAAATATTCTAGTGCCTGTTGGTGTAATGTTTTTAGTTACTGTTACGAAATTTTAACATTTGAGGTTCTCCTTGTAATTTTTGGCTCGTCTAATAGCTCGCTTTTCTGATGTTGACTCCCACTGTCTAAATACAACGTTCTCGTCAAATTTACTTGCATCTCTAATATTTAAATTACAAACTTTCCTCTGCATTTTTGGCAGCGTCGAAGCATGCTATTATAAGTGTTTTGTCGCAGACCAATTCTTTCAGAAAATAATCTGGACGTTTAGCAAATATTAATTTGGCAATAAACATTTATAAAATGGTCAGCTTCATATTTGCATGCTTGATGCATGCACATGTTCCCCCATCGCATTGTTTTGGTAAAAAAACCCAAAATATATTTTCCAAAAAGTCAAAATCGAAATCTTGTGTCTTTGTTCCCTTGCCAAGTAGGTACAGGGTGTCCAGTTTTCGATGGTTTTACGGTGTATCTCCGTTATTAGTAAAGATATAAGGATACGGTTTTGGCAGAATTATGCTACTTTTTTGTAAAAAGAAGGATACCACAATCAGAATTATTCTAGTCTATCTTGTTTTTGATATACGGGATATTTTTGAAAATTTCACATTTTGGGACACCTCGTATATTAAAGTTACCCTGTAGCTTATCAAAGAAAAAGTTAATGTTCTTTTTGTAGTTCTTTACGTAGAATCCAGTGACGCACTCAGACTTTTTCTACGTTCAATAGTTTCCGAGAAAAAAAAACAAGGTTGGTTTTTTTTAATTGGGCCACCCTATATATTCTTTAATAATATAGTATAGTTTATAACAAGCTTCTCAGAAATTTATTTTATTATTAAGCACGAAATTTACGTTTTATTAAATAATATACATTGTTTGTTAGTAGGCCAGGACGGGTATTTAAAAAAAGAAAGGAACACAGTCATTTAGGTCATATTAGAAACTTCTTTAGTTTCTGTCAGAGTATTTAGGTTCTCTAAGTTGTTTTAAAATATCTAGTTAATAGTAGAAAATCAGTTTGTCCTACTTATGGCAGAAAATGTAAACTTTGAAACTACAACAAGGAAAACCCCGAGACTGATAATATAAATGTTTTAGCTTCAATTGAAACAAATCCAGCCAGTTCTTCCAGAACGGTTGAAGGTTCAGTCGGAGTATTTAAGTCAAGAGTTCAAACAATCCTAAAAAAACAAGCCATATAAATTCCACCTAATACAATACTTACATCCTGGTAATGCACAGCGCCGTATGGAGTTCTTTAATTGGTATTTAAAAAATATCAACCGGAAAAATAATTTTGAAAGAACCGTTATATGGTCCGATGAGGCTCATTATTTAATCGGCACAATACGAGGTTTTGGTCCCAGGAAAATCAGCATGTAATATTTTCACTCGAACGACAATACAGGTTTGGCTTTAACGTTTCATATTCTATACTAGGAAGTAAAATAATTTATAATATATTTGAAAGTAGCCTTAATGCAAATAAATATTTGGAAATTCTGGAAAACGTTGTGCCGGAAATAATAGAAGACGTGCCCTTAGTTTGTATGATTTTTTTGTAATTAATGCACTTATATTTTAGAATGTCCCATCATTGTAAGAGCCGTGTCATCAAAAACCAATCTGTGCATCTGCAACAAGATGGAGCACCCGTTCACAATGCGCTAATTACATTGGGCAACGAATTTTAACTTTTTTTTTGTTTCCTGAACAAAACCTATTTTTTTTTATTGAACTACACCCAAGTAACTAAAAAATACGTATTAAAGAATTTAGTTACCTCGCATCTGAATTATTTTTTACAAAATTTTAATTTATGGGCATATACAATGAACATTTTAATTTAAATGCATTTACAATGAACATACAAGCAATAATTTGTTGGTTCAACAATAGCAATTAAATAGCACATTTTTATCAGTCTAAAGTTTAGACACGCATTTTACGCTTCTTAGACTGTCTTTTGAAAGCAGCCTCGGAGGTATCTCTCGTAATAGTCCAACAGTAGTAGTCGGCTAACATCTCACAGTTCCATTACCTGATACCTTCTTCCCATGTTTAAAATATCCTGGTGGAACCTCTCACCGTGCTTGTCACTTATAGCACCACAATTTTCCGAAAAGTAATCCAGATAAGAATCCAGGAAATTAATTAATTTTCAACGACATATTACATCCTAGGTTTTGGTAACATAAAAGAAGTTGGGCAACCAGGTCTTTATAGTGTTCTGCTTTTATGTTTTCCAAAAAGTTTGTTGCAACCATTTTAAAATTCGAAGCGTCCTTTTCGTTGCGTTCAAGTATGGAATGGAATTGCGCATCTCCGAAAAGTTTCCTAATCTGGGGACCCACAAATATTCCCTCTTTAATTTAAGTGTCACTGATTCTAGCGGACTTTTCTTTTAAATAACTAAAAGCACGGCCTTCTTTGTCCATGGTCTTCACAAAGTTTTTCATAAGTCCCATGAAGTGGCGGTAGTAAAATCTTTTTCCTACGATCACTAATTAAAGTAGGCCTTTGCGCTTCGAAAAGTCATCAGAAAGTTGGCGTTTTCCCCAATTTGTCATATTTTGACATCATTGGCGCTCTAAAGCGCCAAAGTAACTTTGGAGCTCGCCTAACTTTATTTACAAATAAAATAAAGGCAGTCGTTACTTTAAAAGAAACTATAGCCTAAGAATAAATATTTTAATAAATTTTAAATATGTCAAACCATCCAAACAGCAGTTTTCAAATAATTAAACGATTACAGCCTTCAATAATATATAAACTTGCCGAGAAATGTGATGATAAGTCGGCAACACAACACAAACAAGAGGTTCTAATGGCTATTTATTTTCTATAATCAAGGAGGCACATGTCAAACAAAGCGGTAAGTTCTAATGGCTATTTAATTTCTATAATCAAGGAGGCACATGTCAAACAAAGCGGTAAATATTGTAGTAAAATTTAAATATTTGATCATTTATTTAAGTATTCTCTAATTAGTTTATGGTTAAATTAAATAATGGATGTCGTATCAAGTGATAGTGAATTTTCTAAAACACCTCCGGATATCGTCGAAGCTGCAAAAAACGTATCGTTAAATCTACTGCCCGAAAAATCCAAAACAAAGTATGAAAATGAATACATTCTTTTCATAAATTGGTGTCAATCGCAAAAAATCAAGAAATATTCTGAAAATGTACTGTTGACCTATTTTGGACAAAAAGCACAAACTTTAAAGTCATCAACTCTATGGTCAAAGTATTCAATGCTCAGACAAACTTTGAAAATTAAAAATGATATTGACATTAGTCATTATGCGAAATTAATTGCATTTCTGAAGAAGAAGTCAGTGAGATGCAAAGCAAAAAAATCATTAACATTATCCAAGGATCATATAGAAAACTTTATTCGCAATGCACCTGATGATGAATATTTATGCAAAAAGGTATGCTTTTTAATATTATTTAAAATGTATAATATATCACGATCAGTATTTACATTGGTTTTTGGTTTATAGGTTGTCTTGATTATGGGCATCGCTGGAGCGTGTAGAAGAGACGAGTTAGTAAAAATGAAAATAGATGATATAGAATATAAAGAATCCCTTTTAATAGTGTGCATTCCAGATTCAAAAACGAATCAAAGTCGGAAATTTACAATTATAAATGACACCGCAGAAAATGCCATTGATTACGTTGGATATTATAAAAAGTACATCCATTTGAGAGAACAGTGTAAGAATAATTTAGGACGCCGCTTGTTTTTCCGATATTCCAAGGGGCGTTGCACAAACCAGGTTATAGGAATGAATACCATTGGTAAAATACCCAGTGATATTGCCAAATATTTAAACTTATCGAATCCTAACTTATATACTGGGCATAGTTTTCGACGTACTTCTGCTACGTTATTGGTACATGGGGGTGGTGATTTGATACAGCTTAAAAAGCATGGAGGTTGGAAAAGTAGCAACGTTGCCGAAGGGTATATTGATGATTCAATGACCAACAAAATACAAACTTTTCAAAGAATATCTGGCCAATCTCAAACCCAAAAAAAATCAGATTTAACATTTCCTGAGATTTGCAACACTTCTGATCCATCAACATCAGGAATAAACGTTAAAAGTTGTAAAAACTGCACTTTTAATTTTAATATAGTAAATAATAAAAAATAAGTCAATTTTATTGTATATTATAAATAAGTATAATATTGTATTTATATTTTCAATGTTCTTTCTGTATTCTGTTCCAATAAAAGTTAAATAAAAAATACATAATATAGGTACCTACAAATATTTATTAAAAAATTTTAAATGATAATATAAGGAAAACTTGGTTTTTGGTATTTTATTGTGTTATACATTTATCAATTTTTTAATAAAGCTGTGTGTTTTGTTTGCTTAGTTTTGTTAAGAATTTACGACAAACTTGGTAATAATACAAGTATTTTACTTAATTTTTTCAACAAAATAATTGTATTCTCTATTTTTGTTAGTGTAAGTTATTTTTGCTTAAATAACTACCTAACTCTTTAAATAAAAAAGTTGGCCCATGTCAGGTTTAAAAAAAAATTAAACTAGTATATACTATTTTTCATATACAGGGTCGTTGGTATGTATGGAAACGGTCGATTATTTCTTAAAGTGAAACAGTCAGCAAAAATATTTCAGATAAAGGTTTTAGGGTTTTTTAAGGTGTATTAGAATTGTATGTAAATTGTGTACAGGTTGAGTCAGAAAACCGTTGAGAAACAAAGTTACTTTTTTTTTAATGGAACAAGCTATATCTTCAAACATTTTTGGATTTTACATAAAATAACAATTATTTTCCAATACGTGCATTACAAGTCTAAACTTAATAGTTTCCGAGATATCGACTTTTGAAAAATGACATTTTTGAACTTTGACAGCTTCTAGCATTTTAACGGTACCTTTTAGAATAAAACGGCTTACATGTCCCTATCTTACTTTTTTATTGTCTTTACAAAAATATCAACTTCCGGTTAAACTGGATGTAACTTAAAAGCCGGAAATACAGTACTTCCGGTTTAACCGGAAGTTGATGTTTTTGGGTAGATCATAAAAAAGTAAGATAGGGACATGTAAGCCGTTTTACTCTAAAACGTACCGTTAGAAAACTAGAAGCTGTCAAAGTTCAAAAATGTAATTTTTCAAAAGTCGATATCTCGGAAACTATTAGGTTTAGACTTATAATGCACTTATTAAAAAATAGTTGTTATTTCATGTTAAATCCAAAAATATTCGAAGATATAGGGTATTCTATTTGAAAAAAGGTAACTTTGTTTCCCTACGGTTTTCTGACTCATCCCGTATACTTATTTTTTAAAAATTCTAATATACCCTAAAAAACTCTAAAACTTTTATCTAAAATATTTTTTGCTAACTGTTATACTTTAAGAAATAATCGACCGTTTCCATAGATACCAAAGACCCTGTATATCGTGATCGTAGAAAAAATCTAGTGTGTAATTCGAGCGGAAACTTCTTTGCCGTTTTCGACGACAACTTTCTGTCTCAATCGGCAAAGTATCACTTTCCGCTCTTAATACACAAATAGCTATTCTGGGGGAACTAATGGCGTGCTGGCTACATTTTTCTTTCCTAACTTAAAAGACTCTCTCGGTGGCCAAACTTTCTTTATGTAGTGATCCGATCGACTGTCCCATTCGCAGAGGAAGCAGCAGTATTTCGTATAACCTAGCTGCATTCCAAGCAAAATCATCACAACGTTTAAATCCCCACAAATTTGCCAATTTAATCTTTCATATTGTATGGTCTCCAGTAACAATTTCAAATTGCTATAACTTTCTTTCATGAAGACTGCATGACCAATTGGGATTGAAGGCAACTTGTTTCCATTATGGAGCAACACAACACAGCTTTAAGACTTACTTTTGAGGAATCAATGAAAAGTCTCCAGTCTTTTGGATCATAGTCGAGATTTAAAGCTGCCATTAATCCCTTAATGTCCCTACAGGCTACCAAATTGTTTTCCATGTTAAAAATGGTGTTAGGGTTTTCTGACGGCCTCGGTACACGGAAAGTTTTACTTCATCTTAAAGTAAGTTTCATTGTCGCAATCGAGAGGCCAGTAGTTCGGAATTTTTCTTAGGCAATTCCAGTTCCCTTATAAGGTCACTTAATTCACATTGACTTATTTTGTGAGGCTTTATACTGGTAAGTTCACAGACAAAATCGAAGTCTTGCAAGGTTGATGGGCCGGCGATATTTTCCATTACACTACCGTTTGAATTCATTGGAGCATCATCAGAATCAAGGCTATATTCCTGAGGTGGATTAGGTACAGGCAACTCGTCACTATGAGGCACCGGGCGTATGGCGGATTGTAAATTTGGGTACTGTATCGCAGACCTTTTTTTCTCCGAAAAGCCTTTTTTGATGGGAGGTGTCAAACAAAAGTAACAGTCAGTAACGTTTCGGTTCTCGCCAGATCATAATAAAAGCAAAGGGTATGTTACGCTTTTTTCCACTTAGCCAGCCGCGAATGTTGGACGCACATTTTTAGTATCAGATATGGGGAGCCCAATTTTTATCCTGGTCTCCAATTTTACAGCCAAAATACAAGTGGTAAGCCTTTTGTATTAAAGGGCTAAGTGTACGTTTTTGTTTCACAAGAGTCACTTCACCACATATATAACAAAAATGATCCGGCTTATTTAAACAAACTCGCGACATGTTGCTCAAAACTCTCTAATTTCTCAAATACCAACAGCTCTCAATCAACTGGTGGTTGAAATACAAGTAACTGACAATTTAGGATTTATGTTATATGTATTTAAACCCCTTATAAAGTACACCTGGTATAATAAATCCAGGTACTTCTCATTTAATAGTCGAATTTTCCCATACATTACGGGCAGGTAGGTAATTATCATAATTAGCATGAATCTATGAATCCGGAGATAACTAAGACTTTTGCAAGACAGATTGTTAGTTAGTATAATAAAATAAGTAAGATTTTGCTATTTTGGTCTCGGAATCATTTTTGCTGTTCCCCAGTAACAATTATTTCACAGGCCACTGGATTAAAATTGATGTACCTTGTAAGATGGCCACCAAGGTCACCCGACTTCTCGGTTTTAGATTTTTTCTTCTTTCTTCTAGAAGAGGGCATGCGACAATATAGAACCTTGAGGGACTCCGGCGTTGATGTTAAATATGTCTGAAAGAAATCCGTCTATCACCACTAGCAAAGAACGGTCTTTAAGAAAGCTTGACAGCCATGAATAGAATGGAGCCAGCATTCCTAATGCACTCACTTTAGTTAGGAGTCCCTCATGCCATACTCGGTCAAATAGAAAACACAGCAAGGTCAGTTACTGTGTTCTTCAATTTTTCAAAACCCTGGCAGTTAAGAAATGCATGAAATTTTTTTATAAACCCATGTTAAAGCCCGCTAATTTCACAGGCCACTGGATTAAAATTAATGAACCTGTAAGATGGCCACCAAGGTCACCCGACTTGTCGGTTTTAGATTTTTTCTTGTGGGGATACCTTGAAAATAAAAATAAAATTTATTTTTTTCAATACCAAGCAATCGCAGATTTAAACAATGCCAGTGAATGAGCATCCAGGGAGTTACAAAAGCGGCTTTTTATTATTTTAAATTTATTGAGGCGAACAAGAATTATGTGTGAAACATGTCATTGTCTTAGTCATAAAGTAGAACAATTTGAGCAATATTTATGAAAAAGTTCTATACATTTTCAGCTTTTGTTTCTAATGTGTTACGTACTAAAACACAACTCGATTTATGCATTGTTATTATTTTTACTGAAACATAACTGCTAATTAGATTAAGGAGTCCGAAACACATTTCTTCTTAAGTAATTATCATACTAGTAATAGTTTTTTTTTAAATACCCGTCTTGGCCTACTAACAAGAAAATGTATATTTTTTTAATAAAACGTAAATTTCGTGCTTAATGTTAAAAACAAAAAAAAAGGTATTATATATTTCTGAGAAGCTTCTCATAATCTAAATTATATTATTAAAAAATATATAGGGTAAACCATTAAACAAAAACAAATTTGTTTTTTTTTCTTGGAAACTATTAAACGTAGAAAAAGTCTGAGTACGTCACTGGATCCTACGAAAATGACTACGAAAAAAACATTTCTTTTCTCTTTGATAAGCTACAGGGTAACCTAAATGTGGCGTGGTGTCCCAAAATGTAAAATTTTCAAAAACATCCCGTATATCAAAAACAAGGAACCCTAGAAAAATCCAGATTGCGGCATATTTTGTTTCACAAAAAAGTAGCACAGTGCTGGGAAAACCGTATCCTTCTATCTTTACTAATAATTACCCCGTAATACCATCGAAAACTGGACACCCCGTATTCTTGTTGAAGATTTTTAAATGAATCAAGTAAACTTCTTCTCTGCCCTTTTACTTTTTCCTTAACAACAAAGTCCTTCTTTCTCGGGTACCTACATCTCGTGTTTTCGTCCTTTTCCAGAAACTCGGTCACAATTTTTTTTATATCATTGCTAATTTCACAACTGCGTATTTTTTCCCTCTTATATTGCAATAACTTAAGATTATTCAGCTATCTTTTTACTATTTGACTTCTTATTAAGTTTCAAAAAACGTCTCGTTTTTTTGAGTCTCCAGCTTTCTAGCATTTTCTAAAAGTTGATTTCTCAAAACTTTACCGAAAATCAGGCTTTTTTATACCTGTCTGTTATTTTATGAGTAGCTCGTTTACATTTTTAATTAAGTCTTTGAATCTGGTTTTTATATGTCGCCAATGATTTTTTAAGTTTTAATATCTCTTTCTACGATTCTTTTAGTTTTCTGTAGCAACTGATCCTACTTTTTTTAACTTTCTAAGAGTTTTTCATTAGTCGTATTAGTCTTTAATTTTTTAACCGTATTCATAATTGGTGGAGTTCCTTTTTTAGTCATATTAGTTTTTATTTTTGGGGTCTCATTACAATTTTTTACTTTTTCAATCATATTTGATATTGATTGGTCAACTTTGCATTTTTGTATAATATTCTGAACAATTCGTATTTTTCTTTTTAAAGTAGAACCAACTTGACTACTTATCAGTCTTATTTCGTTCTTCCGCAATTCTTTGCGTTTTTACTTTCTTTTCCTTTTTTTAAATATGTTTTTAGTTTATTTAAATTGAAAAATTTCTCCCAGTCATTCCTTAACTTCTCGTTTTGAATTTTAAATTTTTAGTCCATTGTGGTGCGTAAAAAAACATAGTAAATCATGACGGTGACAAGAGCATCATTCGGTAACAATTATTTATTTGTTACATATGACAAAATGATGTTATCGAAATCATAAAAATGAAGTAAATGTCTAATACTGTCCTCTATTTGTACAAAAATGTTAGGTCATGTTGAGGGCCGATAGATCAACAAAACTAAAGTTGCAAATCTGTTTTAAAATAACGTAAAAATCAATTTTACTGCGTTACCGGAAGGTCACAATAAGTATACGCGAGTAAAATTTTACATTCGATAATTAATTTTTTCTAATTTGGTTTTATAAAAAAGCTGTTTCCATATCGTTTTCAGTATCGCAATGAACTTTTTATAAAACAGTTTTCTTCAGTTTTCTAAGGTAAGTAATAATGTTCACAAATGTTTTATTTTGCTGTCGTGTATGTTCGGTTGCATTAATTCTATGAAATGGGGATAAGTTAAAAAAATATCAAATAATCTTACAAATTTACTATATTGTAAAACATAGAACTATAAAATTTACCGCAATTTCCCTTAACTTTGGGGGAGCTAAACTAAACTCATCTTGCTTCATATTTTAAAATTATGTAGGTATGCTAGAAAAATTAGACAACTTCGTGACAAAATGGCTGACACGGAAACAAAATTATTTGTTGATTTCAAGGCTACTATGATAAATAATCTGATTGTATTACCAACATAAAATTTAAGTCTAAAAATTTTGAAAATTTGTGTTTTATTTTTTTTTTAAATATGAACTTATTTATTGAAAAAAATGACAAAATAGAAAAAATAGTGTAAAGCTATTCGCGCACGCGTCCATGCTAGAAAGCTTAGGGCTTTATAAAACTTGTACTTTAATATACTATTAGAACACTCACCACAAACAGAAAATACTTAAGAACTTATTGACAGAAGTACACTAACTCTCTACTATTTTCACACATGCTCGACTTGCTGCACCCGGTCGGTAATATCGATCGCGTATGGTTTTTAACGTGTTACCGATATGATGCGATCAGTTCTGGACAACTTTATTTTACGGCTGGATTTTACCATTTGAATAATAACACACTAGGGGCTCTAAAATATATAATAAATACCATTAGAATTTTAGTTAATATTAAAATGTTTGTTTTTCTAGTATAATTATATATATACACAATTGTAAACCTAAAAAATAGTAAAAGAGACAGTGACCGAAATAACAGTCTTTGTTAAGAATATTCGAAATAAGAAGGAAACCTTAACGAATTTAAAAAAATTCATCTCGAAAACATCCTATCCTTTCACATTATTTTTACGGAACCCAATGATAGTCTAGTCCGATTTATTCCAATTGTGCTAGCTTTTTATTTTTAATGTAGGTAAACAAAAAAGACACGAAAGCGAAAAGAGGGTATCGGGATTCCGTCTCGCTTAGTAGTACCGTTGATTGATATAGGTGGCGAATATAATGAAAAATGAAATGAAAAGGTATCTTTTGAAAACGACGCTGGCTGACTCACTGAGGACAGCAGAGCCCTGAAATTTGAGCTTCTTAACAATTTACTCCTCCGCTTACAAAAAATTTGCACCAAACCCGAAAAGATTATGTTTTAATTCATTTTTTAAATCTATTAATTTTACTAAATTTTAAATTTTACTTATTTGTCACAACAATTCATATTTCCCCCATCCGGGCTCTCATCTTGCCCCCATCTGATCCATTGGCTGGCGATGCCTTTGCGTAATGTAGGTCAAAAGTATAAAAAAAAATCGATCAATAAAAAAAACTACTCACACTCTGCACGCCATTTATTAGAATCTAATCGCAATTTCAGTAGTAATTATTAAATTCTGTAGACCGAAAACAAAGCATATTAATTAAATTTCTTGGGATCCCTGTAATAGAAATATATAATATTGTAAATATCTGTCAATTAGACCTTAATAAGTCTCGTGTGTTAAACTTATTTAATATATCAATTAAGAAAAACAGCAATGCCTTAATCGAAATATATTTTGTAAATGCTTGAATAAATTGATTATTAATTCTTGAAAAAGCGAAACATGTCGAATTTGTAAGAATAATGTTTAAAAAAACTGTTTAAATCTCGGTTTAAATATAGTTGAATAGTCCACAAAGTGTGTGTTTTTTATTAACCTTTAACATTAAATGAATCAGGTAATATAGTCGCGTCAAATGATTGGGGGTGGAAATATTTCGTATCCTATGTCCAAAATTCAATTTGGGAAATTACTTACCAAATCGCAATGACATAAAATATGACTTTTATACCGCAATACTTGCCTTAATCTTCTTTTACGATGCACATCATTTACCTACAGTTGTTTAAATTAAACGCATTCAGCACAAATAGATAGGGGAGCGACGGGTAATACCAAACATCGGATAATACCGTACACCAGACATCTTCTAGGAAGAGAACTGAATTTACTAGTTCTCTCACCTTAGTGCAAAGTTCCACTCTTTTAACTTGGGCAACAAGCGCTTGACTTAGTCATGGTCTGCGCACTTCCAATTAGCCGCTCGGGTTTCATTATTTAGTTGTACCCTTTCCACCAGACGGCGCAATCTATCACGCCATTTCAAACGACAACCGACGTGTGACGCGACGCCAACCGCCATTGTTGTTTTTGATAAACTTTTGTTTGATTGTTTGTTAATAGTTTGTGCTTTTTTGTGTATTTGATTTGTGAATTATTATTAGTGCTTATATCTAGAAGACATTTGAACGTTATACTGAACTGCTGAAATTGTTAGAATTGTGATAATTTAAACGGTAAGTTTAAAACCGCAGTATTTTAACTTGTAGGTTGTTAGTTTGTGATGGCGAAAAAAATGTATATCAATAAAATTAAGAGAAAGAAAACAGTATGTACAGTATAATTATTTAAATAAATAATAAAACACCATTGTTGTCTAATATTAATTTTAGAAATAATATGAATTGGCGTCATGTAAAGTTTTCAAATGTATTAGAAAATGTTTCTTTGTCAAAATATCAAAATAATCTATATTCTCTTATTTTTATGACATAAATGTTACAAGTTATAGTTATAATATATTATTTGAAGTCATGGTAATTTCATAATTATTGAAATCAAATGTAGGCTTGACTATAGGTTGTTAATATTAACGTTCGTGTCATAAAAATACGAAAATAATAAATCATCTAAATATTTTAAAAAAATAAAACCGTTTAAAATTCCCGCCGAAAGTCGCCATAGTCCATCTAGTGGCGTGAAGGTTTAGTTTCAATATCAAACTTCAAATACAATCTGAACAGTTTTCTTTCAAATGTCACAGTTAAAACTTGTACCCCGCGACATAGGTGGCGCAAGTTGTTTCACAGTTTTATTAGTACGGGAGAGTCCATTATATTTCCCCTATAAACCTTTATGTATGGACTTAGTCAGTTGGACTTAGTCGGTCGCGTATCGTCGATGCAAGGACATGGTGTTTGTTTTAGTACGCTCTACTGTTAAAATTGTTGTTTCGAAACAAGCGGCAAGTAGATATGCTTCTATTTAACTGAATTTACATGTGATGAATTTTAAGGCTTCATTATATGACTATTTATTAATGTAGGTCTTTTTTGTTACACAGGTGTTTATTTTTTTTCTTTTTTAATTTTACTTCTTACAAGTAAATTCGGGTAAAGCTGGTACATTTGTACAGCATTTCTAGAAGGTGTACGGTATTAAACTACGGCATCATCTTATATCATAAAATGTTCTTATATTTTAGATACCTATACATTTTTTTTTGATAGCGCCGCCGCATAAATAGAAAATTACATATTCTCTTACCAAAATAAATGATGCCGTGCAACATTTTCTTTAAAAATAATGTACGAGGTAACCCGACACTTTGTACGGTATTATGCAAACGTTTTGTGCAAATTTCGTAAATGCAGCCCTTCAACAAATTATGTATTACCAGCTTGTATAATTGTGTGTGGTTATGACATTGTAGGTTTCAATTAACATATTATACTATACTCTAATCATAGGAATAAACCCTGTATCTGTAATGTTTACGGTTTAAGATTAATTAATTTTAAGCCTTAGGTGTACGGTACACCCATCGCTTCCCTACCTAGAAGCAAGCCAACAAACAATGGAAAGTAGAAAATCCATTCGATGGTGGCTTTTGAGGGGCAGCAGGTCAACAGACCGTATATGGGTGCTGTTTGCGTATAAGGGCTCAACTATTTTAGTTCTGAGCAATCAATTAACTGCAGAAAGCCGCAGTTGGAGATAATTATTCTAATCGAGTCAACTGAAACTCTTTACAGAATTTAGCCACATCAACTTATTAAGAGACACTAAAACGACTTACTCTTGTAGATTCGTCCGGGTTGGCGGTGCTTCTCAAGGTACCTTTAGAGCCCCAAATAAATGGTAATGGTAAATAGGTGGGGGTCCAATTGGATAACAACGAGAAAGTGAGACCGGGGCAAGAGTTAGCGGTTTCAGGTGGGAATTGCGGTTCTTGCTACTATAATTTTGCACTAATTAGTGTCTTCAATCAACGGTAGTACGAAATTTGACTCGCGCCGTTTGGGTATTTTGTCTTCCGCAAAAACCGCAATTCCCACCTGGAAAACCGCTAACTCTTGCCCGGGTGTCACTTTCTCGTTGTTATCCAATTGGACCTCCACCTATTTACCATTACAATTTATCTGCGGCTCGAAAGGTTCCTTGAGAAGCGCCGCCAACCTGGACGAATCGACAAGAGTTTCCGGTAAGTCGTTTTAGTGTCTCTTAATAAGTTAACGCGGCTAAATTGTGTAAAGAGTCTCAGTTGACTCGATTAGAATAATTATCTCCAACTGCGGCCTTCTGCAGTTAATTGATTGCTTAGAACTAAAATAGTTGAGCCCTTATACGCAAACAGCACCCATATACGGTCTGTTGACCTGCTGCCCCTGAAAAGCCACCATCTAATGGATTTTCTGCTATCCATTGTTTGTTGGCTTGCTTCTAGGTAGGGAAGCGATGGGTGTACCGTACACCTAAGACTTACAATTAATTAATCTTAAACCATAAACACTACAGATACAAGGTTTATCCCTATGATTAGAGTATAGTATATGTTAATTGAAACCCACAATGTCATAACCACACACAATTATACAAGCTGGTAATACATAATTTGTTGAAGGGCTGCATTTACGGAATTTGCACAAAACGTTTGCATAATACTGTACAAAGTGTCGGGTTACTTCGTAGATTATTATTAAAGAAAATGTTGCACGGCATCATTTATTTTGGTAGGAGAATCTGTAATTTCCCTTTTATGCGGCGGCGCTATTAAAAAAAAATGTAGATATCTAAAATATAAGAACATTTTATGATATAAGATGATGCCGTAGTTTAATACCGTACACAAAAATGCTGTACAAATGTACCAGCTTTACCCGAATTTACTTGTAAGAAGTAAAATTAAAAAAGAAAAAAAGAAACACCTGTAACAAAATAGACCTACATCAATAAATAGTCATATAATGAAGCCTTAAAATTCATCACATGGAAATTCAGTTAAATTGAAGTATATCTACTTGCCGCTTCTTTCGTAAACAACAATTTTAACAGTAGAGCGTACTAAAACAAACACCATGTCCTTGCATCGCCGATGTGCGACTGACTAAGCCAAGCGCTTTAGTTAAAAGAGTGGCACTTTGCACTTAAGTGAAAGAACTAGTAAATTCAGTTCTCCTATACGGTACCAAAATAATTGGCAGTGACTCATTTTTACCGTGGTGTGTAAGACGTAAGGGGAACGTCAATTCCATAGGCGTGTCATTTTAAACAATAATAATTGTATATGGATAAATATATGAATTTTTTGTTTATTATTATAATATATTTACATTTACTATAATATATATAATAGTTTTATAAATTAAGCTGAAAAATAAATTAAGCTTTTACATTTGGTGATCTATTGAAGTAATTAGAGAAATTAAATTACGAAGGTATAAAATCCAAAGCGAATAATAAAGCAACGGTATAATGTATTTTAATAATGTTTTTATTATACTACATAATAATTGAAACATATTATAGTGGATTATGGGCAAAAGCTAAACCTAAATTATAAATGTTTATAAATTTCCTAACTATTGTTACCTAATGAGCACCAATTGATAATAATTTGACAAATTATATTCATTATATTATTATATTATATATTTTTAAATTTATTACTACCATTACAGCGATTATTCACTATCTGACGATGAAAACATTTCATTACTGTCGCTACTGCTGTCATCTGCAAGATTTATAATAATAGGTGCTACCATGACTTCATCGCGTACATCTAAGTTCCACATTTTTTTTTTACGCCCTCGACATGTGATACGCACTTATGCCAATCTGCTGCTTGTACATTCGCTATTGCCGGTTTTAACAGTTCTTTAACATCTTCTAATTTAAAAGTTTTATTTTCACGCGCCAGTTCGCCTTTTATCTGTGTCCATTTAGGCTCGATTGGATTTAGTTCACAATGGTAAGGCGGTAAACGTAATATTGTAACACCTCGTTCACGAGCCATTTCATCCACTACAAATTTCGTATATTTTTTTTTGTGAAGTCTTGCAAGATCGAGCAACTGCACTTTTAGCATTTTTTCGCCTGCAATATTTTTTTCTTCGAGCCAGTTAACAATCTTTCCTTTTCGCCACGCAGAAGTTGGCAAAGCTTCCACCCGACGGCTGTGGTATGGTGCATTATCCATCACGATTACCGACCCACGTTCAATATGCGGTAAGATGGATTTAAACCAATCTTTATACACTCCCGAGTTCATATCCTCATGATAATCACCGGTTTTACGAGATTCAAACACCCACCGTCCTCTTGTTTCCTTCTGATCGGGCACTTTAGTATTCCTATTGTCCTTGATTGTTTTATAAACAGTACGGCAAGATGTCTTAGTCGATGTGGCACAAAGTTCTGCTGCATCAGTGAATGATATTCTACTATGTGTACTTAGAATTTTCTCACACAGATTTTTTATCATTGTGTGCTACCCAGGTTTTAAATGACGTCGTTTTGTAACTTGTTGGTTACTATCACTTGAAGAACTCGCCTGCATTATAATATTTGTTGTTTTGAAGAACCACCAAAATAATATAACTGAATTGCTAATATCCTCTTGATTGAAACTTGTCTACGACACTGAACGTTTGTTAGAGGTGATAAGAAAGCGTTCGCGCTTCTTTAGACATGGGTTTTTCCTATATACCTGTGTTGCCAAATTAAGTAAAACAGGCACCGTAGGGTGAAAAGGCCCTTAATTACATGCTGATTTCGGTAAATTTTATGGAAATTTCAGTGAAATCTATTTACACTTGGCAACATGTAATGACCTATTTATGCACAATTTTCCCAAGCGGTTTGGATTGCTTTTATTTAACTTAAAAGTGGGCGAATCAATGTTAATTATTTTGGCCGCACACCGTTAATGGTTATATGAAATATGGAAGTACCAAAGTGCCCAATTCATTGAGCTGAGATAATTCAGAAAAACAATTTTACAAAGTTAATTTTTAATTTTTTACTTTAAAAATATTTTATGCCAATTCCTAACAAGTGGGGAAAATATCTTAGAAAATATAAATGACATATGTTAACTCTAATAACAATTTTTTTATAACTTATTTTAACAAAAACTGAAAAGGCATAAGTGCCATAGTGTGTAACATTCAAACGTTATAAGTAGTAACAAAAGTTTAGTTATAAGTGCCACATAATTAAAAGGTTATAAGTACCAATTACGGTTGAGTTGAACTGCCACTTGGCCCTAAGTTCTCTTCATTTAGGTTATGAAGTTCTCTGTAGAATTTTTTATGATCGGGATTTTCCAGGTAAGGAATCATGGATGATAAGGAGTTTTTTTTGTTTACGGATATATTTTCAGGCGGTAAAAGCTTTATTTCTGCTGATTTTAGATCTCCAATGGATTTGCCTTTCTTCAAGATATTTATTTGCTTCCACCCTTCAATCTCAGAGAAGGTTTCCTTTACAAGCAGAACTGTAGGATTTTTCCAATCAACTTTTGTTCTTACCACCTTACTGATGTTAAGACTCTTGGTATTTAAAAATGTATCAGCTGCTTCTTTTATATCCCAGAATCCGTTAACTCACATATCAATAACTTGAAAAGAAGAATCATATTTTGCGGAAGTTATCACTTTATGCAGATCGTTGGGTACCATTGATTTCATAACACGCTTCCTATTTTCGATATGAGCGAAGTCCCTATCACAAGACATAAAACTGTGGCCAGTTACAAGAAAATTGTATTCAATTATGTCAAAAACTCGATGAAGAACAAGAAACACCAAAGCAAATATTACCATCCTGTTCTTATTTTGCCCGGCACAGTTGTCGCTCCAGAGCAACAAATGCTTTTTTTGTGTAATCCCAGAATTAAATATCCTAAGAAGTATAGATGCAACCTCGTTAGCTCCACGCCCACTAACACCTTCATGCCAGATACACATAAATGCATGTTTGGTGTCGGATAAATATTTTCTCAGATTATAACATGATAGTTGTGATAAATAAAATATGTCTGAATGAGTCAACGCTGGATAATCAAACAAAATACAACATTTGTCAGTACTAGGAAGTTGTGAACCAGTAATTTCATTTCTCATATATTCTAAACATTTCTCGACTTTTCGATGATTTCCAGTTGATTTTTTGACTTAATGCCGACACTATTATTTTGCTTTGCCTCACAGTTTAACTTGTCACACGGCTTTAACTTATCACACGTGTGGCAAGTATCAACTCTAGGGCGATGGAAGCTTAAATTCGGGAAATATTTTTTAAATACGCCCCTATGAAACTTGTAGCTTACAGAAGATTCCTTATTCTTATTCAAAAAAGCTTTATAAAGACGGTAAATATTTAGACCAGGGCTCAAAAATTGCTTTTCCGACTTAGCACGGGAGTAGTGCGATACATCTCTAGTGATAGAATTTATATGCTCACGAACCAGCTGACGATCGTTTTCTGTAAATTTCCTGGGTTTATTATTAGACCGCTTATCAATAAAATTGGCATCTGCCATTTTTTTCTTGCTGATTAGACCCACTAAACGTTTTTGAGTAACATCAAAAATATGCATAAATGTCTTTCTGCATACTTCCACAAAGTTTCCATCCTGATCTGGAACTGTATATGATATGGACGTTTGTCTTTTGCTATCAACGGCACTTTCATAATTTCCATGGCGACGTCTTTTGATTTTTTTTACCAAATTTATTAACCTCATTAAGTAAGTCCCTTGTGATTTATAGGTTTCAACATAAAATTTCTCGAAAAGTTCCAGCCTTCTTTCATGTGTAATTTTTTTGCAGTCGAAATAGCACTTGCATTTTTCTTAGTAAAAATACCTATGTCCTATTTAAGTTACTAAAAAACTAATAAATAGATGAGCTTATCTAACACTTCTAACTACAACACTCTTCATAACCTGAAAATTCTTACCTTTTGATTAGGTGGATTTTTGAACCAACAATAATTTTTTCTATTAGCATAATGTGCCTTTCCCGCATGTTTTTTCTTCCTTTGCTGTTCTATAAACCTTCCTCTATCCTTTTCTTAAACAACTTCCATATTTTTAACCAAGAAGTTGGCACTTATGACCTTTCTAAATATAATCTGCAAGGACATAGTCCCGAGCTCTATCTATTAAACTTATTTAACAACTTTACAATTCCGTGGCACTTAGAACGTTTGTAGAGAAATTGACGCCGGCACATAAAACCATTTCAAGCAAATTTTTACAAAATTTAGTTTTTGGCACTTAGTGCCTTTGGTACTTCCACTCATCAATTATTTGGAGACCGTAGTATAGAAGATATCTGGTGTACGGTATTATTCGATGTGCGGTATTACCCGTGGCTCCCCTATCTATTTGTGCTAAATACGTTTAATTTGAAAAACCGTAGGTAAATGATAGGCATGGTAAAAAAATATTTAGGTAAGTATTGTGGTATGAAAGTCATATTTTATGTCATTGCGATTTGGTAAATAATTTCCTAAGTGGAATTTTTGACATAGGCGATCAGGATATAAAATGTTTTCACCCCCAATCATTTGACGCGGCTATTACCTGATTTATTCAGTGTTAAAGGTAAAAAAACACTTAACTAAACCTCATTTTTACAAATCGACATGTTTCGCTTTTTCAAGAAATAATAATTAATTTATTCAAGCATTTATAAAATCCATTTCGATTAAGGGATTGCTGTTTTCCCTAATTGATATATTAAATAAGTTTAACCCAGGAGACTTATTAAGATCTAATTGACAGATATTTACAATATTATTTATTTCTCTTACAGGGATTCCAAGAAATTACTAGATATGCTTTATTTTCGGTCTACAGAATTTAAAAATTACTATTGAAATTGCGATTACATTCTAATAAATGGCGTGCAGAATGTGAGTAATTTTTTTATTAAGTAACACAACTTGATTGATTTTTTTTTATACTTTTGACCTACGGTTGTTCTTGAACAATCTTTACGGGTTTAGGCTGAGCTATGAAAATAAGGTTTTTATAACAACGCGATTTTTGTCGCAGAACTGTGATCTACATTACAAGGGCATCGCCAGCCAATGGATCAGATGGGGGCAAGATGAGAGAGCGGATTGGGGAAATATGAATCATTGGGACAAATAACAATAAGTACGATTTAAAATTTCGTTAAATAAATTAATACATTTAAAAAAATGAATTAAAACATAATCTTCTCGGGTTTGGTGCAAATTTGCTGTTAGTGGAGGAGTAAATTGTTGGGAACCTCAAATTTCAGGGCTCTGCTGTCCTCAGTGAGTCAGCCCAGCGCCGTTTTCAAAAGATACCTCTTCATTTCATTTTTTATTCTATTCGCCACTTATACCCAAAGTCCACAAATTCTGTTAGTGACCAATTTAATACCAATCACCAAATCTAGGCAGCGGGAGAATAAAAATATTGTAGAAGTAAATGTTTTTTATGCATATATTAATTTTGGTCGCTACAATTACAGTGAACTTAATTTGTCATACAAGCCACATTCGGCTAAATGCAGTTAAAAAAGTACGGCGATTCCGATTCTGGGATTCTGATCGCGGACAATATAGTTACTAAACTTTATTTAGTACTGTTAACAACTGTTTGAGTAAACTATATGGATATTAATCAACCTTCAACAAATTGTCTGTCTTCAAAAAAAAAAAATTAATTATCATTAAAAGAACGAATAATAGTTAAGAACGTATACCATAGAATTCCGGAACGAAATCCTAAACTAACCACATTGGATGCTGCAGAAATATGTGGCACTTTAACGAAACTTTTCGCACGATTTTCAGAGTTAATCAAGAAAATTACGAAAAAGAAAATAGTCAAGGAGCCCAGACAAGAGACTGAAAAAACTAATCCTGTGTCATGCCAGAAAATACGCCATTCATCGCAAAATTCATTTTTCTTTCTAAATGAACTATCCACAATTGAAAAATCTTTTTCTAAAATATCATTAAGAATTTTCGCACGAACTTTAAATGAAATTAACTTTAGGCACATTAATCGAAACTGAAAAAGCCTACTACCTAGTTGAAAAAAATGAAATTATTGTATGGTGGCGAAAATATTTGGAAAAAATACGGTAGGTTCGAGAAAAAGGAAAAAAATTGTATTACACCGACAAAATATGACTCAATGGAGGGCACATAGTGGAAAAGGTATGGCAAGATCTAAATATTAAAAGTTCAAGGCAGGCAAATACTAGTGAAAAAAAGCGTCTCATAAGATCAGGTTTTAAGGGTCATTGAAATAAATTTAATTTATAGAAAATTAGGTGACGCTCGGACAAAATTTCATCATTTATCAATTTTTAAAATAAACACACCACTGAAATTTATTCCCCTGACGTCGCACAGCCCGGGGCTCTGTATATGTTAGTGACGAGTCACTGATATAAATTTTAGACTTCGATTATAGGTAGTAGGTATCAATCACTGAATTAACAGAATCAATGTATTTCTAATCCCTATCAACCCTTTCATATTTTTTGAATTTCTAGGGGGAGGGGACAGCAGCCCTCCCCTGCCCTTCCTTGGCATTGCAGTGCGTGGTACGCGCATACACAAGAAAATAATCGTATATCGTAATCTTGTAATAAGTGCCCGCGATTTTAAAATTATGCTGCAAAAATATAACTTGTGTAATACTACGTCTAATTTTGTTTTATTGTTTGTTATTAATTTGCCTATCGAATTGTTTCAATAACTGAATATTAATATAAAGTTATAGAAAGAACTCAAATTATTACATAAAATATTGAATCAAAATTGTTAAAAAAAAACTATAAAGATGGTTTATTTATCCTTTTGTCAAAGAAAAAATAATATAGAGTTTAGTTACCTATTTCGGAGAAGCAAGCTATACCCAGTGCCGGATTAGCCACGTAGTGAGAGTAGCTAATGCTATACGGGCCCCGCCCACCCACGCCTGTAAGTACGCAGAATAAATTGCCTGTCTTGCACATTCATCAAAGTTGGTTGCTAAGTGCTTTGCAGACTGCTGCACAGAAGCATCAGTTTTTTCGATTTCTATATTATATTATTATATATTCTAAACATTTTTTTCCCCTTTTACCAATCGATGCGGTCTTCTTGCGAAAGCACTTATACTAGTTCAACAATTCTGATTTTGAAAAGGTTGTCGGACACTAGGTGGTCGGTCCTAGCTGATGCTACAAAGGCAATTTGATGTAGTTTTACCACTATTAAGCAAGTTTTGTATGACATTTCCAATAATGTGAATCAAAAGGCAGTATCGTAATCAAGCTTACGGACTAGTTTCAAGTTGGAAACGGGAATAATGACAGTTGCGTGGAACAGGTGCCTGTATTCACCTTAAGGTTAACCTAAAATATACTGAGACAAGGCAACCTATCCACCCTTACCCTGGTAACCCTACGCCCTGGAGGATATACTTCAGGCAACAGTCCCTAAAAATGACCTGTGTTGTGCTGCCTGAAAACTCACCCATTAGCTAGCTCAACTCAGGGTAGGTTCGCTATTTTGTTTCTAGTTCGAGAAGTTTAGCCAAATCCTAAAGGCGCAATCTTCGTTTTATTTGACGTAAGAGCCTTTAAATGTTCTAGTGTTTGGCCTCAGAGAAAAACAAACTAGGAAAAAAAACAACTATGCCACAATCGGTTTACATTAGCTTCTTCCAAGCTCTTATTTACTTAAGTCCCTCAAAGTCACTGTCTTTCAAATAAAAGTCAAATTTTAGCAGAGGCAAATACAAATATTTATTACTTATGTCGTGTTAGCTTGGCTACTTGGGTTCATAAATTCAAGCTCCTCTAACTTTGGTGGACAATAAGTACTTAAAGTTAATGCAGTCTGGTCTGGCAGCCACCTAGACCTAAATCCAGGACATTGCCCCAGACTTAGAATTTCCGCAAGGTCTTTGCAAGAACCTCTCACAACTAACTAAATTTACCATAAAAGCTTTGATAGAGTATAATACAATACCTTACGAGTACCTGTGGTTACTCAATAAGTATACTAGCCACTCGGGCGTAGATAAGTTAAAATATTATAGTTACAAGCTAAAGTTTGAATAAATAAATAGCCTTTTGTCGGGAAACAATAATATTTACTTTATAATAATAAATTGTAACTATATTTACAACGAAATTAGCTGTAACAGACCACCTAACGTTTTAAACTACTAGATACTCTTGTGACGTCTCAATGCTATGTCGACATACGCTATACGTTTACAATACACAAGCTCTGTACATAACATGGGCGCAAAACTTTACCAAAATACTGTATATCATACAATACGCAAAGGCAAAATATTAAGATTTTAGGTTGTAAGTTTTTAAAGAGAAATGATTACAGGGTAAAGATACTTAGCTGAAACTTTATGTGCTACCCATAGTTCATGAAGACTCGATCTTTAGTAAAAGTAGTAAAACACACATGGTCTCTCAAACAGTCAACGTGGATACTGCTACACTGCTATGCCAAGAATTTAAATAGTACATGGCAACTGGCGCGTCTCGCGTCCAGGCAGCTCCAATAAAAGAAAACTAGTACTCTAGTTTTAACTTGGACTTTAAGCCCCTACCAAAAAAACCTAAAATGAAATTTTAGATGTACAACATGAAAAAGAAAACTTTCATAAGACCCACCAAAGGTAAATAGATACTAAAGTTTGAACCTACCTCAAATAACTAGCGAGGGTTTTAATCTACCAAATGGCGTCTAGGACCGCTTACTGAAGTTGATGGAAAAATAATTTTTAATCGGAATTCCGCCTAAAGAATAGACAAACTACTATACCATATTCTAATTATTACATTTGTGGATGTTTTATTGGCACCACATGGCCTTCCTTGCACAAAAAAACTAAAATTCGGGAGCTACATCCACAAACGTGCGTTCCCTTCAAGTGTCTATTGTCGAAAGGGCCGATAACGTTCCCTCTTCAACATACATAGTTACCAAAACAATAGTCGACAAATTAGTCAAACTTACTCATGAAATTGAAAACTATAACCTCTTTTACACCATAGGAAACTAACGGCGACCGAACTCAACCAACGGAACCAAGGCAAAGATTAACCAGACGTGGCCGTGGAAATCCACAGAAACGTCAGTCTGACACTGAAACACAGCAGTCAAAACATTTGACCTACATCTTATATACAAGGTTAAGAAGTTATTACTATTGACAACAATGATAACTTGAAAAGGGGACAACTAATTACTAATCAATTAAAAAAGGGATTTGAAATAAGACCTGTCCACAAGTACAAGTCTTACAAGATACAAAACATTCCTGAAATATAAACTATATCAACAAAGGTTTCAAACTGATTTAAGTGAAAATATTGGCTATCACAGGTAACTTAATTAATAATTAATGTTTAAGGTGAGAGTCTACCTAGGAACTTTAAAAATTTTATCGTATCATTGAAGATTAAGTCATTTTTATATGATATCTTTATTAATAATCATTAACATCATAAACGTAGTAAAACCTACATAAAACCTTAGTTACTCGTAATACATTAGTTACCATAATTTAATACGTTAGTTACGAAAGCATAATACGTTAGATACCAAATAATATTAGAACTATTGGTAATTCTCCAGTTTATCGGCTTATGCGAAAAATGGCGTAAAATGAAAAACGTTTCTTGCAATATGTAGCACGTACTTCCTAAACGACAAATCCGCGAGCGGAAAACCATTTTTTTAATTGCAAATATAAAAAAAATGCGAAAATAGTCGACCGAAAAGCACAGTGAGAGTGACAAGTGAGGTTATGTTTCTCTAGCTGTTTGTCACTCGACAAAAATTGTAATAATTATAGACTTATATTGGTTAAACAGGCGCTAACACGGCATCTAATCCACCTTTTTGGTTCCAATTCGGTATATGCTACATAAATCAACAAGAGTTTTTCATGTTTTTTTTCATTATTGTCACAAGCGGGTACCCTATTTTCACATTTTTTTTTTATATTTGCAATCAAAAAAATGGTTTTCCGCTCGCGGATTTGTCGTTTAGAAAGTACGTGCTACATATTGCAAGAAACGTTTTTCATTTTACGCCATTTTTCGCAAAAGCGGATAAACTGGAGTGGTACCGAACTATTTTTCATGAACATGTAAAACAATATTTTGACAGTTTTCAAATTTGATGGATACACCTTTGTCTTTTTTTTCCACTCTTTCCTTCAGCTCTAAAGCCGCTCGTAACATGGAATATTTCGGCCATAAGGATGAAGCAGAGTATTCCTCAGAGAGTTTTGCGAAATACGCCAGCAATACCGTTTCTTTTGCACCTTGAACATGTACTTTGTTTCGCCACTCACAAAACTGCCGATATTCTTTTTCATAATGGATTTTAGATTTGTCCGGAAGCAAGTTCAACCTTATAATGTTGGCTGCAGCTAATATATCGTCAGGAATATCAAAATCTTGCATGATTTTAATGATGACTTTTTGAAATGCCAAAATAAAATGACAAAACACTTTGTTTTTATTTTCGCATCGCCGTTGTCAATGATACGATAAAGCTTTGAATATAACTCGATTATTAGCGATTTAACACCGTCTCGGACATTGCGGGTGACTCGGCTGTCGCCTCGTCACCTAGCAATGTCCTCGACTATTATAAATCGCATAATAATCTCGTTATATTAATAGCTATAAAACCGAAAACTTAACATAGATAACCAAACTATGAAAATGCAATTTTCGAACCGTAACAACGGAATCCTAGAACCCTTGCAAGCGACTAGTGCTTCACTGCAGTTATCTGATCAAGACCTTAATACGGGATATGCCCTTTATGAATCGTTACATGGGTACATCTTAGCAAAGCGGTCCACATTTTCAGATATTGAGGCCAAAGCCAAATACCTGATCGGTGAACAATATCAACAACAGACTTCAAGGCGAAGCAAGCAAAATACAAAGTACGACCTTTTCAGCGGTTCTACTACACTCGGCGAATTTGTTCAAAATCAAACACTTGAACAACGCTTTGAAATTCAGGTGTTTATTGTCGCTGTCTTCTTCTGATTGGGAAGAATTAATGATATAATTGGTTTGCTCTGTATGCTGTTGGATTCCGGTACACGACCTTCGCCGATTGTGTGTTGCATAGACTCATGGTCACCTACAATAGCGGAATCATCTACGTTACTAATTCCGTAAAACAATTTAAAGGTATGTAAATTATTTAAATAGTATGCGACTCGCATTATGGTGGTGACCACCAAGTTGTATTCTATTTGTTGTATTCTATTTTTAATAATTTCTATTTGCGCCAATCATGGCGACCATTGACATATTAACTTCTTGCCGTTGCACAAAATAGGTATAACTTTTCTTGTAAATAGGATTTAATATATCTACCTTATTCACTTTACAAAAAAAATCGGTTAGGTTATGATGATTTTTAATATACCTACACAAAAGTAGCTAACTATACATAATAATATAATTAATAGGTGCTATCTTCAAAAACCCGATTTTGTCATTTTGTCCCAAGGTGGATTTCTGCACACGCAATTTACCTTAATTTAAATGCTTTCAATTTTAATTTAACAAATTAGTTGCTTTTCCAAATTTATATAAGATCAAGAACAACATATATCTCATGACCTTATTTTTAATGTTATAGTCAATGCAATAACATTTTTTACAGGATTTTACAGATTTTCAGGAAGCTGGTGTTGACCAATCTGAGTAAACCTATTAGGCCCATATTCGCCGTATACCGATAAGCCAAGCATAAGAGTTAAGCTCGCTTAACGCATCGATTTTGTATGCTCCATAACCTCAAACGCCTTTAAGCTTGCTTAAAGTTAAGCGGTCAAATTTGGGGGCTTTATATTTAAAGCCTGGCTTTTAGTTAGATATCATAACCTCATTTTTTGTTATTGGTGTTATTTTTTGTTGTCGGTGTTTTTTGTAATCTTTGTTTTGTATTCCCACAACACACAAGGAAGGTGGATTTTTGAATTTTGTGGAAGTGTGAATCTTAATAATAATAATGATGGAAATATAAGATGAAATTATGCTGGAAGACGATATCAATATCTTAAGCTTAGTTCATAAATTTAAGCATTATTCACAATTCGCAATTCGTGATCCGCATCTATATGAACTAAGCTATAGATATAATTTATTTTGGATTTTCACGGAGGATTTTTAAGAGGCCAAACTATTTTGAGGAGATGGATGATATGGCCTTTTATAGAAGATTTAGACTGACTAAACGTACAACGTACAACACTTCACGTGTTGGAACTCCTAGAAGATGCTTTAGAATTCGAAAACGATTTGTAAAAAAAACACGCTCAATCAAAATTTTCCAAAAAAAAACAGGTGTCGATTTCGAGGCTGGTTTCAACTAAAATAAAAGTTTCTTTTCTTTTCCATTCTTGGCCTAGCTTTTTTAATAATTTTTAGGCGTTGCCAAATATATTTTAGGCTTAACAAAGCTTACATTACTTCTTTACGGCGAATATCATAATATTTTAAGCGCAGATTTGTGCTTCATCCTCGCTTATCTAAGCCATGTTTAAGTGCTAAAACGGCGAATACGGCCATTAGGCAATCCAAACCAGATTATGTTTGCCTGCCACGGTCATATTGGAGTCACAAAGTGTTTCCAATACGGCCGTCGACGGCAAACGTCAGAAAACCTAACCTTTATTATTGTGTGAACGTCAGTGTCAGTTTAAACAGCGATTTTGGTTTTGTGTGTTTTATTAAGTTATTGTTGTTTAATTTGTATTTTTTTTCTGTTATTTATATTTATTTATAATTAAAGTTGGTGCTCTTAACAATGGCAAGTGTATATCTACAGAATTTATTGAGGAAAAGCCATAAAGTTGGTGGAAGGTAATTTGAAAGTGTTTATGGTATTTGTTTTAAAACCCTCAGTGTTTAAATCTGACTGAAATGTGGCTTGTGTGTTTATATCGGATGTTAATTCGGTTGGATACTTACAGAATGTGAGCATTATTGGGAACATTGATGCTTTTACTCTTGAGGACGATGAATTGGATTTTTCTATGGAGGGAGTGCCACCCGTGTCTAATATGGATATTGTTTCATATTTAGTGCTGAGCCACAATTATTACACCAAAGAAGAAATGAAAGCTTTTAAGAGTCTACAATCCTATAAACATTTTGAGGCAGGATTTGTTATTAAAGTGGGCACTAGGTTAGTTCAGGACTACTTTATATTGGTCGGAAAGGTATGCTATTTTATTTTCTGGCTTTTTGACTGACTATTTAATAAAGGTCTTGTTCTAGGCAGAATATTTCCACATAGCTAATTTAAACCCCTTAGATGTGTGCACAATAAAATTATTTTAAGGGATAGAAGTATAGATACGGCTCACTGTTCATGCACAGTAGGAGACAGTGAAGTTGCCGCTGAGTATGCCCACAAAATTGGGGAGGTTACAACTTGTACAGGCATAAAGTCTGCCTGACCAAGACCATCCCCGGTGAATGTTTCTATTGTTCCAGTTAGTGGCATGGACTTTGGAAAGACCACTGTACAAGAAGTAAAAGAAATTCCAGCGATGTTTAGTATAGAAATAGACGGTATTTGGAAGAGAGTTAAATAGCTTGGTTACAGCTCTGCGTTAATGAGAATTGTAGAGCCTTTTGTTTCCAAAATATCAGCATCAACTGTTGAAAATTTACCTTTGGTGTTAGACATATATCATGAGAGTTATTTACCAAATTGTTTCTTGATGAAAAGTTTTTTAAGAAGAATTGTGCAATCGCCTTAAAATTCCATTCTGAAGTGGTTATGCCAGAACAGTTGTGAAGATACTCTACTAGAAATGCTGGGATTGCGAAAGTACATTATTGGTGCATTTACAAAGGTGTTAACGGTGGAAGGCCTATGGAAAAATGTGATCAGGATGGGTGTGAAATCGAATGGTTTCATATTACATGTGTTGTGTTAAAAGACACTCGTAGGAAACGGCACTGTATTCATTTTATATAAAAATGTTATTAATTTATCATTATTTATGTCAAAGCAGATTTACACACTGTAAAGACCTCATGACAAACGTAATAGTAACAAAAATTGGACAATACAAAGAAAGGTATATCTGCTAGAGAGAGAAGCGGGGGCTATTTTGTAAATAAGTGAATTTAGTAAATAAGGGTAAACTTTGTTTTATTGTTCATAAATTAATTTAATTGTAGTGACTCAATAAACACAGTAAACGCCATACTGTCGAGTTTAATGCAATGTGATATAGGCATGCATACAACTTATTTTCTGAATTTTTTTCGTTTATTGTAAATTAAGGTCGTTTTAAAGAAAATACACAAATGTATGAAAATGAAATAAACTTCCATAGTACTAGCCTCGTGGCACCTTCATCAACCTTGATCTATAGTAATTTCTCCTGACACGATGTAAATATACCATAATTTGTGAAGGAATGTACTCGGGTTGATTTTCTTCCTCTAAGCTAGCAGGATTTTCTAAAGTTACAAACATTGCTACATTATAAATTAAAATTATTTGTGCTAAATTCTTTTACCTCTTATGAAATGCTTGCTGCAAACTTATTTTTCAACATGGTGTCTTTCTGGATAAATCATTATTCACATATGTGTTAAGAGTTACAGTTTAAGATGGTAGGTACACAATAAAACTTGTGAGTAGCCCTGTTGAAGCGACTTTTACAGACGACAACTAGATAAGTCGTAGGCATATTGTTTCAGAATTAAACACTGAGACTACTCAGTAAAAAAAACCAACACTTTCCGATAAAAAAACAGTTTTAAACAGACACATAAAAACCGTTCGATAAGAAAGATGCGCTTAAGGGCCGTTAGAAAGTGGACCAAACGGTCTAACCAGCCATTTGATTAATTTGGCGGCTAATCGATTTAGGATTTTAAAGCGCACAGTGCGCACAGGAATTGACTGTAAACTAAGCATTGAATCCGTGTGTATTATTTGCCTACTACGGCCATATTGAATTGTCTCTTAAATGTTTTTAAGTTCTGTGGAACAAATCAATATGGCCGTGGCAGGCAAATCCTAATTTGACACATCGTTGGATTGCCTAATGGCGGACTAAAACACCTACGATTATTCCAATGGGTGCACAAGGATCTAAGATTGTGTAGATACTCCTTACTAAAAATATTGGTAGATAATGAATGGTAGTGAAGTATATTTTACTTGTATTTGTGCAGCCCTTTCTGTGTTAATACGAGGGCCCTTACTTGGTAAATTCATTAATAAATGAATAGGCTCTTTTAAAATATTTACTGAGTGTGCATATTTATTTTAAATACTTTATTTATTCTGCTAATATAAAAGCCAATTTTATACATCTTTTTATTATGTTTCGTTATTTAAATTCTTTAATTTCTAATATTTAAGTTATTTTTTACCCCCAGAAAGAATTTTAATTTATTATTGTTGATATCATCAGTAAAATTTTAATTCATTGCTTTTTTTTTTGGTAAAAATAATAATAATTCTAAAAGTTAAGGAATTTCAAATTTCCCGCCCTGCTTTTATCATTCTCCTACATTTATTATTTTTAACAAAATTAATTTGTTGTTATAAAGATATTTATATTTAAAAATATCTTATCATTTTTTTGACTTAATCATGAAATTTTTAAAATTAATGTGATACAATAATTATATTAAAATTACCGCTTAGTAAAATCAAAAATATAATTGCTCAAAGGAACAAACTGAATTGGTAAATTTAAAGAAATACATTTATTATGTTTTATATACCGATGCCATTCGGGCAAGTCGTATATTACTTTGAAAGAAATATATTCTTGAAGGAAAAAGCAATTGTTTAAAGATACTAAATATTTCTTTTAATTGAATATGATATTTTTAAAAACAATATGTATTTTGTTCTTTCTACAAAAGCTGTTTAGAATATTCAAAAATATGTTTGTTAAATTAAAAAAATACTGCCTCTTAATTTAACATATCTTAATTAAAAGAAATAAGTACATTGTTTGCTTGAGAGAGATAATTTTTTTGACCACACTGAAAAAAGGCATTTCTTTGAGTTAACATTTATTTGCACCGATTCAATAAAACCTTTCTATCTTTATGTGTTTCCCTTACGGATACGTTGTAGCCACAGACTAGTGTGTACAGTTGTACACCTTTACAATTTATTGTAGGTGTGGTTAATGGTATACTTTACGTTTTCTAAAACTACGCACCAATTCCGTAAATTACGCCATCAAAATATTTTCAGATAAGGAAGATGTACTGTTTGTTCTTTGCCAATCCATAAATTATTTAAATAAAGTGTTATATTTTACTAGCAACGTTTTTGGCGGATTTGCACCTTTATAGAGCCTTTGACTGTAAGTATAGTCCCACACAAGATAAATGGTCATGATTTTACCTGCTTTATAACGGTCGGGTGACTTTATCCCCCATAAAGCAATTAAGGGCTGGTTTGTAAGCCTTTCTCAGTAACAGGGAGGTATTATGTTTTTATTTTAATAATAGGTATAATTAATTATACCCGTCGACACATTAGAAATTGTCGAATTATTATTAAATCATTTAAAAATACCAATCATAAGCAGCAAAAAAGAGGCACTGCAAGAGTTCCTTAGCCAACATGGCCTCTATTTTGAAGATAATTATACAAAATTACAAATTACAAAATTATACTGGTTTATCTTTTGAGATTTCAGACATCAAAGCCTAAGAAGTATTATATTTAGTGACTGTCTCGCCCCTTGTTTAGATAAAAATGAGGAAAAATCAAATATTCCTACATATTATTATATTTAATAATTTATTTAATTTATTTTATTCATGGGTGAATCTCCTTTTTTTGTCAGTGCATGGCTGAATAAATTGAGTGAAACGTACATTATTAAAATCCCTGTTTCGTAGTTGGTTGAATATTTATGAATGTGTCTTATAAAAAGTATTTTTTTTTTGAGTGGGCAAATTTATAAATAAGTAGTTTAAATGGTTTTTTTACTGGCTATAGTGTAGTCCGAACCACGAGGCTTGCCGTATGAAAAGAACGCGAATAAAATAAGTGCAACATTGCCGACTTAACTAGCACACATTTCAATAAAGAACAACTAATAATTACTAAACTTTGTAAAATTTTTAAAATATAGGGTGTCCTTGAAATGACTGTACCACGCTTAACCACAAATTCCTTAACCAAAAATAAGGCAGACAACCCATATGCAATGATGCTTTGTTTTGCCGCTAGAGGGCGATAAAGTTCTTTTATCGTCCTTGCGGAATAATTTCTAAACGCCTTTATCGATTTTCACTGATTTTGTGACTAGAAATTACTACTAAATTGGCGTGGTTTGACGGAAACGCTATCTCTTTTTAATGCCTGGAAATTTAAAAATGCCGCGTGTTTCGTAAATATAAGTTTCTATTTTTATTACCCCCTCTACAAATTACTTCAATTGTTTTTCTGACACTAGCTGACTTTATTTTTAAACTTTTTTGTTTCTTGTAAAACTTTCGCTAGACATGCAGTTTCCCTTCCAGAAAATTATTTACGATACCTCATCATTGCTGCCATTCTGAACAATGATACAAAATTGTTTTTTTGTTTGGTTACTAGGTAACAATAAAATAAATCTGACATACCGATAGTGTTTACTTATTGTTGGTGTTGAGCGGAGTCGAGTTTATTGCAAATTGAATAATTAATTGGTCCTTTAAAATGGAACATTATTCTATTGCTGAGAAGATTGACAGCGAGTAGTTTTAATGGAAATAATGTTAATCGAGGACGTCAATGCACAATTAGGACTCCGGAGCACGAAGAGGTAGTTATAAACAGAATTGAAGACTGTAGACGCTTGGGGTTCGAATTGGCAGTTTTCAAAAATACCATTAATAATATTCTACAAGAGCAGTTACTCCATCCGTATCATGTGCAATAGGTGCAAAATCTTATGCCAATGGATCCTGAAGGTCGGCTGATGTTTTGCCGTTTCACCGAATCAATGAGAATATCAAATGCAACCTTTCATAAAAAAGTTTTATTTACGGACCAAACTGCGTTCACAAGATCGGGCATCAGAAATGTACATAGCGAACATGCGTATAGCGATGAAAATCCTAATGCCATCAGGGAGAAACTTCTCCAGCATGAATTTAGAACTAATGTTTTGGACAGGGATGATTGACAATTTTATTATTGAACTAGTTGAAATTCCAAATTGGTTAAATGGGGATAACTATCTGTTCTTCTTGCAAAATACTTTACCCGATTTATTGGATGATCTTTCCTGACAACTTCCTACCGAAATGTGGTTTAAGCACGACAGGGCACCACCCCACTTAAGTGTGAATATTCGAAGATTTTTAAATGAAACATATCCTAATCGATGGGTCAGAAGAGGCAACGATTCACTCGTTGATTGGCCAGCAAGATCTCCCGATTTACCGCCTCTAGACTTTTTCCTGTGGAGCGCTCTTAAATCAAAATTTTGTGCTTCCCCCATTGCTATAGAGTCTGAGTTATTGCAAGGAATTACCAATGATGATCGGTAAGGTATCGTACCTAAATATTTTTAACATTGAAAATGTTTATATTATCGCACGGGCACGTAAGTATGGGCACCGTATACGAACAAAGACAAGTAGAAGCACTCAGCAGTCAGCGTCAGGCCTTTCATGTCTCGGGATCTAAAGCGGTTTGCCGACGCACCGGCTGGTCGGGGTATGCATCGATATACCGGGTCGGCATAGGGAGTAATGACATGTAATGATATCGTGGCAGGGAGCGCGGCAGCTACCGGGGTTATATCCAAAGTACATTCTTTCTAACATATCATAAAATATTAATAAAATTGATTGATTGAATAAAATTGAATTATACTAAAATATATAGAAAGCGGAAGTATGTTATTATTACATTAAATCAAATTTTTTATGTAGTTTATTTTTTTCCTCTATTACCTTATTATTTTTATTAGTTTTTATCTATGAGGTTTAACATTTATTCAGGGCATATTTTATAAGTTGTCTGAAATAAAACTATGATGCATATTGAGAATAATTATAGTTCTAAAAAAAATAATATAACAAAATAACGACGTGATAACAAAAGCATACTTTTATATAATATTTATTAAGATTTAAAAAAAATAAAAAATGTAAATACCTATAGGTAGGTAGTACAAATACTTTTATACAATACTTTATTAAAAATCTTGAAAGCTTACCAACTATTTTGTATTTAAGTTAACAGCTCTCTATTCTAAAATTTAAACATTTTAGAGGATACAGGGTGAATTGTTTTCATGAAAACAATATAAAATGGCATAGTTAAGAAAATAACTGGGTATAGTATTAGCTGCTGAAACATATAAGTATAAATTAGCATGATCATAAACAGTCTTAATTTTTGAATTGTTTCAAATTATGAAAGTAAAGCTTTCAGGACGAGTTTTTTTCCAATAAATTCTTATATTATTAACTAGGTATCTTGTTACGACAGAAAAATTTATAATTTTTCAAATTATAAGAGAGTAATTTTAATTGGTTCAAGGTGAAGAAAATTATTTTATGTATCTATAAGTTTTGCAAATTTTAGGATTTTGTTTAGATATTTTATTAGTCTTGATATCTCTTTAGCAAATTTAAGGGTAAAATATATACGCACTTTAGTATACCATACAATGACAAGAAATAGTCATAGGAAAAATTTTCACATGGATGAACAAAAACCATTTATTTTTTAAAGCTTGACCAATGCGATTTTGAGACGCAAGTTCATTAAAATGTTTAACCAATATATTTCTAATTTTATAATATATTCAACAAAATTCTTAGGTGGCACTAATAAGCCACCAAACTTCAGTTTTTCACTATTATAGGCCTTTAGTTTGCAAAATACAGTGGCTTCCATTTGAAAGGCATTCGAATTAACAAAGTTAGTGCATACGTCACAAGAGTGCTGCGCCAAACATGTTTTTAAAAGATATCCTGTGACGTATAAATACAAGTGCATTTTCCTCAACGCTTTCAATATTCCTATAGTCGTTGGTAAAAACCTTTAAAGAAATATGGTTAGATGAAGGAGATACCATTAAGTATTTACATTGCTCTACGAGGTCGGAAGTAAGAGTCATTAAAACTTCGTTGATGTCTTTCATACAATTTGCCCCGTCAGCCTAATCAAAGTATCGAATGGCAAATAATTTTTTAAAAGCACGAGTGAACTGAATAGGTGTGGGATTTCTCGCATTGCCGCAGCAATTTCGGAACTGTCCAAAAAAGTTTTTCAAAAAATTTCCATTTCCCACAAAACCAGAATACCTTTAATTGTTGACCTCCAACCAAATATAAACTTCATCTGATTAGTTACAACTTTTCCTTCGACACGATTCTTAAACAAAGTATCCATTTTTTTTAAAAAGGCTATCTGTTTTTCTGTAGCCATGAAAGCATTAAAACGACTTAAATTACTTGAATTTAATAAATCATAAAGATCGCTCATGTTTTGTATAAATGAAGCTGTTGTTTTTGCATCAAGCCGTAGAATTTTTAAATCGGTGCAAGTACTCAAAGCCACTGCCACTGAGCGCCTGAAAACCTGGGTGGCAAGCTTAACTTTCATTTTTTGAAAATTGTTGGGGTATATATGATCGTTAGTTAACTTAGGTGCTAATCTAAACTCCTTTACCTTATCATAGTGGTATATTATAGTATCTAGATATGTTTTTATTGTTTGCCCTGTTTGTAACCTAAAAACATAATATTATTTGAAAAAATTATTTCGTTTAGATTTTAGAAGATGAGGTACATCAAACAAATAGACAATTTTTTTTCCATCGACGAAAAAGAAGAGATTTTCTTCGGTCATTTTCAGATCGTTTTTGAACAATTTTACAAAATTGGATCTTTGATCCGATACCACCCCTAAAACATTTAAACCCACAGAATCCGAAGTCCTGTACATATTTTAGTATAACACCCATCAACAGAACAGTATATAAGAGGAGGCATTTTAACACGATGACCACAAATAACAAGTTAAGCAGCAACAAATAATAATAAATAAATAAAAATCAAATCTACGCTTTAAAAAATTAGTAATTTTTAGACCCACTGTGTATAAAGCGCTAAAAATAGTTCGTTTGGGATGACTAGCTCCTACTCGACGCGCTCTGTATCGTCAACTCACCAACTACTCACTGGCGGCCGGGCGGGGCGCGGGACGAACGACGGCACGCCGGATTTCATTTCGAGCGAGAGTGGTTCTACTTGTCTTTGTTCGTATACTGTTCGTATACGGTGGTATGGGTACCGAATTCGAAATTCTTGTGTTGCATTTGTCCCTGACGTCACACCGCATTAAAATGATCGGGATCAGACCAAGTCGGGAGTAAACGTATGGTTTCGCTGGAGCAGTCGGCGGGTGCGGTTTGCGTTCGCGATCGAGCGTAGAGCGTAGCAATCGGCAGTCGTCGCCGGTCGCGGGGTGGTTTGGCTGGCTCGGCTGGAGCAGCGCGCTTCAGATCATATTCGTATTTCGTAGTGCAAGCGCTAATATATGATTTATAATGAACGCCAATAACATTAGTTGCATGCTGATGTTGGAGGAAGAAGAGGAGATGTTAGCCCAAATTCCTCCATTTCGACAAGCGTCATATTAACACTTGAATTTATACTATACCATATTTAAATAAGAGCTGCAGCATACCAAGTAAACAAATCAATTTGGATAAAACGTCAAAGTATCAAAACATTTTAAAATTGTATCATTAGTTGGTATATCCGGAAAAATTATCAAAATTAGAAAAAAGTCAGTGGCGTACATTTTTTGTCAATAATATCTGTTGAAGTGTTTCCCGGGACGCCACTGGACTTAATAAATTTAATCTAGTTAGGGCTAATTAAGCCTCTTATCATTATGAATGACGGTACCAAATTGCAATAAAATCGGGAAAAGGATATTTACAAAAATAATAAAAAAAACGATTTTTTTAAAAATCTTACGCACCCTGTACATCAAAAACGTGGCAACTCCGGACACATGTTCAGGTTAGTTCAGGTTAGTTTAGGTTAGTACTTCTGAAACACCCTGTAAACATTCAAATATAACGGTCAAAGACACAAATGTTTATATCAAAATATTGACAACAAACGATAACACCAAACGATACAATGCAATAATGCGAAAATCACCGGTAAACTAATTACAACCCTGTCGCCCAGGGCCTTTTAGTTTTATTGCCGCTTGACCAATCGAAATAGAGTTACGGTTGTCATTAAGTACTGATCAATGTGTCCTTCGTATGCATAATGTTGGATTTGAATATGATATAGGGTAGACTGGGGCAAGTGTAAAACTGGGGTAAGTGGAAAATCAGAGCGCCAATCAGGAAATATTGAAAGTTTACTTGTCTGTGTGGTCCGAGGCAACTAACTATACATTAGCGCTGTTGAATTATCCACTCCCGGCGAGTTACCAGGTGTTTTTTTTTCTGAGTAGTCATTTGTAACATAATCTCCGAATCGGTCCGTTGAATAGTGTGTGATATCTCCATAAATATTGGTCAAAGGTAAAAACTTATAATATACTTTTAGTTTCATTGCATTTTCTTATGTTTAGTCAATTGTTGTAGCTTTAAAATCCTATATACCGACCAAATCTAAAAGCGGTTTTTACTCATGAACAGGTTTGCACTTCCCCCATAAAAAACATAATGTCGGGCATGAGTGAAAATTGTAATGGGGCAAGTGTAAAGGTTAGTTGACACTTGCCCCATTTTCCTGGGAATGCTAAAGTTCGTTGGCACTGATACTTAAAGCTTTTATCCTTTACAGAGAGTTGGCGTCATGGTAAGAAAATAATAAAGGAAAGTCCGATAGGGCTGCCTATGGGGAGGAGCAATTAAATGCTGCAGTAAATGCCGTCAATCAAGGTCAATTAACCATGTCGATGGCTAGTACCGAATTCAGAATCCCATACATTACAATCTACTGTAGAGTAACTGGCCGCCGTGGCGAAAAAAGCAAGACACAGGGCCGACCTCCAATACTTTCTTGGCAAGATGACTTTGTAACTTTTAATAATATTTCCAATCCTTTGAAGAACAATATGCCAGGCACAGACTAACTAATAAAGTTTAAACAACGGCACTTTTTGAGTATTAAAAAAACCACAAAGCTTAGAGTACTGCAGAAAGAAATCTACGGACCCATTCATAATAGACCAACATTTTGTTTTTTTGGAAAAGGCTATATTGGAGTTGGGTCTTTAGGATCGTCCTGAATGGATTTACAATTTAGATGAGACTTCACTGTGTAGAGATCCTTCTCGTCTTAAAATTGTTGGCGCGAAAGGCAAAGTCTCTTCAAGAATTATTGCTGGACCGGGCAGAGAATATATAACCGTCCTGACAGGAGCAAGTGCTTGTGGTAGAAAATTGCCACCATTGATAATATTTAATGGCAATAATGTATGGAGTTCCTGGAATTCAGAAAGAAATGAAGACCTCTTCAAAGACACCGTATATGCAGCCAGCGCCAATGGATGGATGACCTCCAAAATATTTAGAAATTACTTTCTAAAGACTTTTATTCCTTTGGTTCGTGATCAGGCACCAATTATTGTTATATATGATGGGCATGTCTCGCATGTGGATTGCTTATTAAGTCAAGCCGCAAAAGAAGAAAATATTCATATACTTAAACTGCCAGCCCATACAAGTCATTTACTTCAACCTCTCGATTTGAGTGTGTTTAGATCCTTTAAGGCAGTATGAGAGAGGGAAGTAATAACATGGCAAAGACGTCATCAGGGACAACGACTACCAAAAAGGGAATTCGCCACATTGCTAGTGAAAACCTGGGCTGAAGTAGATTCCGGAATCATACAAACAGGATCCAGAAAGGGTGGTATTGTTCCATTTAATAGACATGTTATTCCTAAAGAGAAGTATGACATCGATGCCCTAAAAAGATGGGAGGAACACTTAAAAAATCAAGGATCTGTAACAGATTTACAACCGAGGCCAGGACGCATTGATATTGAAAGGAATGCTGTAGCACGGAATGTAACAGAAGAAAAACGCTACTTTCGAACAGTCAATGTTAAAAACAGTAAAACCTTCTACATCTGGCGCCTCACTTAAAAGAAAACTAGCATCTAATGCAGAATTACTTACAGCTCCTTCATCAGCATGTAATAGTGCCACCAATCTCAAAGTAATTGTCAGCTCTGGTCAAAATGAACAAAATATACTCAATAATCATCAGGATCCTATAACTGAAGCTGTATTACCAGCTTCAACCGAAAATCGGCAAGAAAAAAAGACAAGTTTTGATGATCTACTACTTGATTCGCTCCGACAGAGTCCTTCTTCTAACCCAAGGAAACGAAAGCGCTTAATTTAAGGTAGCCAAACCATTGCAGGTACTATCGCAAGTAGTCAGTAAAAACTCTCTACAAGTTCATCTACTATATCTAAACCAGCTATGAAAATTGACCGAAAGAGTAAACAAAGTCGGCCAAGTCCGTATCACTTTGAATCCAGCTCCAGTGAATCAGATAATGAAAGTGTACCTTTTACGGAATCGGATCAAAGTTTCACTTTAGAATCGCATTGCGAAGATCAGATTCCTGAAATAAACAAAGACAATATTTTCATTGGAGACTGGGTACTGGTTAAATACACATTACCAAAAGCAAACAAACATTTCATTGGCCAGGTAAATACTGTTGACAACGGCTTTGAAATAAAGTTTACAAGAAAATTTAAAGACAATTTTTTATGGCCACTCACCAATGATGTCAATGCAGTACAGCTAGACGATATAGTGACTCGTTTACCTGAACCGGTAGTAACACGCCGAGGAGGTTTTCATTTTAATGTGAAATTTGCGGGATACAATATTTAACAAGTTCCATAAAATTATTCGAATTTTTAAACTTTAAGTTTCTATTCTGTTTTAGTTTCTCCTTGGGAATAATTCCTACTGTTTAAGAGATTAAAGCCAAATGTTGGGTTTTGAACGGATAAATACGTTTATAAAAATATTATTCTTGTTATTAGGACTTTTTTGAGTGTTATTTTGGATTACTTATTATTTTTCAGAATAAATAATCAAGAAAAAAATAATCATTCAAATCTCAAGATCTCAAAAATAATTCATGTGTGCCCTATGCAGTATGAAAAGTAAACATACTAAACTATTACTTTCTTACAAAGACATTTTTATAAATATTGTATATTTAAGTAGGAAGGAAATAAACTTGAACTATTAAAAAGGACTTCGCACTTGCCTCAGTCTACCCTAATTATAAACTTTGTAATGTAATGCTAAAAAATAAACAAAATGGTGTTGTACACTTTACCGTTCTTCCCTACACTTGCTGCCACTTTTTTTCATGCATTTTCTTTCATTACAACATTTTTGTAATTTTAGTTCTCGTAGTTGTATAAAGGGGACTACTTTTGCACCTCCTCTATCAAACACTCGTCAGCAATTGCCGAGAACGGTGGCATTCTGCTGAACGATCGGTGCTGGACTGGTCTCTCTAGCAGTCCGAACGCAGCCGCTGTAATTGACTGCGATCGCTGTGTCGCTGAGCTGCGGCAGTAAAACCGTGTACATACAAATCGCATTAAACCAGTAACGAGCTACCAATCGCGAATGCCAGCCGCGGCCGCTGACTGCTCCAGCGAAACCATATCTTAGAGGCGCGTTAGAGTTTATAACCTTTATTTTACTATTTTTTATATTATGAATCAATAAAACTTATATCAACTACCTAAATATTACATATTCAAATCTATGAGTTTTCGCAGATCTCAAATCTCACAATAGTCCCAAGCGTTGCACTCTGCTTCGGCATTTTCAATGTCTTCCCCGGTTGCATCTTTGTAAAGGACTGTAAATTTTTTGGAAGATAAACTGTATGTCTGGCGAAAATTATACAAGATATAAAAAAGTTTCAAAATAAAGGCTGAAATCATTTGTACAGGGGTTAATAAAAATACAAACTTTTATTTATGAATAGAAATAAAGGTCTGTCTTTACCCCCAAATAATTATTTGGTGGTAAAGACAGACCTTTATTTCTATTTACAATCTCGCCACAGAACATGGACTACTTCTTAAATCTTTTATTTATGAATCACGCGCCATATTTAAATTTTCAGGCATTAAAAAAAAATATCGCGTTTGCATCAAAACCCGCCAATATTAGTAGTAATTTTTAGTCCCAAAATTAGTGAAAATCGATAAAGGCGTTTAGAAATTAGTCCGAAAAAAACATTAATTTGAGAACTTTAGCACCCTGTAGCGGCAAAACGAAGCAACATTGCATATGGGTAAGTTTGCCTAGATCGCCTTATTAATTATTTTTGGTTAAGGAATTTGTGGTTAAGCGTTATACACAGTTATGTCAAGGACAACCAGTGTAGATATATTACCTAATTATTTAGATTTTTATCAGATCGATCTAGTTAATGAAAAAATAATTTTGAAATGGATCATTCTCGGGAATATCTTAATAAATTATAATTTAATCTAATTATCCAAATCCGGCAACAGGTCAACGCGACGAGCTTACAACAGTGGACCATACAAAGTAATATAATTGACACAGGTTCCACATAACCAAAAAATATTTGGTGAACTGTGCATCTGAGAAGCATCTGGCTTCTAAGAGTGTGCCGATTGTTCCTCATTACACGGAAAAAAATGAAAAATAACAAATGTCAACAATAATGTGTATTTTCATTTGCTACAGGTTGTAACATTTATCCTAACATTTGTTAAAAAAAATACTAAAAATATTTTAAAAATCTCAAGTGGCTATTGAAATTTTTACTACCAATTTCTATTTGCCATTTTGTAGTAAAATTTTAAACCGATACTTGTAAAATCTGATATACGTTTTATCAATATAAGTGAGACAAGACTATACTATTAATCGTTAAATTTAATTGTGTGAAATACATAATGATATGAGAATTATTTTTACAATTTCTATGCAACCTTGTTCCAAGTATAAAATTTGTAATTTAAAACAATTTGTTGTAGAAACTTGAACAACTGTCAGGTTTTATATCTATCCAAATATAAAAATCTCCAGAAAATTTGCAGTATTTATTACACCGGCTTAAAGTGTGTAATTTAAAACAGTTTGTTGCAGAAAATTGAACAAATTGTCAGGTTTTATACCTATCCAAATATAAAAATCTTCAGCAATTTGCAGTATTTATTACACTGGCTTAAAATGTGTGATTTAAAAGAATTTGTTTCAGAAACTTATACAATTTTCAAGATTAATACCTATCAATATATAAAAAATTTTAATACTTTGTAGTATTTACTACACTAGTTTAAAATGTGAAATTTAAAACAATTTGTTGGAGAACTTTTGACACTTGTAATGGTTTACACATATCGAAATATAAAAATCTTCGACAATTTGCAGTATTTACTACACTACTTTAAAATGTGTAATTTAAAACAAATTGTTGCAGAAAGTTAAACAATTTTTAAGATTAATACATATCGAAATATAGAAATCTTCAACAATTTGCAGTATTTACTACACTAAAATAAACCAGCATATGGTATTAAGTACTTTAGATTGCTAGAGACTGCTGAAAGATGGCGCTGCCTATATTGTACTGCCTACGCAGATCAATATCGCAGCTTTAAGCTGTTTCGATTTTCCAACGGTCGGTATTTAGTATGCTCACTTGTCATATTTGTGCCCTGTGCTGACGAGAACCAAGGAGTTCGAAACCGGTCTACAGGTAGCAGTAGTGTAGCATCCTAGCATTGGAAATAGAGATTCTGAGATTCATTCTATCCCTTCCGTTAGTTTCTATAAGACATTTCCTGCAAATTATTTTAAAATGTTTAACAAAACATTTCCAAAAAATATTTGTGAAATGTTCACCAAGAACATTTAAACTTTTCCTGTAATAGTATATTGAAATATTTCCAACAAAATATTGTGAAATTGTTAACAAGAAATTTTAATTTCTCCTTAAAACATGCGTACATTATTTATAAACTCCTATAGCATAAAGTGTCAAACTATTATTTCAATATATTTCTTACAATAGTTTTAAATTCAACAACTTTTTGTATAACTTTTTTGTACTTGTGTCGGATAGTTGGACAATTTGTTTTAAAAAAAGAAACAATATGATATAGAAATTCACAAAAAATTTTTGTTGTCCCTATATTTACAACAATTCGTAGGAAATTTATCTACAATTTGTAATAGTAAAAACCGCAATTTTTTTTCCGTGTAGCGTAGCATTGTAAACGCGATTTTTAAGACGAATTTATACACGCGCTACTCGTTGTAATTGTTTATAAATTTAGAGACGTCCCAAAGCAGCCTTGCCTTCAGGTTATTTTGTTTTTTATATTATTCTGATTTTCTTTTATTAAACGTAAATTTATAATACAAAAATCATATTCAGAAAAATTGTACGCATGTCTATGATACGCAGCTGAAAACTCCATATTTATGACTTTTATTTCCCCTTTCTCTTCATACGTCGTAGTGCTAGCCCCGTGCCGCGGACTATTTACATACAGGGTGTCCATTTAGTGTACAATTTTGATATCTCATATATTATTACAGATGAAGAGAATCGAAAAGGGCCGCTTCCCACAAGTGTAGAAAAAAGCCAAGGTTATTTTAATACCTAAGCCAGGACAGGACCTAACATTGCTTGCCAGCTACAGACCAATCAGTCTGCTATCATGTCTGGGCAAGGTTGTTGAAAAACTTATACCGAATCGTATCACGGATTTTGTACTCGACAACAACATTTTACCATCAGAGCAGTTCGGTTTTAGATCTGTTCATTGCACGGTGCGCCAAACGACAAGACTGGCGTCCAATATTCTTAAGGGCTTCAATCGCCGATTTCACACGGGTGCAGTTCTGTTCGATGTGAGTAAAGCTTTCGACAAGGTCTGGCACGATGGACTAATACTAAAGATGATAAGGTTAGGTATGCCTACCCAACAAACATTTTAAGTTAAATTTACCTTTATTCGACCTCTAAACGGGTCAAATATTTTGCACGACCAATTATATATAGGGATAATTTACCTACATTTGTTTTCCTATTGCCCAATGTGGGGAAAGAAACTAAAGTAAATTGAAGGTCGAAAATAGGTTGATAGGGTTGTTCTGTCCAATAAGTTGAAACGAAGTGAAATAAATATATACCTATTTTACGTCTAAATGTGGAAAGTGAGACCAACCTTTTGACCTAAATATAACCTAAATAGGAGCAATAAGACACTAGACAAAAATACAGAGAAAACATATTATATCTGGTGTTAGAAAGAAAAGACAACAACTTATGCCAACACTTCCAACAGGACAAAATAAATTATAAAATGGAGTTCGACTTAAGTAGCTATTTGGAATGGCCGCATATTATAACTTCAACAATATGATATAATTAAGTTTTATCATTTTTCTGGATCGAAATTTGGATGCGAAAGAAATGTGTTTGTGAATTATGGTGATGATACTTCGAAAAACTAAACGCGCCCTTAAAATATGCATTTTTTTATGTATTATTACGATAATTTAAAATATTTTTACCATTATAACCTAAAAACAGAGTGCCTTCATTATAAACATTATATGTACCTAAAGTTTTAAAAAAACTTTCGTTGACGAAAGATATCGTAGTCTAATGGATTTTCCACTCACCTTATGTAATTCTTAAAATTTTAATTATTGTTTTTTTATAGTTGTCGATAAACAGGAAAACTAATAATTATTAAATATGACCGCCCTTATATTTTTAACCTTAAAGTTATTTTTTTCTTTATTATTAACTGTACAAGCAATGTTAGCCTTTGAGGTTAATCAGAAAGTTATGAAGTAGCTCAATTTTTAACCACAAAAGATCTATAACTTTGGGAACAATTTATAGGGCAAAATTATCCAAAATATTACTTGTTTCTAAAACTACATGGTCAGTAAATTATTTGGACTTTTTGTAGGCAATAATTGGGTAATATTTACCTAGCGTAATAGCCAAAAAATTCCTTAATTTTGAACACATATATTAAGTAACAATTAAGTAAATTATTACTTAATCATATTCCTTATTAGGATTAAATATTTTTAATGTCTAAGAGAGGTAATTTATTTGTAATTTTTAACTAGGTAAATTAAACTACAAGTAGACTTCCCTATAACAAATTATTTAAGTTCTAGATATCCAAATTTTGACTTAGATTTTAGAGTTCGAATCTTTTGTGACTTTTAAGAAAACATTTAAGGCAAAAATAAGCAAATATTTGACAATTTAGGATTATTTTCCTTCCGTTCTGGTCTACATTACTTAATATGTTTGTTGGGTAATTACCTAATAAAGGTTATTCACTCTTTTTTGACAGACAGGACTTTCGCAGTTTCGGCAGGAAAAGCGGTTTCAACTGAGCAATATGTCAGAGCCAGAGTACCTCAAGGTTCCCCTCTTGCACCGGCTCTGTACAATATTTATATCAGTGATATCCCAAAATTTGGTCAAACACAACTTTATCTGTTTGCTGACGATACTGCGATTACCGCCACTGCCAAACAGCCCAGGTTAGTAGTCTCAAAGCTGCAACGCCATATAAAACTTCTTGAAAAATGGTTAAAAAGATGGAAAATTTGTTTAAACGACACTAAAACCCAAGCTATTTACTTTTCGAAGTCCAGAGTGAAATTTCCAGAAACTCGATTGCTTATAAATAACACCAGGATTAACGGCGAGATAATATAAAATACTTGGGTCTCTGCTTCGACAAGCGAATGGCTTGGAACACAAACGCGGACCAGCGCTTGAAAAAAGCGAATGGTCAGCTTGGTGCTATTTATTCACTGCTAAACAGGAATACAATACAATACAATACAATACAAAATGTCTTTATTGATAAATTAAATAAATATTACAAAAAGTTATAGAGCGATAGCGACGTTCAAATGAATGCTCTTCCACGCAACCATCAGAAAAAAGAAAAAAAAAATTCTTAATAAAATAAATTTAGTACTATAAAATTACGAAAATTATTAATGGTATATTATACAAAAGGCAAACACTATTTTAATAAAATGAATAAATGACACTCTACATACTATGTTGTAGAGACAAATTTAATCAAGTACTATGGGCACAAAGTCACACACGCCCTGCCAGAACATGCTCAACTAGGTTACTATTGAAGGACTGAACGCTAGGGGATCTCTTTATGTCCTCTGGGATACTATTGAAGATTTTCACAGAATTGTAAGAAAATTATCGCTGAGATATAGCAGAAAAATGTCTGGGAAAACTGTAGTGCAAGGATGATCTTGTTAAACGATTATGTACATCAACCCTTCGTATTAACTTTTCCGATAAATATAAGGGCTTTTGGGTTTTGTTAATTTTATAAATTAGACATGCCATGTGTACTTGAAACCGCTCATCCAAATTTAGCCAGTGGGACTCTCTAAAACAGTCTTAAATATGGTCAAACTTACGTAAATTGTAGGAGAAACGAACACATGCATTTTGCAGTTTTTGCAGAGAATGTCGGTCTTGCTGACGCAAGGCAGGCCAGTAAACAATATCACAATAAGAAATAAGTGATAGAATTAAAGAATCGCACAATCTTAACTTAATATCGGTACTCAGAACATCTCTATGCATATATAACACTTTAAGTTTAAAGTAACATTTTTGTAGTAAGTTATTAACGTGACCCAAAAATCTCAAATCTGTATCAAACTGCACTCCCAGATTACGACAACTGTTTGTAAAAGTAAGCTTAGTACCATTCAAATCAAGTTCGAATGCATTATTTTGTTGAAGAAAATTACTGTTTTTGCCAAACAACAAAACCTCCGTCTTAGATTCATTTAATTTAAGCGAGTGCGCTCTTGATACCCTAGAAATAATGGCGAGATCCTCATTCATCCTTTGTGCAGCTGCAATAGAGTCAGCAAGGGAAAAAGACAAGTAAATCTGGGAATCATCGGCATATAAATGCATGTTGCAATGCTTCAAGAATGTATTAAAATCCGACGTATAAAGCAAATATAAAAGGGGTCCCAGGATACTACCCTGTGGAACGCCCCTACCCACCATTAACAAGTCCGAGATCATCCCATTAAAAATTACCCTCTGTTTTCGTTCACCCAAGTAACTTTTAAAAAAGGCAACCACCTCTCTCGACAAACCAAAATAGTACATCTTATCACACAGCAGATCATGCTCCAAGGTGTCAAATGCCTTGCTAAAGTCAAGCAACACCAGACAAGTGTTCAAGCCTCGGTCTGCTTCCATAATGATATCATCAGACACTTTAAGCAGGGCAGTACAAGTACTATGAAATGGCCTAAACCCAGATTGTATTACTGGTAAGATTTGTTCACGGGATAGGAAATCGTTAAGTTGTTTAGCAACAACTTTTTCCAACACCTTGGAGACCGCGGGCAAGATACTTATTGGTCTGAAATGACCCAGCTCGACAGGGTTATTATTTTTTGGTACCGGAATGATATTTGCATTTTTCCAGGCGTCCGGAAATATACCTGTGCCAAGGCATGTATTGACAATATGAGTAAGATATTCAGTCAGATAAGGAAAAAGACATGTGAGCATTTTCAAATTGTGATTATCAACCCCCTTCGCATTACTTTTTATTGTACCAAGGATCTGTAGAACTTCATCGGGCGATACCGCACTAAAATTAAATTCGTCGTTACCAAATATCCTTCTTCTATGTTTGTATCGGTCCAGTGTATCAGAAGTTTCCCCAGGGGCTAACTGGATATTGTTTGACGCATTGTTTATGAAATAGTCGTTAAGGATATTTGGATCGCATTCATAAGAAGAAATGGATTTGGAGTTACAAATATTTAAAAATTTTATCGTTTTCCAAAACTCCCTTGGATTTGAATTAAATTTAAATTGCAAATAAGCCTTCTTTTCCAATTTTATAGAGTAATTAGCAAAATTTCTCATCTCCTTATAATAATCCCAGGCGCCCGGTGTTTTATTTCTCTTGTATTTCAGTAAAGCCTTATCCCTAAGTTTCAATATCAATCTAAGATTCTGCGTCAGCCATGGAGCAGGCTTTTTAGAAATTCGAACTGTTTTATAGGGAGCAAAATGATCAAAAATATTGTCAATACTTACATTCCAAAACCTAACCATATCATTAACATTTGTGAGCATCAAAATTGTATCCCAGTTAATCAGTTTTAACTCCGTCAAAAACGATTCCAAATCAAAACCGGAAAAATCACGAGAGGTGTGAAAAAAAGGTTTCACTTTCTCCTTCCTGATCTTAACCAAACAGGAGACCAGAGAGTGATCTGAAATATCCTCCATAGGAACCACACTGGTGTCACTTATAATATCCGGAAGAGAGCATATTATTACATCGAGTAGGGTTCGAGTAGTTTCTGTGATCCGTGTCGGTTCATTTACAGTCTGATGCAGGTTATATTTTTGTAACAAGTTATTTATTAAGTTAGAACCATTGCTGGCTTGGGACATGTCAACATTAAGATCACCCCCAAAGAGCACGATATCAAATTCAGGAATAAATAAAATTAAAGTAGTTTCCAAGGAATCTATACAGCTACAATAGCTGGATAGACATACCGACAAAGACGAACTTGTACAAAATAATAATAAGACCGGTACTGGCATACGGTATACCGACATGGTGCACTATTAACAAGACTCAAATGAAAAGACTTCAACGTTTTTAAAACAAAGTTTTAAGAATTATTGCGGACGCACCTAGAACATACGATGACTTACGCACTGCGCAATGACTTACGAATGCCGACGTTAATTGAATTTTTTGATAAAGTCATAACAAATTACTTCAGACGAATAGACGTGTCGCAAAATCAACTCATTATAACCTCCCACATTAATTCTCTACCAAACAGAACATATAAGTTACCAAAAGACTGGCTTCTACCAAGACCCGATTAATTTCGTTAAAGTTACCTTCCAAATTCAATCAATTTAAGTACCAACTTGAACGCCGTCGAGGCACGTCAATTATTATTTAAAGAACTATTTCCAAATCCAAGACATATCCAATGATGGCCAGCCGAACAGTTGAACGGAGAAAGAAAAGAAGTTAAAGATTGGATCTAACTTAGAAAACGCACATGATCTCATATTTATAAAGAAATTTTAAATATTGAAATCAAGGGGCCCTTAAAGATGTATATTTTTAAAATATGTCTCGGGACCACTGAAACCTAAATATTTTTAAATAGGACACCTTATATTTTTTTTATCAGAAATAAGTACCCCTCTTTATTGTTTATGTAATTCCAAATTTTTGTTTAAATCTGTTGCGGATTGGCAAGATATTAATTATTTTCTTAATTTTTTTGCTTTTGTACGGTCGCAATAAATACGCTACAGCTTCTTTATTGATTTAAATTTTACCAATGTTTTTTTCAGGTAGTTTCATCTGGGTTACGTGAGTATTATAGGCAAGAGTTAACCAGATATTTTCATACAGGTGCTCTAATTTTACTTCCAAATTTCGGGAAGTTTAGATTAGATTTACTTAATTTTCTTAAATGGGATAGCCTGCATATTTTGTTAAAAATTAATACTTCTACTAAGTCTCCTTATAATTATCAATACATATTAGATTATTAGAGATGCTTGATATTGTAAAATATTGATACAATCAACATTTTTTCTGTTTCCATCCTTAGTTCTGGAGGTGTAAACATAATAATATCACTAACATTTTCTTCCCTCGATTTTCAAAAAAACTCGTGAAATCTGATGACACAAATGAACAAAAATTGACATTAACAAAGCCACCTGACAAAACAACAAAATATTTTACCAATTACAAAGCGCAGGTAACTTGATTAAAAAATATACTTATACCTATAATTTTTTATAATTATTAATACTATAAAGATAAATGTCTTAAAAAAGTTTGTGGTAGTGGAAAAAATATTATATTAACCACGGTTTAGACAGCTTATAGCCCTCGCGTCTTAAATCCCTCGTCGCTCCGCTCCTCGTGATTTAAACTTGCCGCTCGGGCAATAATGATGGCTGTCTAAACCTTGGTTAATAATATACTATTATTGTTATCTGTGGCGTTGCCAAATAGTGATGCTTTTCTCAAAATTTTCGCTATTTTTTTTTAGATGGTAGATTTTATTTTAGATACGACTCCATTTTTATTTTTTTTTTAATGCCAACTGTCATAAGTAGCCACACGAGTGAATTGCATTTCGTGATCCGACTACAAAAACATATAGTTATTAATATTTATTTTCAACCATTTCGGAATACGGGGGTTCCTAAATTGCCTTCATCGATTTGGTCCTTTAGTGTCTCACCCCTTTAATAAATAGACCTTTTAAGCTAAAAGCCTCGATTTTTACACTGTGAAATAGTTTCCCATTAGCCAAAATGGCAGATCAATCATAAAAAAAAATGCCTAGCAACTAAATTAATGTATTTATCTATTTGTAAGAAATGCTTACAGCCACCTTTAAAAAAATGAAATCAATTTTCCTACGTCTTCCAAATAACTACGTTTCAGGAAAACGCTGAAATAAGGAGTAATTTATTTAATTTGTTTTCATATGATGACAATATTTTTGGATTTCATAGGTGAATATTCTGAGAGATAGTGCCATTTAAATATTTTTTGACGTGGAATCTCCTAATCATCCTAATATACTATACGGCCTTTATGGGAAACGTAAAAAAATGATTGATGTAAATCCAGAATTTTGTGAGCACAATTTAAATCTATTTTAAAATATACAGGTTGTTATAAAAACAGGGTCCATGATTAAAGAAGCAAAAAGTTTAATAATGGGATCGCAAAGTGTAATTCACTCGCCTGGATATTGATGAGGGTTGCCATTTAAGAAAATTAATATAGCGTCGTATCTGTCACTTTTTGACATCTGTCGTATTCGATTATATCGTAAATAGCTCGGCCACGGGAAATTATGTAACTGTGGGGGTTCTAGCTTAAAAGTTATATTTATTAAAGGGGTAAGATACTTAAAAGACATAATCGGTGCATGAAATCTAGTAACCCCCGTATTCCCGAAACGGTTGAAAATAAATATCAATATTAATGTTTTTGAATTCGGATCGCGAAATACAATTCACTCGTGTAGTTATTTATGAAGGTTGCCATTTAAAAAAATTTAAAGTGGCGTCGTATTTATCAAATCTGTGAACCCATATAGTTTTTGACATTAAATTTGACTTCCTTGAGGAAAATCATTGGGAAAAGTGTAATTTATTCTTTATTATAGCAGCAGGAAAATTGCCAATTGGGTGAGACACTTAAAAAAATGTCATGTACATTCGTCCCAATCTACTTAAGGTATTTAATTCAGTAGGTACTTAAATCTTTGAAAGTGTCAGCCAAATCGGCTTTACCAAATTAGTTGAATACCTGCGTTTCGTCGGCATAGTACTGGACTATATACTGTTTCAATGAGTTTGAAAGAAACGACGGATAATTTTTTTTAATGACAAGGCACAGCACGGCAGGATTAATCCTTTATGGCGCTCTGCGAGCGGTGCGTGCGCGTGGGAAATGATTCAGGTTGGTTTTGAATCTTTGGAGATTATACTCGTTGGAGAACACGGCATCAGGGAGGTCGTTTCAGAGTGATGACGTTTTCCAGATTAAAAAATTTTGCAACAGTGTTTTTCGAGGAACACTAAGCTGAATCACGTACGGGTGAGCTGCAGTGGCTCGTCATGTAGTTCTATTATGCACCGTTCTGGATGGGATCAAGCGGGCAACCTCAGTTGAGCACTTGCCATTAAAAAATTTATATAATAGACTCAAGTCGCCAACTTGCCTTCGACGTTCAAGGCTTTCCAGGTTGTTTGTTAGATCATCGTCACCGATCAAGCGAATGGGTCTTCTTTGAATGGAATTTAGCAATCTCAGGGTATGTTTATGAGCAAAGCCCCAGATATGCGAGCAGTACTCCAGCGTTGTTGGGGTATATAGAGGTTCTTAGTTCGGAAAAGTATTTTAGGCTTCTGCGAGGCTGCCTCAGCAATGGCCGCAACGTGACTACGCTAAGACATATGACTATCCAAATTGACGCTCAGTAAATGAATTGATTAAGCTAAGGAATCCGATTGTCCCGCCATGACTATATCCAGTTCTTCCAACATTAACTTTTTTAGAAAAAACTGCAGCTTGGGTTTTTTTTAGCGTTATATTTTACTTGGTTAACTGTCACCCCAAGACAAAATTTCTTCCAGGTCTTTGTTGAGATGTGAGACCTCTTGCTATCTGTAAAGATGTGCATTGGCGATGTTCGAGCATCCAAAGTAAAAGATGAAACAAGTGTGCTATCATCAGCGATGCTATATACAGGATTTTTAGTTCTTTCCAAAAGATCGTTAATATATAGTAAAAAGAGGATGGGCGACAATAGAGAACCTTTAGGGACTCCGGCGTTGATGTTAAATGTGGCTGAAAAAAATTCCTCCATCGCCACGCAGAGAACTGTCTTTAAGAAAGCTTGAGAACCACGAAAAAAGTTAAACCGGCATTCCGTATGCCCTCACTTTAGTTAGGAGCCCTTCATGCCCTACTCGGTCAAAGGCCTTGGAAATATCCAGTGCTACCGCCCGGGACTCCCCATGATGTTCTATTGCGTTGTTTCAAACGTGAGTAATATAAGCGAGAAGGTCTCCTCTTGATCTAATTTTATGGAATCCATGCTGGCTGTCACTAATAATGTTGAAGCCTTCCAGGTACTTTAATAATTTTTCGTTGATAGCCTTCTCCATTACTTTTGATATAACCGGAAGTACCTGCACCTGGACTATAGTTGTTTGGCATATAGCAAATAACAGGGGTAATAAAGTGATGCTCTATGATACTCCGCTTTGAATTATAACTGCAGTCGATACCATGCCACCGACACAAACAGACTGAGAAATATTTATCAAAAAGTTACGAAAAAACTGAACCGCGTCATCAGACAGTCCCACTGGAAGCAGAATAGCCAACAGCATTGGATGATTCATGGTGTCGAGAGCCTTGGAAAAGTCCAGCAATGCCAAAATTGTCATTTTCTCCTTATTAATAGCTTGGAAAATATCGTCCGTAACATTAACTAACTCTGTAGAACAGGGATGAGACTTTCGAAATCCAGATTGAGTTTGTGGCAAGATATTATTGCATTCAATATATTCAGTAAGTTGCATATTTATTAACTTTTCCAAGACTTTCACCAGGCACGACAGAACACTGATAGGTCGGAGGTCTTTTAATTCCTGTGGCGATGAGATCTTAGGAAGTGGTGTGACCGAAGCCTTTTCCAGGTTTCCGAAAATTTTGAATTATGTAATGCCTGTTAAAATTTTAAGAATATCAGTCTTTGGTACATCTCTAAAATTTAAAATAGAAGCTGCTTTTTTATTAACCTAATTTTTATAGTTTTTAAGAAGATGTGTATTATCAATAACTGGAGATGAACTAAACAACAATATGGTGATCAGGATTATAGCTAGAACTATAATTTAAAATAATAATATAGGATCTCATTTTAAAAATAAAAGTTAATTTCAGAAGAACCAGACGAACCCTGTAAAATATTAAATGTTTTTTTTTTTTAATATACGTCTGTGCAACACAATCATTATAATACATTTAAACATTTTTTAGATTTCGTATAGTGTTCCGCTCGAGAGATATTTGACCACCATGTATTATTTATTTTGTAACTGACATGAATTGATAGTATCAAACAGTTAACGGGAATTTCAAATGAACAGGCCATAAAATGGTTTCATCGCAATATGATTTATACAGCGATCATGGATCCGTCTCCTGTACTAACTGAACACAAACTGCACTGATAGCAAAACTTTACATGTATAGCGATATAAAATGGCGTTACAAAATAATATCAAATTTAGCCCGAACGTCTTTGACCCATCGTCAGCGGTCCCCTGTTCCTCCTCTCCCTACTAACCTTCAAGTTTCTCGCATGTAGTATTTGAATTATTTATTTTGATCGAAAAAGAGATTTTGCTTTTTGCGAAAGAATTAAATTATTTATGAAACATATGTATTTTTTTTTTTTTTAGGTAATACCATAGAGAATTGTAGCTACGCAATAGAAGTGTAATAATTATGAGCGGCTTAGAACCGTGAGAAGAGCTGTACTAGGTTAATAAACAGACGATTTTGCAACAAATTTAAATTCGCGCGTTCAGTGCTGAGCTTGATGGAGAGCTACGTTGCTAATAGTTGTATACTTTCTTAAAAGGTTTCAATTGAAATATAAAAGTGAAAGTTATTGCGTCTTTTATTAGCTTATTCTTAATAATAAGAGCTAAAATTGGCTACAGTCAGTAAAACAAGATACTTAATACAACCACACGGAACTAGATTTTAAATGTTCTCATCGAATCTGGGGGCAAGAAGGATCACTAATCTATTTCATACCATTAAAACGTGCTTGTGGAGACGTGGTTAGGACGGTGTCTGTTAGATAAATATAGTTTTACCAGTCGCGAGAAACATAAGTGTATAGAAACCTTTTCAAATTCTTTTAATATCCTCTATCGTGTGATACTATGCATTGTACTTTTTTCAAGGTCACCCTGTATAACAGTGTGCGTTAGTAAGGTGTTTGTCTTTGATAGCACCCAAACTACAAGGGATACAAAAAAATTCATATAAAAGCTGTTGGGTTTACCAAAAGGCATAACGCAAAAATATTTGACAGCATTCTGAGCGGCCAAAAAGTGAATTACATAAACATTTTTTTTTAATAGAACACCCTGTATATTTTATAGTTATTTGATTCAGTAAAGTTACGTCGGAAGATCTTGCTGGCCAAGACACTGAGCCTGTACAGTGTACAATGATCATTAAAACTAAAGTAATATTTTATTCAACTGCGTTTAAACCTTGGTATAGGTGGTGTCTTACTGTTAGACTGTAAAAAGCTGTAAGAAATAAAGAAAAACCTCACCAGTCGGATTTCTATTAAAAAATGTGGCCCAGTAATATGATCTCCTATTATTCCGGCACTTACATTAAGCGGCCCTGTGTTGATAGTTAACTTCTCCCTAAAATGTTATGTTTCGTGATGAGGCTCACTAACCGTAACATTCTCGAAAAAATGACTTTTTAGTCGCTGAAAATTCCTTGAATATCAGAAAAACATACTTGGTAACGTCGCAAACGAATTTAAAAATCAAAAGACGGTAAAGGCATTTTTTACCTAATCAAATAAGTAAAACATATACAGGGCGTTTCATTAAAAAACACATATTTTTATGTAATGATTTTTTTTTGGGCCATTCAGTATGCGGTACAATATTTTTACGTTTTATATGCCTTGTGGTAAACCCAACAACTTTTATATAAAATTTATTTTGTATCCCATTTTAATTAGGTTATACTTATTATCCAATTTTTGGATTCTACCTAATATTCTAAACTTATATAACTTTACTATGCGATATCCTGTGTATGAAGCGACTAAGGGAATTTGTGGACACCCTTGCAAAAAGTATTTGAAATACCCTACATGCTAAAATTTTTTATTTTTTCCTAGCATGAAAAATAAATAAGTTAAGAAGGTGGAACATTATGGTGAATCACCCTGTACCTAACTGTAAAAAACGGTAATTTAAATTTTTTATCAGAAATTTTTATTTTACTTATCTACTAATAATAAGTATTACTTTAAATAAAAGTGTCGCAATGTTTTAACTTTCTTCCCTTGATATTTGAGACCTATGACCAAAAAGGTTTAGTAACTCGCACTTTCCTATCGAAACTAAATACCACTCTAATCAAAATTATTTTTCCTTCATTGGACTAAATTAATAACTAGTCAATTATAAAATTATTAGTAGTATTTCAAAAATGTTGGAATTTGTCAGGAGAGTATGCCAAAAGATATTATTATTCTATAGGTTTAAAGGAATATATTTCGTGAACACTCTGCACAAAAAAATCGATTAAAGTAGTCAAATTGAAGATTACAATAAACTCCTAGATTTAAACATTTATATATCAACCTCTGCTTTTCGGTAAGCCCGAAAATGAAAATGTTGGTTCACCTATGCCGGCAGCACCGTATTATTTTATTGGTTCTAGTAATCCCAATAACTACTCCTCTTAGTCTATATTATACATTATAATGGTATCCATTGATTTGCACCCGGAAAGACGACAACTCTGAACGTGCATTTGTCAAAGCCCGGCCGCTTAACGAACGCTTTGAAAACCGGGATCCATCGAGGTGTCGAATTGTTAAGATTACATCAGGCTTCTATTGCGTAGCTATAATTTTCTTTGGTAAAACTTAATTACTTCCTCAAAAATTGCTAATAAAGTTAAAGAGCATATTACTAATACTATTAATACCATTATTTACATTTTAGGAAACAAGAAACTTATAATACATACATTTTTTGTGCATTAACTACTACAGTAAATCAATAAAACTTTTAATGCAAAGTTTAAGAAGGATATGCTTTATGTTATCCCATATTCTTTTTATGGTAGAGATAGAGTTTTACAATTTCACATATTATGTTTCCGCTGTATGAGTGTGACAGGTTTTCATTTTTCATTATTAGGAAGATTTTCGTCAATATTCTCTTGATATTCAACTAGGGAGTGAATATTTGTTTTTTTTTCTTAATTTATTTTCAACGCGAGAAAAAACTCAAAATGGCCCTATATTTTAAACTAACGATATTAAATGGGCTCTACGTCATGTGATTACTTTAACACCTATTTAAGATCTTAGGGGGCCTTTAAAAGCAAAATTACCGATATTCATCAATATTCTATTTTCTACATCACAATTAATGAAACTGATGCATTAGGCAACGAAGAAATATTTGGTAAATGCAGGTAGGTACGTATTTCAAAAATTTGATTGTGTTCCGTTTGATAATTTAAGATCGGATATTCATAATGTGATAAGTATTCCCTTTCTAAATGTTAGAATGAAGCAAGCTAGATATGTGTAATTAAATTGTTATTATTTTATAAAACTTCCAAGGTTCAGTGGAAACTACTCCAGACCAAGAACTAAATATCAACGGCCTGTATTTTATTAAGAAAATAATAGAACTGAAAGGTATAGACGGTCTTGTATTAAGTTGAATAAGCTTCTTACTGTCCCTGCAGTTTACATACAGAAATAAGCATTATTCTTTTTTAAAAATATAGCCTTGTTTAGACACAGTGGACCACAAAATAAATATCCAACAAGAATGATGAACTATGCCTTCCCTAAAAATAGACCGAAATTTTACGTAAGTGGTGCTTATTACCACTTTATTTATTAAACTATACTTCCAAAATACATCAAAACCTGTGACAACATAAAAAAAAATAAAAAAAAAACCTATTTAAATTACTTAAAGGCGTTGAACCGTATAATATAAATTTTTGAAGCGTACATTTTACCTATAGTATCTGTCACTACTTAATTTTATGTTATATAATGTAATTTTGAAATAAAAAGTGTTTATTAGAGGTTTCTTTCAGGGATCAGGGATTGCACATTCATATACTTATTTTGACAAAACGTATTTTATTTATTTTTCTTTAAAAAAAAAGATCCGTCAAGTTTTATACCTAAGTACAGGTCGTGCATAGATAGATAGGAAAGGAAAGTTATTGTACGAGAAAGATACCTATCACAATTTGTACTGCGCATCCGAAGGTAAAAGCTCATGCTGTACAGAGTGGCAAAAAAGTCGAGCTTAATGCCTGTAACTATTGAATTACCTCGTATACAAAAAAGTGACCTTTATGAAAGTTGTTCAGTAAATTATTCCCCATATTTCTACCTGCATCAATTTTTTCAGTCATTTCTGGTTTGGTTACTATAGAGACCAACTTACTTTTTTTAAAGGGAATACCCTGTATATGATTGCCTATTATTTTATTAAAAAATGCAACGAGCTTCATAATAACAAAATAAATAGCCTAGAAAATTGAACAACTTAACATCGGAATAATAAACAAGTGAAATCTTTTCAGTGGATTAGGTGTTCAAAATAACCACCATTTTCTGCTAAGCAGAGCGGCAATTGATCCCAGGACCCGTCTACAACATTTAAAAGGAAGTCCTCTAGAATGGCCCAAGTTTCAGCACAAATTCTGACTTTTAAAGATTCTAAGTCATTTGGACGGTTAACGTAGACTTTGTTCTTAAGTGTCCCACAAAAGAGGTCATGCCAGGTTAAGTCCGGGCATCGCGCTGATCAGTCAATAGCACCTCTTCTGCCTATCTAACGTCCTGAAAACTGTTCGCTTATGTATTGTCTAACATTTACGGCACAATGCGCAGGTGTTTCATCTTGCTGGAACCATACCTGCTCGCTTATGCCGTTATATACACCCGGTAAAACCATTCTGCAACAAGGAATTAGGTGATTCCTGAGGAGGTTCAGATATCTTCGCCATTCAAATAACCATCTATGAAAAAAGGTCCCACGATATGTCTACAAACTATGTCCTCCCAAACATTAACTTTTTTTGGGCCTTTGAGTATTACCTTCCTGGAACCAGTGAGTATTCTCAGCGGACCAATAACGATCATTCATCCGAGAAAATGATATTTGTTGCCAAGTTATTATCGTTATTGCATCTTTGCATCATCAGCTGACAAAATTCAGCACTTCTGTCAAAATTGTCCTCGTTTAACTCATGTACCAACTATATCTTGTAGGGATGCAACTTCTCCTGCTTAAACAAATTTTTCACTGACTGATGAGATATATTAAAACCCATTGCCATTGGCCTGGATGATTGTGTTGGATTTTCATGTATTGTGAGCATGATATCCAAGGCTTTGTCTCCCCTGGTTACTATTTTAGGTCGACCTGATCTAGCGGCTTCCCTAACACCACTTGTTTCTCGACATTTCTTTACCACTCGACACGTCGTTACACTAATTTATTGGAGTCCTATTTGGATATAATTCATTGAAAAGTTGACAAACCTGATCTTGCGATCTCTTCACATTTCCGTAACTGCTCATTATTAAAATTTCAACTCGTTGTTTCTATTTCAGATGAACCATAGTGTAAAGAAATGAGAAATCAGACAACAGAAAATAAAACACGAACTCAAAATTGACACCTCTTAGGTTGCTGTCATGAAAATACCTTGATCCAACTGGTGGGAATTAGGTATAATTAGGAAGTTTTTCATTTTTGAGCTGTCATTATTTTGGAAACGCTTGCAGATAGGTGAAAATTTGAAATAAAATAAATTCAGGGTTTTCCCAGTAGAATCCAAATATGCAATCATATCATATGTGTGTTCCATTTAAGAAAAGTAAGTTAGTCTCTGCCATCCCAGCCAGAAATGACAAAAAAATTCATGCGGATAGGAATGTGGGGAGTAACTTACTGAACAACTTTCATAAAGGACTTTTTCGTATACGAGGTAATTCAAAAGTTACAGGCATTATGCGAGACTTTTTTGCCACTCTGTATTGGTCGACCTGTACAATACTGTACATACTCTTTTGGCATTATAATACATTCAATAATTCTTCGTAATTTCTATTAGTAGATTTCTATCTATTTACAATTTTTTATGGTACATAAATTATGATGTATCTACTTGTTATGTTATGCTTAATATCGTGTAAGTATAAGATGTTCCAACATGGACTTAACAGGGGCTTATTTTTGACTTTCTCTGTATTTTTGGAGAAACCCAAAATAGCCAATCGGTGTCTCTCTTTCAGTAAAATTTAACAACCTCACCAAAAAAAATCGAATTAAAAATAATCGACGTACGTCATGAACGTAGCATTTTTTAAATGGAGCGCGTCATATTTTATATAATTTTTGAAAAGGCGCATTTTCTGACTTTAATTTTGGTACAAATTTTTAATATTGCGATTGCTATTTTGGTGACCCTAATATTATTATTCTTAGGCTAGGGTAACTAGGATAAGGCCCAATTGTACAGGTTGGAATTAACTATAGAATTAATATGAAAATTTACCCTCAAGCTAAACCTGAAGTTAATCTAAGGTATTTGTTGCAATTATATAAGAACTTCAGAGGGATGGGAATATTGAAATTGCTTTCTGTTTTTACATTTTATTTATCAATTGTCATGTTTACGTCATTTGAAAGTAAGCTTACTTTGCAACTTTGTTTTTCTTTAATATTTTTGATTTGTAAGCTGCAAAGATATTAATCTTTTTGGTGATTTGGTACCACATTTCTCTTTGCACACGTTAGTCTATCACTTGAATTAGCATTTCTACAGAAGTTTTTGACATTCTAAACTTTGCAATAAATTCTAGATCTATCCAATAGTCCATAAGCCCAATTTATAAACTTTGTAGTTACGCTACGCTCAGGTCAGTTCCGCTTCGCTCTCAGTTACGGTTCGCCGCAAACGCTTTCCAATTTATAAACTTACATTCAGTGTCGCATGTCGTTCTGCATTTTATTGGTCAAATTACTAGTAGAGGAAAACTAAGAGTTCTGGATCAGGTGGTGCTGGTGGTGCTGGTGGTGCAACTAACCCGGGTGGTTCGGTGGTGCGTTTTATGATCTAACCCGGGTGGTTCGGTGGTGCGTTTTATGATCTAACCCGGATGGTTCGGTGGTGCGTTTTATGACCTAACCCGGGTGGTTCGGTGGTGCTGTTTTACGAGACCAGTGGTGCTGGTGGTGCTGTTTTACGAGACCAGTGGTGCTGGTGGTGCTGTTTTACGAGATCAGGTGGTGCTGGTGGTGCGTTTTATGATCTAACCCGGGTGGTTCGGTGGTGCGTTTTATGATCTAACCCGGGTGGTTCGGTGGTGCGTTTTATGATCTAACCCGGATGGTTCGGTGGTGCGTTTTATGACCTAACCCGGGTGGTTCGGTGGTGCTGTTTTACGAGACCAGTGGTGCTGGTGGTGCTGTTTTACGAGACCAGTGGTGCTGGTGGTGCTGTTTTACGAGATCAGGTGGTGCTGGTGGTGCGTTTTATGATCTAACCCGGGTGGTTCGGTGGTGCGTTTTATGACCTAACCCGGGTGGTTCGGTGGTGCTGTTTTACGAGACCAGTGGTGCTGGTGGTGCTGTTTTACGAGACCAGTGGTGCTGGTGGTGCTGTTTCACGAGACCAGTGGTGCTGGTGGTGCGTTTTATGATCTAACCCGGGTGGTTCGGTGGTGCGTTTTATGACCTAACCCGGGTGGTTCGGTGGTGCTGTTTACAAAATAACCCGAAATTAAACCCGACTTTTTACGACCTAACCCGGATGCTTTCGCGAGGCGGCTTCTTATCTAACCCTAACTTGAACCTGAATATTTATGAACTGACCCGAGATAAAACCCGACTTTTTACAACCTAACCCGGATGCTTTCGCGAGGCGGCTTCTCATCTAACCCTATTTTGAACCTGAATATTTATGATCTGACCCGAGATAAAACCCGACTTTTTATGATTTAACCTTAGTGAAACGCCGCTGTTAAAGCGATATAGTAAAAAAAACTCGATTAAAATTTTATCTTGTTCGCTAGACCAATTAATTTACAAATATTATAATTAAAACATACAATCACTACACTGGCGCACCGTCAAAAATCGTGCTTGCACTATCCCAACGTACAGAGCGTCCGCTTCAGAAAATACGGTGCCGTATTTTTTGCGCCGAACGCTCTGGAGGAACACACTCCGATTTGCAAGTACATACACGCTTTGTCGCGGCAAAGCTCGCCGTCAAATTACGGCCACTCTTTTGCGGTACCGCTTTGTAGGAAACCAAAGCTTTAGTGAAACGCCGCTGCCCCAGAACTCTGTCCATATTCCTCTACTGTGTTAATTTATGCGGGTAATAAAACCGACAAGGGTCGGATCGGCCTGCATACTTATAGAGGTAAAAAAACCGCTTTAGAATGTTTTTGGTATATCTTTTTTAGATAATTTTGGGGGAAATAATTTGCCTGAGATGCCAATTAAAAAAGCCTACATTTAATTGTATTTTAGATTCTTGAATTTTGTACATGGATTAAAAATCTACTATTTCTTGAAATTGTATACATTATGTTAGATAATTATTAATATAATGTTATTAAGACTTTGTAAATATCTGTAAAACTGTTCTAAATCGTGTCATTTCTGAAAATTGTATACTGAGTGTTTAGAATTTAGTAAAAAATTAAAAAAAAATGTTTTAACGTTATTAAGCCCTGTGAAAATTTGTAAAACTGTACAGAATTGTATTATTTTCTGAAAATGATATACTGAGTGTTTAGAATTTAGTAAAAATTAAAAAAATGTTTTAAATTTGTTAAATCATGTGAAATCTTGTATAAAATGACTAGAACCGTTCTTAATCATGTCATTTCTGAAAATTGTTTACTGAGTGTTTAGAATTTAGTAAAAAATTAAAAAAAATGTTTTAACGTTATTAAGCCCTGTGAAACTTTGTAAAAAATGACTAAAACAGTCGCAAATCGTCCTATTTTCTTAAAAGTGTATACTGAGTGTTTAGAATTTAGTAAAAATTAAAAAAAATGTTTTAAATTTGTTAAATCATGCGAAATCTTGTATAAAATGACTAGAACCGTTCTTAATCATGGCATTTCTGAAAATTGTATACTGAGTGTTTAGAATTTAGTAAAAAATTAAAAAAAATGTTTTAACGTTATTAAGCCCTGTGAAACTTTGTAAAAAATGACTAAAACAGTCGCAAATCGTCCTATTTTCTTAAAAGTGTATACTGAGTGTTTAGAATTTAGTAAAAATTAAAAAAAATGTTTTAAATTTGTTAAATCATGCGAAATCTTGTATAAAATGACTAGAACCGTTCTTAATCATGGCATTTCTGAAAATTGTATACTGAGTGTTTAGAATTTAGTAAAAAATTAAAAAAAATGTTTTAACGTTATTAAGCCCTGTGAAACTTTGTAAAAAATGACTAAAACAGTCGCAAATCGTCCTATTTTCTTAAAAGTGTATACTGAGTGTTTAGAATTTAGTAAAAATTAAAAAAAATGTTTTAAATTTGTTAAATCATGTGAAATCTTGTATAAAATGACTAGAACCGTTCTTAATCATGACATTTCTGAAAATTGTATACTGAGTGTTTAGAATTTAGTAAAAAATTAAAAAAAAATGTTTTAACGTTATTAAGCCCTGTGAAACTTTGTAAAAAATGACTAAAACAGTCGCAAATCGTCCTATTTTCTTAAAAGTGTATACTGAGTGTTTAGAATTTAGTAAAAATTAAAAAAAAATGTTTTAAATTTGTTAAATCATGCGAAATCTTGTATAAAATGACTAGAACCGTTCTTAATCATGGCATTTCTGAAAATTGTATACTGAGTGTTTAGAATTTAGTAAAAAATTAAAAAAAATGTTTTAACGTTATTAAGCCCTGTGAAACTTTGTAAAAAATGACTAAAACAGTCGCAAATCGTCATATTTTCTTAAAAGTGTATACTGAGTGTTTAGAATTTAGTAAAAATTAAAAAAAATGTTTTAAATTTGTTAAATCATGTGAAATCTTGTATAAAATGACTAGAACCGTTCTTAATCATGACATTTCTGAAAATTGTATACTGAGTGTTAAGTATTTTAGTTGAAAATAAGATCATAAATCATCTATACAAAACAAGCGCCCCTTATGGATTTGAACGAAAATCATAGATTCGACTATTTTCATGAAAAATAAATCTAAGTACGGAATAATGCAGGAAGATTATCTATTTTCTTGGTTTAGAAAGTGATGTAGTTAAGATTTATAACTTAGGAATAAATAAATTATTATTAATCTTTTCGACCTATTTCTCTTGCATATTTAATTTCTTTGATAGTAAGAACTAATCTTTTTATTTTACAAAGTAAAAAAAAAGCTAAAGATCGGCGTTGTCAGTCAGGTATAAGAACTGATTTAACACGATGGTTTTTGTACAAACGTTCACATACAATTGTATGCTTTTTAACCGATTGTGTCGGAAAAAATGACGATTTATAGATTAGATATTTAGACGAAGAGCTAACCTTCTCAATAAAGTATTGATTATTGCCCTGCTAGCTAGACAACACTTTTTATGTTAGTCAAAAAAAAAATTTTTTTTTTCGGACGCTATTACAGATTTCATCGTTAACTAACAAACATTAAGACCAAAAAATTAGCATGCAAGATGAAATGTATAGGTTCACTTCATTTCTACATTATTTTACAACTCTCAATCGCATTAAAAACAAGATCGAATAAAAAATAACTTATGACATATGGACGAAAAATGTTTTTTCGGGATATTTAGGTTAGCGACCGCATTACGTCTGAAATACTACATTTTTCGAGCTTATAACATAATTTGCTATTTTAACGTTAAAATAGGGGAAATGATGTATCAAAATGGATACTTTTTTTTGTCGGTCACGAGATTATAGTTTCTTTTAAAATGAACTCTAATATTTACAACACAAATTATCCTTTAAGCCACATTAGTTTAAAACTCGTCTGTCGCTTTCCCTCTATTGTGAGTTTGATTAAAGTATAGCGTAGTATATATTTAGATGAATTTCGCAAATGTTGAATACTTTCAAAACTGAAAAAGCCGCCCTTTGCAATAAATATCTCCGTAGAGTTAGGTACCCTGCAGATTAAGGGTATTTCAGCGGATAATCATATACAAATTCAAAGATTTTGTCTATTTTAATGGATTAACAAACAATATCTATAGGATGACTTTACTGATAAAAAAAAAATAACAAAAATCCATAAAGTCTAGGCTCACATGAAATTCCATAAAGAGCAGCTGCATAGCCTTAT